>CAJINU010000078.1:316645-629594 GCA_905178165.1 Amoebophrya sp. A25
GGCTGTGGCTCGTGCCCTGGCTGTGGCTGGTGCCCTGGCTGTGGCTGGTGCCGTGGCTGTGGCTGTGGCTGGTGCCGCGGCCGTGGCCGTTGGTTGCCGTGGCTAGTGCCGTGGTTGGTGCCGTGGCTGTGGCAGTGGCTGCCGTTTGGACAGCGTTTGGGCTCGGCTTTGGAGAGGGTTTGTTTTACGCTGGGCTTTTGGGCAAAGTTTGGGCTCGGCTTTGGAAAAAGTTAGAGCTTTTGGGCAAAGCAAAGTTGGGGACTTGGGAAGGGTTTGGGCATTTGGAAAAAGTTTGGGGCTTGGCGAAAAGTTTGGGCTTTAGGAAGCGTTTGAGCTTTTGGAAAAAGTTTGGGCCTTTGGGAAAAGTTTGGGCTTTTGGGAAAAGTTTGGGGCTTTGCGAAAGTTTAGGCTTTGGCAAAAAGTTTGGGCTTTGGCAAAAAGTTTGAGGTTTTGCAAAAGTTTGGGCTTTGGCAAAAAGTTTGGGCGTTGGCAAAAAGTTTGGGCTTTGGCAAAAAGTTTGAGACTTTTTAAAAGTTTGGGCTTTGGCAAAAATTTTGGGGTTTTGGAAAAATTTGGGCTTTGACAAAAAGTTTGGGGCTTTGCAAAAGATTTGAGATTTTTCAAAAGTTTGGCCTTTGGTCAAAAGTTTGGCCTTTGGCAAGTGAGTTGAGAACCTGGCCGGTCTCGGACCTTATTATAAGTATGTATTTGTTCTTGCATAAGGCACGTCAAGTGAAACTAAGTATCCGCATGCGGCTCACCTCTTGACACTTGAGAGGAGCATTGACACTTCCTCCAATCCTGACAGCTCTAGTACAACGTCCGCGCTTTTTTACATCATATGATCAACATCAACATCATAAGTGAGAGGTGCCGCAATGCCGCGAAACAATGATGACACGAACATTCGGTAATTGTGGTATTGTTGTGTTGATGATCCCCGACCCATCATTCCTCGACCACTCTGGAGACGTACTTTGATACTGTCTAGCGGATAGCCAACGATGACACAGGTAGCCCCAGCGGCGACTCCTGTGAGCATGCTATGGAGTGCAGACTCCTCATGGCTTTGCAGAAAGGCGACATCTTGTTGGCTTGATTCGTCGGTTCTGGATCTGGTAGAAGAAGAGGACGACGAGGGAGACGATGACATCTTGAATTTGTTCTTCGACGTCCTTGTTCGTATAAAAGTGGTACGTCCTTGTTCTCATAACATTGGCAAGAATACTATGACTATGTTGTCTGTGCAAGAACCTCTGCAGTTGTGACGTTTAGGTTTTTTACCTAAGAAAGATTGTAGACCCCGCCAACGTAGTTGTAGTTCTACATCTACTTCTGATTTGCGCTTAGAAATTGTTGAAGCGAAGAAGTGTTTAGGATCATTTCTGATTCATTCTAGATCTAGATGCACAACTCGACTATGAGAACGATTAGACAGTGAATATCCTCACTAGTGTTCTTCTCTTGATGAACTCGACCCCTCTATCATAGGCTGGCCTGCGGTGGTTCCTGTGACAAACGCTTTCGCCTACTCCCTCTCTCTCTCTGAAATCTTATCCTCCTCATACCGGCTTTCAAGCTCGACACCAATGAACCCATCATATTGCAGCAGAAGCTGAAGCGGAACAAAAAGAAACAAGTACTTTACATTCGCTCTCGATAAGGATAATGTATCATGTTCACAAGAATACAACCAGGTCGTACTAGCTAATACACCGCACCAAGGGCAAGGTAGGTTGATTTTATCATTTTCATTTCGCAAACCTCTGTCCTGTTCATCATTAAACTGCTCAAGGAGACGAACTGCAGGACTTTTCACTGCAATATTCTCGAATATTGTTCCATCAGAATCTCACAAAAATGACTTGACGACATCGATCCTTCTTCTTTCATGAAAATCTTTGTATGATCTACGAACTGTAACTTATGACATAATATGTGAAAATGATTGAGTATGTTGTGAGGACGAGAAAGGGTAAGTTATTAAATTTTGTGGTGGAACGGGACCTAAGAACTAGGGAAAAAATACAAAGGATAAGCAAAGACAAACAACGTGAAAAAGAGTATGTCAAACGTGAAAATGAGTATCATCTCCCCACATGTTCGTAAACCCATAACGTCTGCGGAACTGGAGACTTGTGAACCACGCACATACGTCTCCAAAACAACAGCAGAAAAGTCGCGGGATGCAACATAAACATGTCCGAAAATTAGAGGAGGAGGTCGGTGGTAGATGAAGTTTGATTGTGATGTTATGATTCTTCTTGTTTACCAAGCAGTTGGCACATATAGTATGATCACGAGCTTTTTACCCAGAAGAACGTTTGTTGTGGAGAAGGTGAACAGAAGAACAATGATCTATACCAGTTAGATTCTTCCACTCAGACGATGCAAGTGCACCAAATAAAATTCCACATCCACATGATTATAGGTACTTAATAGAAGTACTCAGATCTATCATGGAACGAAATTGATTGTCTCACCAACACGACCACAGCGTAAGCAAGCCTTAACTAAAGCATGAAAAGCATGTTCACAGACGTAGCCGGCTCTTGTCCCGGCGATCACTGGTCGATGAGGGTTTTGTCGGATGGCGAGGTCGATGGCGGAGACAGCAGTATTGGGTGGCGCAGCATTTTGAGGCGACCCCATTGCACAAGCAAGGTAGTTGCCAGCTTGTTTAGAGCTGCAGCGTTTGCATCTTCCTTGAGAGACATGATATCCTTGAGCCTTTCATTCTTTGTCCCCTTGAAAACCTGGAAAAGGAGACCAAGGGTGATGATCTGAGGGGATGCTTTCTCGTCGTTGCCGAGCAAGGATGACGGTGTTGAGGATTGCTTGCCTTAACTTGTGCAAATGCATCTCCACCTCCATTATTCAACGGACTACAAGCTGGTGATGCTCCTCTCAGGATGCCAGGAGCAGCGTGCGGGTTGTGGTTCAGAAAAATCGGTGCGCGACTTCGTCTATTGCGGTATGAACAAGAAGCAGTATTAACCAAGATGAATATCATGAACAACTTCGTGGGGAAGAGGGTGCTAATGCTAGTATCATCTAAGTACTTAATTACGCAAAATCAAAATACAAGCAGGGGATCTTCTTGCTATGCTTCTGATCATACATTAGCCGGCGAGTCTGAGACGGCGCGTCCGACTTCAGCTTTCGAGGTGTTTTCTCACTATCCCTGGTTGGGTGGGTTCCTCTTTTTACTCCTTAGTTTCCCCGTTAAATCAAAGAGGGCTCCACTTAGTATAGTTCAAATGGGATAGTGATAGCCTACCCTTAATAGATAGCGCTTCCCCAAAAATGCAGCAGTCATCCTCTACGACTCTGCGTGTCCTCGGTAAAGAACTTGCTGTCAAACGCAGAGATGATGCAAACAAAAAGCAAAATCTATTCGGAAGAAGCAAAAAGTGCACCACGAGAAGCTGTAGACGATAGACATAGAAGAAGTGTTTGAGTTTTCTTTTTGGAGGCAGCTTCATCGATAGAACAAGTAGAAACTATGTCTTGATGTCTACCTAGGTACACATAAATATGAAATACGTAGTTCTTAATTATATACAACGAACTTCTAGTAGTTGAATTATTTATACCTATTAATACACCGGCTGCTGTAACAAAAACCTAAGAACTCATTATGAGTGTTGTTGAGAAAGAGAATGTGAGACAGAGACTTTGTGATACTGCCTACGTCTCACATTCTCTTTCTCAACACTGCCTACAAAGGGCCCTAATTTCAGTGATACAATTTCATGCATCTCTGGCAAGTCCTCGAATTGTTCAAATTCAAACTTTATACGTCTTTTGTCTGTGGGGGAGAACAGGGACAGGGTGTGCGTCTGGGTACAACTGCATGATATAAGTATGTGGCTTCCTCGTCTTCTTAGTCTCCGTCTCGTCCGAAAAAATCAAAAGCATATAAAAGCTCTCACTCTCTGTCACTCTCTTCCTCACTCAAGGTTGTCAAGAATGATGTGTGATAGTGACGACTGCTCTGCTCGTCATGGCCACCAGCAGTTGTAGGAGTAGTTGTAGTCGTGATTAACCAGATGGCGAGATGGATCCAGTTTCGCATTTCAAATCATATATTATTTCATTCAAATCATATAGTGGTATTGCACCAAGGGATAAACCTAGGTTAGAACAAGAGGAAAGGCGAGCCGGTTGCTTTAAATTTAGTGCTTGGAGCATCGCTGGACCTCAACCTTCGCATATCAAATCATATATCAACGAATTGCGCGTAAGACTGGCATCAGTGCACTTCCATTCACAATCCGACGACAGCAGCAGTAGTTGCATCTGCATGCCTTTCTAGCTGCGGTTCTTTTAGTTTTCTCATCTCTTTGACAACTCACATCAAAAAGAAGAGTTTTTCTTTGTGTATTCTTCAGAGGTCCAAGTCTAAAGGAACCACTCACGACCGTGTAGGTGTACAGCCTCCTGCTTTCTATCAATCATGTTCAAGACCATATCTTGTTCGTTGTTCTTGGCAGCTAAAGTGGGGCGCGCACTCTTTGTCTTGTCCTGCTCAATTAAATACAAGCAGGGATGCCGACTGCGCCCGTTATACACGTAACATTTAGTCAGTGTCGCCGTCCCTGAAACCTAGCCTCCCGACTTAGAACAACGGCAACAAGGTGCGGGAAAACCTTGAGCCAAAATCATGTTCAAGACCATACCTTGTTCGTTGCCTCTACTTATCTATGTACCGGAAAACTTGCTGGAAGGACGCAATGGTTTTTTTCTTCCAGTCTCTAATCTTTTCCTTTTTAAATGTCCGCTCTGTATCATTTTTGTTGAGGATACCGCAGGATGTCCGCTCTGTATTTTTTTCATCTTTTACAATTCTCATGATTGAAGGGGTCCCAACTAGGCGGACGATAATGCGTTTGCGAGCTCCTGCGTTTACATCGTGGCGCGATGAAATAATAGTGAACCTACAGAAAGAAACGTGTGGACAAGCTCAAGTTAATCACTAGGTAGCGCGGTTCTATGATAGAGTTCCAAGTAATATGTCGACAATCTACGGGGTTCCTAATGCTGATGCTTTCAGAAATTCCCTTGACGCTGGTCCCCCAAGCCTCCGGTTGCAACGTCTCGTATTCGCAAGACCAAGCGCGTTCCCCCTTCAATACACGTCGTTCCCCGCGCTTCGTGCCTTCTAAGCAATAGTAAGCTATGTCAGTGTTAATATGTATACTACCCGCGTTATGGCGAAATAGAAAATAGAGCGACGTCAACAAATCTTTCAGCGATTTACTACTTCCCACAATAAATATGCGTTGTCACTATAAACCAAGTCTATGCCGTTATTATGTTCATCTTCATCCTGATCCTACTTTATAATATCACGACACGGCGCCATTCATCAAGCAATAGATTTTTCTTGTTACTCACTAAGCTGCGTTTTTGTATCGTCATTCATCATGTAGATCACTTCATCGATTTTCATATCACTTTCAGTTTCGTAATATCTACTTCTCGTACAATAGAATATCATCTACTTATATCATGCGATACACGACATACACCTTTTTTCCTCCTCGTCCCAGTCTTTTATTCCTTTCTTCATCCCAAATTCAACTTCTTTTTAGTACACAAACAAACTATAAACCTCACCACCTTCATGATTTTACTCCTCCTTGTTCCCATACTTCATTCATGCGCGCATCCTGATAAGAGATGAGGTCAGATGTTGCAAGAATACTGAGAGAAGATGCAGTTCCTTTGGAGACAAAGATTTATGAATCTAAAACTCATTGAACGATAGTCAGCGTCGAACTCGAACAACTATAACGAAAATCAAAAGTATGTCAATACCACCATGATGCGCGGAGTGAGAACTCACAGCTCGAGGATACCGGAACCGAGGCCACCACTTGTTTCCGGGTTCTGCCCCGAAGCAGACGGCTGGTCGCGATCGCGATCCTCTTCCTGCTTGGTTGCATTAGGAGAGCTGACTATGATGTGACTCAGCAGGTCTCTGACCTACCCGAGGAAACCTAATGACAGTGGCAGAGGATTTTGTAGTGAAAGTGAGTGCTGTTCTTATGATATGACACACAGCGAGACTTCATCTCTGGTGTTCGAGGAGAACTAAGTGACGAATACAGCATGCTGGACACTACAGCAGTTTTAGTAAATGTGCTACACGGACCCGTAATAACAGGCACATCAATTAGAGGCTCATCTTTCTCGGCATCTGCTTGCTCTGCAAAGTTGTTCCTCACGAAGCCCTGCAACTCCAAAAACGCATTGAACTCCCCACCAGCCTTGTTTTTCTTGTTCATCTTGTAGTTGTAGTTCTTCCTTTTCTGTACGTGCGGATGAACTACCTTGTAGTGTGCTCCAGCAGAAGCAGAAGATGGACCCTCTGGTTCTTCTGAAACAAAAGTAGAAGATGAAGCCTCTTCGTCTCGGATGACAGTATCAGCATTGCTGTTGAAGGTTTGACTCTGATCTGCAGGAGCGTATCTGAGCTGTTGCAGTTCGCCATTGGCTTCAGCTTCTATAGTTCTTGTTGTGACGTCCTCAGAAGACGGACGCGAGTTGGTCTGAGCGAAGCTGCTTGTTTGACCTTTCGCCGCACCTGTAGACGTCTCAATAGAGCTTCCTGTAGTTTTTGGTGCACAACCATGTTTCGAAAATGTGTTTCGCAGCTGCCTTAGCGTCTCTGTTGGTTGACTTGGAAGTGCGTCCAGTAATACTGCTAGTTTTGGTGGACGGGTTTCTAGAGCATTCAGAGAGTTCTTCAGCTTCTCCAAGTCTCGCTTCTCAGGGTCGTGATTCAAAGCGTACCTCTGCAGTGCTAGCATGAAACAGTAGAAGCCTCTCTGTTTTTCCCTTTCTTTGCGTTGCTCTTCTGATTCACTTTCTTGTTTTTGACATTCCGCGCATTGAGTCCAAAGGTCAATACTAGAGTGCTCATCGAAAGGAGGTGGAAAATTTGTCGTGAAGCCATGGGCTTTGAATTTCGCAAAAGGTTTTTCAAGTTTGAGAAAAAACCTACGATACACACACCACTTGTGGAACCCATCGTTGAAAATCCAGAATTTTTTATTTTCCAAATATTCCGTTTTAGAAGTCCACCAGTCTGAATCTGATTCGAGTTTCTGACCTTGCGCGTCAGAGTGGAATCCCCAGGTCCAACTGCGCTGCAGCCCGTTGGATTAGAGAAGTTTCTCAGCGCCAGACTAAGTAGGTCGCTTACGAAGGAACAAACTGCAAGACTTCTAAACCCTAAACCCGATAGCACGCCAGATCAGTCCGACGAAAGGCTTCAAGCCCAATCTGACGAAAGACATCCGCAGCCCGAAAAGAGGCCGCACTGACTCAGCCTGTTCCGACGCAAAGAAGACGCCTGGCGAAGTAGTGCGCCGGCCTGGCGAGGGGCTTCACCTGGTCAGTGCATCAGCCTGACGAAAAGCGCCAAGCCAAAGAAAGCCAGCAACGAACCTGACCAAAGACGTCAGCCGTGGTCCGGCGAAAGATGTCAGCCAGGCGAAGCGCTTCAGCCTGACGAAAGGCTGACAGCCTGACGAGGGACGCCGCCCCGACGAAAAGCCCCAGCCTGACCCCGGGCGCCTGCTGAAGGGCGCCGGCCTGCCCAGCGAAGGCCGTCGGTCCGAGGCAGAGCGTTGGTCTGACAGAAGGCATCAGTCTGGCGAATGGCGTCAGTCTCCATCCTGGCGCAAGCCGTCAGCCCAACGAAAGGCGTCAGCCTGACAAGAGGCGCCGCGCTTCAACGACGCCCCAACCAAGCTCGCGCGAAGTGCGCCCTTCTGTTTCTGACGAAAGACGTCGGACGAAGCAAAGGAGAAGCCCCGCCAGCTGTAGGCGCGTAGAGAGACCCAAGCAGCGCGGCCCTGCGTTGCTTTTTCTTGTTTGACCCGTCAAAGGGTTTTGCCTGGTGCCACCGCGAGGCGTCTGCGCACGTTGGGGCCTCCAGATTCTTGCGCGTGTCTGGTGGCTCTCTTCTGGTTTTCCTGTTGGACTGCCGTGGAGGTCTTATAAATTCGTAAGAACCTGCATGACCTCCCGGAAATCCCATAAAAAAACCGAAGGCAACGCGACTCCCTGCTCATGAGTCGACGCATCTGAGTCAGCCAGCGCCGACACCCCGCACCTGCCGTAGTCAATTCGTAGAGTGCAACAGCTCACCCGCGGGCTGTCTCTACTCTGGAGTCTGTTGCCCGGGGGAGGCAGAAAAGTGCTAAACTTGAAGCCGGGCGAAGCTTGTGGAGGCTTAGGCTAGTATAGAATATCGAAAATAAATCTCGTCTAAGAAAATTCTATATGACCAATTCTCAACTTGTCTGCGTGTCGGGCTTCCGGTTCCTGAGTGCCGCGTCGTACTTCTTGCAAGGTTCCATCATTTTCTCTGTCATCGTTGCAGACACAGACGGCCAATAATTTACTGCAACAGCATATAAGGTTCTGCCAACGGACCAGATATCGCATGGAATTGCTTTTAGTAGTGGCTCGGGTTTTGCCAGTATATCCGACACCATTGCTCGCTGCAGCGAATCGGATGTCATCTTAGGAGGTATCAGCGCGTCGCCATAGAATCGCGGGTCCGCATATAGTTTTGTGTGGGCGTCATGTAATGACCGCATTTGTCCGTCGGGCAGAGCCCCACCAAAATCCGCGATCTTGACCAATACCTTCGGCTTCTCGGCGTTCGTCCACCCAATGAGAAAGTTTTCCGGCTTGATGTCGATGTATGAAGAAAGGAATCTGAGGTAGGAAAAAAGGGCCGGCGTCAGAATTCCGAAAATGAGTAGTTAAATATAAAGAAGTAGCTGTCTAGTTGTCAGAAAGGAATCGACTAACGGAATAGTTTATCAAAGAATGAAAGCCAGCACCCCAGCTTGTTTACGAATACGACCATTCAGGTTTCTTTATGATTCACCGCTAACTTCGTACCGCTTGGTGTACACCTAGACAACACCTCTTTTGCCATACACCGTTGGTCCATTGCAGCTCGTGCAGACCCTGAACAGCTTGAACCACACCTGTGACCAATTGGAGCAAGCCCCGGTGGGTGATGGGGCCACTCGGCCTCTTGTTTTTGTCAAGTTTCAAGAAATGGACCAAGTCTCCCTGCTCCATGCGCTCCATTACAAAGAGAATCTGCACATGATAAAGAGTTTCTTGAACTGCGGCGCTGCCCACAACATTCGTGACAACCGTTCGAGAAAAAGCTACGCGCACGCTGTAAGTGTTGACGCAGCAAGGACGACGCGCCGAGCTACTTCGATTGAAAATGTCAAGCGCTACGTACGCTTCCCTGAGCGCCATTGCGATATCGGGATTCAATAAAAAAAGGTTCAGAAGTATCCGTCGGAAAGAGCCTCTTTTGTCTGTCGCCTCCACTGCCAAAGACACTTGAATCTTTTCCTTTTCAGGACTCGTAGATGAGCTTGGTGTAGTTGGATCGACACTAGAAGCGGAAAAATCTAGTTCTTTGATTTTCTGCGCATCCACCTCATCCTCCCTCAGCGGTACTACTACGTGCTTCAAAGCTCTTTTTTCTTGCCTACCGTTAACACTCCGTTCAACACCGAAGACCCGACTGAATCCCCCCGTACCGAGTGGTTTGTCGCCTTCACTAAAGTCGAGATCCGCCTGCTCGCGGGCGCGGGGAGTCATCCGCAGATCCCTCAGCTTAGGATAAGCCGTCTGCCAATGTGGTATATCATACTTCCACGACTCGGTGTTCTGCTCTTTATCCTCAACCACCTTCCAATCAGGAAAGATTGGGGTCAGTGTTACATCAGTCGGTTTCGGTGCGTGAGTGATTATTTTCTTCTGCTCATAGGTGACGCTGTGCCACGGTGATTCGCTCCCGCCCTCTTTCTGAGCTTTCAGAAGAGGTATAATCTTAGGAAAATACCGGTTGTTTAGTGCGTGAACATCTCCCAAGCCTTCCGTTGTTTTGTAGAGAACCGCCACAACGCCGATATTTGCGCAAAACAGGAACCAGAGAAGCTGATGCAGAAGCTTTGCTCTCGCTCTTCCACAAGCCGCCCAATTTCCACAAGGACGCTGTAGTCGATGCACCTTATTAGAGGTAGCAGCTGGTGAAAAACGCCAAGGCTATTTTCACCTCCTGACTGGAGACGTTTAACTGTCGTTCCCCTACTTGGATCCGTGTCCTCCAGTCCCCACCTCTACTTTCTGAACGAGGCGGTCTCAAAAGTCGGGAACGAAGGAAGGTAGCCGCCTTGTTCAAAAAAGAAAGTAGAAGTAAGGAATTTGAATACCACCTACATAGTATCGGACCTACGTCTACTTCTCAATAATAAAAAGCCAGCCGTAATCTTTGACTTTGGGCCGTGTCGACGCTCGTTGTTCCTTGAATAAACAAACTAATAGATGAACCAGATGCTTGATTTACCGCTAATCTTTACGTTCTTGGTACAGGACAATCAGCAGCCAGACTGCGTTCTCGACTAACGAATGGCTTCGTTACCGCGTGCGCGAACGAGCAATCTGCAGCAGGCACTACACGTCTTGTTTTGTGCTCAATGACACGGAGCACGCCAACGCCGCCATTTGATGGTATTATGAGTTTGAAGATTTTGAGTACGAGTTCCTGTCTTCAATTTCAAAGGGGAAGAGTCAGGAACAAGAAGTCATGAGAAGTACACCAAGTGACTCAGAGTGACGGACTGAGAGAAACTAACTGAGAGTGACTGACTCAGAGAAACTAACTGAGAGTGACTGACTGAGAGAAACTAACTGAGAGTGACTGACTGAGAGTGACCTGACATCCGACGCAGACTGAGTTGTTGACACGAAAGAACCTATCTCCTCACACACAAACACGCGTCGATGCTCGCAGATGAAGACCTCAGAAGACGTCGCTGACTGAGAGAAATGAACTGAGAGTGACTGACTGAAAGTGACTGACTGAGAGTGACCTGACATCTGACTGAGAGCGAGTTGAGATGATAAAGGAACCAACGCCATCTTCAAAGGAAAAATCGGAAGCGCTTCTTCGCCCAAGGGGTATCTGTGAAGCAAGTCACCGTAGAGGAACACGCGTCGATGCTCCTTCTATTGCACTCTCTAGAAGATAAAGACCTCCGAACATCCGTTACAAGACCTCCAAACAATCTCAGATAGCACACACATTGCGATTGCAATATCTTAACTTGATCGTAAGACCACCTTTCCTCTTGGTAGAGTCCATCGACATAATGACATTTGATCACATTCACATCACACTTCATCCTCAAGGTAAATTTATCAAGCTCCATCATGCTCCGAGGACGCAGAAGCAAATATTGCAGTCGTGGTCGATGTCGACGATGTTAAGTAATACAAAAACAACAAGAACAATAAACAACCAAATTCCAAAACGCTCCAAAAAAAACACGCCGCCACACACGCACGACGGAGCCGGATGGTTTAGATCCCGATGGTATATATCCGGAAGGTTTAGATCCCGGCGGTTGAGATCCCGATGGTTTAGGTCCCGAGCCCGACAGTTTAGAGCCCGACGGCTTAGATCCCGAAGGTTTAGATCCCGAAGGTTTAGGCCCCGATGGTTTCGATCCCGATGGTTTAAGTCCCGATGGTTTGGATCCCGATGGTTTAGATCCCGACAGCTTCGACCCCGATGGATTAGACCCCGATGGCTTGGACCCCGATGGCCTAGATCCTGACGGTTTAGACCCTAAAGGCCTAAGCCCCAATGGATGGGCTAGACCCCGATGGTTTAGATCCTCACGGCTTAGATCCCGGCGGTCTATGTCCCGACGGTTTAGGTTCCGATGGTTTGGGTCCCGATGGTTTAGGCCCCGACGGTTTGGGCCCCGATGGTTTCTTTCAGCCCCGAAGGTCAGGCTTGGGTCCCGATGGTCTAAGCCCCGATGGTTTAGACCCCGACGGCCGGTCTAGACAGATCCCAGCGCTGGATCAAAAAGAGATGGAAGCACCGCGCTCGGCCAGGTTTCTAATTTCGCTCAAAATGGCCGAAAGTCAAAAGTTTAGCACTTTGGCCAAAATTTAAGAACAAACGCCGAAAAAAAGGAAGCCGCGCGCGCGATAGGTTTGTAATTTCGCCCAAATTGATTAAAGCCAAAAGCTTCGCACTTTGGCTAAAATTTGTAGACCTTCCAGACCAGAAAGAGAGGCCCCAGCGCTGGATCAGAAGGAGAGGGAGGCACCGCGCTCGGCCAGGTTTCTAATTTCACTCAAAGACAGCGGAGCCCAAGCACTGCGCGGTGCCGTTGCAAGTTTTGAACTTCACCCAAGTGCCCCCCTGCGCTCACCTGTCCAAAAATTGCGAAAGTTTTGACTGTCCAAATCTATTTCAACCCCCAAAAAGTCCGTAGGCCTGCGGATCAGTCTCGACTTTTCTCAGACATTAGTAGAAGAAGAGGAAAGGCCGCCAGCGGCTGCTCCTGTCCATCGGTCTCGGCTTTTCTCGGACACTAATAGAAAGAGAGGAGGGCAGCCGCCTCGGCTGCGTTTCTCAGGCATTAATGGAAGGAGAGAAAGGCGGCAGCCCTGGCTACTTTTCTCAGACATTAATAGAAGAAGGGGAGGGCGCCCGCCGTTCTGTCCATCGGTTCCGGCTTTTCGCCGGCATTAATAGAAGAAGAAGAGGGCAGCGGCCTCGGCTACTTTTCTCGGACGTTAATAGAAGGAGAGGAGGACAGCAGCCCCGGCCAATTCTCTCGGACATTAATAGAAGAAGAGGAAGACGGCCACCGCCCTGCCCATCGTCCGGCCTCGGCTTCTCTCAGGCATCAATAAGAGGAGAGGAAGCAAGACAACCGACGCCCCGCCCATCGGTCTCGGCTCTTCTCGGACGTTAATAGAAGGAGAGGAGGACAGCAGCCCCGGCCAATTCTCTCGGACATTAATAGAAGAAGAGGAAGACGGCCACCGCCCTGCCCATCGTCCGGCCTCGGCTTCTCTCGGGCATCAATAAGAGGAGAGGAAGCAAGACAACCGACGCCCCGCCCATCGGTCTCGGCTCTTCTCCGACATGCAGATCAGGCGCTCCCTCGGTCTGAGAGTGCTGGAGGGGGTGGCGAAGGTGTCCGTGCATACGACACAGCGCAGGGAAGCGTCGCACGCACCGAACCCAGCTAGACAGAATGAAGGGAGGGAGGGAGGGAAAGTAAAAGCCTTACTGTAGCCTCGAGGGCGCCTGCAAACGGTTACGATGACTGTGAGCCAAAATGGCCCCTATTACTGCGATGCTCAGAACCGTGTGGAGGTTGATCTAGAGCGGGAGCAGGAGCTTGTCGCGACGGGACTAGGAGCGGCACTCGATGAGTTGGATTCGGTCGAATTGTCAGGAACTCGCGCTGATCTTCATGGGCAGAACCTCTACTCAGATCTGCTCGCTAAATATTTGGATTGAGCTCGCTGATCCAACTAGATCTTCTGCATAACGAAGATCGGATGCTCCCTCGGTCTGAGAGTGCTGGAGGGGGTGGCGAAGGTGTCCGCGCATACGACACAGCGCAGGGAAGCGTCGCATGCACCTCCCACCAAAAGACGCTTCCGCCAGCGTACAAGACGCGAGAGCCCACCGAAAGGAAGCAAGCAAACGGAAAAAACCACAGCAAGACACGGATCCGCAGGACTACTCCGATTCGCAGTCGGAGTCGCTCAGCTCGATCGAGGAGGCTGCTGCAGTCTCTACTGCGCCCAGGTCGATGTAGGACTTGAAGGCCCCACTCCGCCAACCGGCAGCGAGTAGAATATCTCGCAACGGCTTACCGGACGCGACCATCTCCTGCGCAGCGCCTTTCCTGAAGCTATGCGCACCAAAGGTAGACGCATCGGCGCCAGTTCTCCACAAGAGGGTCTTCAGCCGCGAGAGTACAAAGGGATAGGAGTACCGTGACGGCAATAGCGAGGCACGTGAGGAGCGAGCAGCTTTCTGCTGGAGGAGGAAGAGAGCACAAGCTCCACAGATCGCCGCGCCGCAGGTGCACGTGCGAGTAGCGCGCACTTCTCGGCTACAGTTCTTCCGACGGTGGAGAAGGATCGTCGTCCGCCTAGTAGAGGCATCATGGGAGATCTGCGCGGTGGTCAGGGAAAGAAGCTCCGACTTAACACGTAACACGAAGTGCCACGCCACCAGGAAAGTCCCTCGATGAGTGTCGTCGCAATCCGCGGCCGCGAGACGAAGTAGCTTGTGCATCAGCGACAAAGATATAGCCGAGCGAGGAGGCCTGCCAGGGTTTCGCGCTTTCTTCAGCCCACACTTAGCAGAAGAGACGGCATCAGTGTGCCACGCAGTGGGTGCCTGCGCCACTCGGCAAGCGAGTTTGAGGTGCTGCGCGTATTGCTCGAAGGAGGCGCCAGATCGGAATACCGAGGAGAAGCGGAGAAGGGCTTCCTCAGAAATGTTGCAGACGAGGACACCGTGCCCGACTGCATGGCACCATCGTAACCATATGCGCGCGCCAGTTGCGTAGTTGGCTAGGCTGCGCCCAGCGTTATCCAGTATCGCTTTCTTACCGAGACAGACTGCGCGAAGGCTATTCTCGCCGCCAGCTCTAAGACGCGAAATTTCTTGTAGCGGGGTACCCACTGGCAGGCGACCAAGTCCGAGGGTGTTGTCAGCATCGTAAAGAAGGAAGATCCTCACCACGTCCTCAAGAGGCGACCGGGGCGACAACTCAGCCAGGAGCTGTGACATCCGGGGCGCAGAGGGTCGTGGGAGAATATGACGTGCCGTGGAGGCCCCAGGGGGAGACCACGGGGGTGCCGGGGTGTGTGCCCCAGGTGGTTGACAGACGATCGACTTGAAAGTGGACCGCGCAGATGAAGCGCCGGCGGCTTCAGTTTTAGGCGTCGCCGGTAAATTCTCCGCCACACTACCGGCACAGCAGACTGCCCTGAGCATCTTTGCTGAGAGAAGGAGTGGGCACCACTGTCGGAAACTAAGGCGCAGCGACACCACGCACACTACGCTTATTATAGAGGTAGACACAAGCAGGGTAATTAATAGTGAAGACTGGCGGGATCCTTGTAACACGTAAAGGCAAGACCTGCATGAGCAGTCAATTTATTGAGGGTAAGTAATGCGTCTTTGCTGGGGGAAGGAGTGAACGCTACTGAGTGAAACTAAGGCGCAGCGACACAAAGCACACTACGCTTATTATAGAGGTAGACACAAGCAAGGTAATCAATAGCGAAGACTGGCGGGATCCTTGCAACACATAAAGGCAGAACCTGCGCGAACAGTCAACTTATTGAGGGTAAGTAATGCGATGCGCTACCGAACGCAAGTCAGGATCCAGGCAGACGCCCCGCGGTCTCGCGTCGGTCTCCGAGGGACCTGTTGAGGGGATCGAGACACAGTGGATATCGTAACAAGCCAGAGCCATTCCATTCTTACCGGCACGATAGACCGATGTTGAAAAATCTGGCCGAGGCCAGTACATTCAGACTCCACAAGAACTTCAAGGACGAGAGGTCCGACTTGACAGATAAGCACGAGCCACGATCAAGGTGTACGCCCAAGGGCAAGGACGAGGACCTGCGAGAGCAGAGAAACCGAGGCGCACAAGGCGCGCTGCAGAGAGCGGTGGCTCATGCGCCGCTGTCCCATGGTAGCGGTAGATCACCCAAGCCGTGTTTAGAATTATAGATAACCCAGCCAAGCTATGACGCTCGCAACTATATATTTCTCAACTATATAAAAAATTTTCAGGGGCCAGCTGCCCCTCTTGCTTAGAGGCGCCGGCCGTCAAGCCGCTCCGACCTGGTTGCACATGGATAGACGCCAGGAGCCTAGCCCCAACCGGAGAATTTTTGGGCTGGGAGTTGCGAGTCACTAGCCTGAAGAGGAAAGACTCTGACTGGCCCTTCCTCTGGGCTTTGTCCATGAAGGCCTGCAGAGCACAGGGGCGAGGCTGGGCTCGCTTCCACAGGCGGCCAAGTTCGGCACTGAAGCATGCGACCGGGCCACCGCCATCAAAGCGGAGCCGACTGGACCCGTGGGGCCAAAGCTGGCCCTTTTGGGTTGTCCTGACGGCTCCCCTTTTTTGCCCTAAAAGAGCGCAAAAAATTCCACATATATACCTCACATTTGGGCACGGTTTTGCTCTAGGTTCTGCCTTTTCAGGAGGTCACTTTCTCAACTATATACACCCCCATGGACCCCTTCCCTTTTTTTGGCGATTTCGCTATGGATGCCTGACCGGTTCAGGGACGGAGCAGAATTCGGCGCGTCGCCCGCTGGCCCCCACTGGAAACACCACCGACGCGCCCTTCTCTCGGTCGTAGGCTGCTGCGCCTCTCTGTCTTGCTACCGTTCAGGCCACTTCGGTGGCCAGACGGTTGCGCCTGCCTCAATTCGCTTGACACGGTGCCGGCAGCAGCGTACTGTTACTCACTGGCTTCGCGCATGCTGCTGCGTTTTGCATCTCGCTTTTGATTGTCTCGCGCGGTACGCACACCGAGCGCGGGTTTGAGAGGAGGCACAAAGGAGGGGCTGGCAGGGCCCTGAAAATTTTTTATACACTTGCGAAATATATAGCTGTGGGCGTCATACAAGCCCAAGGTCGCGACAACTCCGCTCCCGAAGCGGAGGGCGGAAACGAGGTACCTGGCAAGAAATCACAGAGAGGCGACTTCTTGAAGTGAGAGTAGATGGCACGATAGACCGGCCACCTTATACGCGGAAGACTGGTCTATGAGCCTTTTTTTGTTTTGCAGTCAAGCTTTTTTAATACGATGCAAACGCCTCAGCATGGCGAGTAAGTAAGTGATATATGCGCAAAGCGCGAGAAAGTGATATAGTGCCAATGCGAGCCACGCTCCCACCAAGAAGGAAAGTAAATCTATGATGGCCAAAGACTGATGCATAAGGATGCAGAAAAGGCCGAAGACTGAGGCAGTAGTCAACAGCCGGAAATAAATACAGATAAACAACGCACGCGCAAGAATAACGAAAGAGATGCAGATGAGCAAATAATAGTAGTGCCACGCTCACAGAGAGAGACAGGCAAGTAATACACAAGAAGAGATAGCACGAGATAGCAACACCGTCAGGAGAACAAGCATCCGTAGGTGAGCGAAGTTCAACGATAATAACTAAGCACGAAGTGGCGAATAATATACTTCACGCACTCAAGTAGTAAGGTGGTTAGGTTTAGGCACAATGCTGGTTTTCACCTTCAAGCGTCTTTCCTAATTACAAAATGGGGAACGAGACTGATCCGCAATCAGCCCCCCTATGAGGCCCTCACTACAGCTTGGTAGCTGAGGCAACACCTAAGCGTTGTTCACAGCGCCGCCTTGCAGTCGGAATCTCTTGTTGATCCTCCAAGTCCTCTAGTCCTAATAATGACAGCCGCCCTACCGGGTCGATCTCGGCAGCAGCCGTCTAGGGTATTGAGTCATTCAACGTTTGTTCCTTGGAGTTATTTGGCGTACTTCTTCACGAAGGGCCGCCCTGTTTACACCCGGGCCAGGTCCTACACTGCCCCCCCTACGCAGTGAGGCGTCGGAGCCATCCTTTTAAGAGCTCCGCCCGGTGGTACTTATCTTCCTATCACCATTACAGCGAAGGTGCCCAAATACCGAGTGAATCCTAGCCCCTTCCCGTCTCCAGGAAGTCCGCCTGGTATCCTCGCAGATACCAACAGTTCTATTCTTCTTTCATATCTTACAACCGCCAAAGGGTTTACCAAGGTCTCGCAACCTTTTAGTCACCTGGCCTAGATCATCCTATCCTTACTACTCCAGGGCTTCCCCTCGAGATTCAGGACCTGATCAAGTCTATCGTAGGCAGCTCATTTGGCCAAACTTTCCATGAACCTTTCCTTCTTGAATGGCTTCCCCTAGATTGCTCGTCTAAACCACAGAACGATTGATCTAGTGTTTCACGTTGTTCATTTCCTACTGTTCACGGCGCTTCCCTCCCTCGGAGGTATCACTACCCAGCAGTCCTTGCTACTACTTAATTCTTATCCAGGCCTACTTGAACTAAGCCAAGGAGTCTGAACATTTACTCGCTTTGCTTCCTTCACAAAGCAGAAACATCTCTCGAGTATTCGTCTCTTTCACAGAGTCCGAAGCGGTTACTTATACAGACAGACGCCCCCAGGTCGACGCCTCCTCTGCTGCTTCAAGACAGACGAACCTTAAACTAGCCAGAGCTTGCCCCAGGAAAGCAGGTGATCAATCCACTTCCTGGTTTGAAGTTCCTTTCCACGGATCCAGAGATCCCTCCAACACTGTGCTAGGGTAGGCCTCAGCACCGGGCTAGCAGCAAAGTGCTGGAAGTCGACCTCTCTTCATTCATCGAATCCGTTCGGACTCCACCACATAAGAGCGATGTTTCACAACACCAATCCGGTTATCTCTATGCTACTTATACCCTACTTCAAAACACAGAACATTCCTTGCAGACGGAGTCTCATCTCAGAGCCTTCGTGGGACCATCATCACCCCCCTTCTCCCGCCAGTGGCTGCAGCAGTCTCCTAAAGTAGGAAGTAGGATCATTTTGTCACTTTACGCATTATTTGAGTTTTCATCAAACCTCCCAGATTTCCTCAGGGACTGGCTCTACAACCACATCAGGAGTTCCTCCTACTCAGTCTGTTCCTCCACCTTCCGCGTGAACACCTCCTTTGTTCTTCCCAACATTTCATCCGTCGAAGGGAGATGGTCCAGATTCCGCAAGAAATCCTCAGCACTTGATGCGGGTACAGCACGGGTCAGCAACTTCAGTGGAACCTTCCCACTGGCCGCTCCCGTTGCTGCTTCACCCAATAGATCCAGCAATATCGCGTGGCGCGGTCCTACCGACTCCACCTTAAACAACGCTGGAAAATTCTTCGGGTCAAAACTATCTTTTCGCGCGTGCATGTTTCTTACTACCACCAGATCACCAGTAATCAGAGGTGCTTCCAGTGAATGCCCTCTCAGCTTTGTTTGTGCGATTTGACGAAGCTTTGAACTTTCATTACCCGTCAGGTTTGATTGTGACAAAATTTCCTCCCGAAACTTATTCGCTGCTTCCAAATAAGAATCCACACCCGGTGTTCCTCCGAGCGCCGTTCTCAGAGTTTCCGCAAAAGCGTGCCGCGGCTTACAGCCAAACACTAGCTCATACGGCGAGCGATCACCTAACACCTCGAACGGTGTTGTCCGAGCAATCCAATTTAGGTAAGGAACCAACTCTACCCATTTGGCGTTCTCCGCAAATTTGATCAAAATCTTCCGCAGCGGCTTATGGAGCACTTCAACCAGCCAATTCGCCTGCGGCGAATACGGCATAGTTGGCGCATGATGCACCCCATATGTCTGCAAGTATTTCCCCAGGCTTTCATCCCCCGACTCACCGAATCCTCGATCGGATCGTATCACAATCGGGTACCCGACCATACAAAATGCGTTAGCAACCAAAGCCTCTGCGGCCTCTTTGCAAGACTTCGCTTTCACCGGAATGAACCAGGAAAACAACGCCGCCGAGTCACGAACCGACAATAAGTAATTAAAACCTTTATCCAATTTGAATGGACCCACATGGTCAACGTGCAGCACTCTGAAAAACCCTAGATACTTCTCATACCCCAGCGGGGCCTGCGTTGCCTTGGCCGCGTGGGCGATCGTGCAAGCAATGCAATTTTTACAATGCACTTGCACATCCCTCCACATGGTTGCCCAAAACACCCCTCTATCCAGCAGATGATTATAGGTTTGTCGAGCACCTCCATGCCCCGTTCCCAGCAAGGAATTATGAGCCAGGAGAAGGTAATACTTCTTCCAACTCACCTCCTTCCCTACTACGGTAGACAGCCAAGCTCCTCCCGCTGGCAAGCATACTACAGCCGTCTCATGATGACGAGTCATCAACAACTTAGTATCTTCGTCAATCCAATGCTCATACATTCTAGCGGTCGACATACGGGCCTTTCCCAGGTCCCACTTGCGTGCAACCGCAAGCTCAACCTGTTCCCGGTCCTTTTCCCTGTCGCGCAGTTCACATGCCAAATAAACAGGACCCCATTCCTTACAAACCTTCTGATCCTCCACCAAGCGCTTACGGAGCCCTGCTCCTTGCAGTGAAACTAACGCTGCCACCACGGAGTCTTCCCCTGCAAAAGGGAAATGGAAAATCCTCAACTCCCAATGTTTTTTCACCCGCAGCTTACAACTTTCTTCATCCCACAGGGATCCGAAAGCCCTCACCGGGCCTGCCTGAAGCGAGGCCACGTTCTTTGGGTTCCACATGGCCACTCGGGTCACTTTATCCGATGTTTCATGCACTTCTATGTACAAATCCTCATTATTCGCAGTTTCGCGGATCATCGTAGCCTCGTCACTAATGACTGGCAACGATGGAAACAAAATCCGGAAAGATTCCACTCCATCGCATTTCCTAATAAACTGCTCGCGAACCTCCTTTGAAATTTTCACGCATTCCGGCGCGGTTAGGAATTCAGTCACATCAGGGGCTTCCCCTCCTATCACGCCTTCACCACAGAGGCACCGACATAATGAAGCGGACACCCTCCCTATTCGACACTTCCGAATCTCTTTGAAGTTCGTACAAGGAGCAGAATCCAAAAAACAGGCTCTAGTATCCCAAGAGGCCGAGATCGTGAAGAGATCCGTTGCAACCTTTTTCACCACGTCCGCCCTCTCAGGCTTCCGAAAAAGATGAAAATACTCTTGATGAACCACGGACCTCCCATTCACGATTCTTTCACCCAATCGTCTAGCTGCCGCTGTTTCGGCTTCTTGCATCAATTCCTTCAAACGATCCCAAGCTTTATCATAAGCTTGCTTAAACGTCATGTTCGGAGTAATTTTAATCCACTCCCGATCCGTTAGACGGCCATCCATCACACCGGAGACCACTACGTTATCTCCTCTCTCGTCAGTCTTCCGATATAATCGCCGGGGAAGGAAAATCCCCCTATAGCGCTCGGTTACTGCCGAGGGTCGCAACTGATCTCTCATTGCTTTGAGCATCGTCTTCAGCCGTCGCTTTTGACGTGATGCTCCTAACTTTTCGATAAATACTTCCCAGGTTACCGACCTTGGACTGAGTACGGAAGCCGTTTCCAGCCATCCGTGGTCCGCCGTGGAATTTACCCGCAGCAAAACCCAGTAGACTCCTAGATCGTAAAGGCTCGGGCAGGTTGCATATTGACACTCTAGCTTCTCGGCGTTTTTAACGCATAACGGCACCAACCGCCGAAGCCCTTGGTTAACTCCTTCTCCCTCATTCAATCTCCCTCCGGGAAACCGAATAGAAATATCTTCAAAAACTTCGTTGTCTTGCGCATCTGCAATTAACACCTTCCCACTTGGGGAAACCACCACCGCACAAACCCGCTTCTGTTTCGAGGACGTCGAACCCTCCCCACTCCTTCCTAGGTCCAGGAGGTCTAAATCCTCATCTAGTAACGACGAACTCGCGTTACATGGTCGATCGGGGACGCCATCCCCATGATACAAGTGGAATCCGGCTCCATCCTGCAACATCATGCATTCGCCTTCATCGCACATCGTACACATTAACTGGGATGGACTCTGCCACTCCTGATCTCCATTCCCTACCTCACTTTCTTTCATGCTCGCGTCCTTCTTCATCTTAATTCCAATGCACTTCACCCCCACGTCACTGCCTACCGCTTGATCCGATGCCAGAGCACTCGGCAAGTGATCATGCGGGTCCTCAAAGTCTTCACTTGGGTGAACGGGTGGCACAAAATGATCCACCTCCAGTAACTTCTTTCTTTCTGACATCATCTGGTCAAGTTGATCTGGCTGGCAGAAGATAAACTGCACTAGAGAACGAATCCGCGGCAACATAAAAGAAAGATTATCAATCTCCTTCAGAGCCGGATCCTCCTCAGACTTCATCCTCGAAAGCGCGTCCGCAATGACGTTCGCTTCCCCCTTCAAATATACTCGCTTCCCAGTAGAAAGCGGTCTAGCAATGAGATAAAACCATCGTAAGATCTTACCTCCGGTAGTTCTATTGGCACACAGTGAGTTGAGCACTTTCGTGCCCAAATTCTGATGATCCGTGTACAGGATCCACTTCGAGCCTCGAATCAGCTCATAGCCCGACTTTATAAAGTCCACGATGGCAAATAATTCGCGCTCTAAAGTCGACCACTGCTTCTGCGTTTTGTCAAACGAATGCGTAGAACATTTCCACACTCGCAGTTTACCTTCAGCTGTTCGCTGACAAATTGCCCAGGCATAGCGATGCTGCGAGGCATCCGTGAACACCTCGAATGGCCGCTGCCAAGTATTTGCTGCTTCGTAGTCTGGCTTAATCAGAATCGCATTCTTCGAGACCACGTCCTTTAGTGCCTGAAAAGCGGCTACTGCCTGCTCATCTGAGGCAAACTCATTAAAAGGCCTTTTCTTGAGTTCGTATTCCTTCAAGGGTGCTGCGACATTCTGTAGCTCGCTTGTGTAACATTGCAGATACCGAACCACATGAACGAACGAAGTCAAATCTTCTTTGTTTGTGGGGAGAGGCCAATTCTGAATTTGGAATAACTTTGCCGGACTAGGGTGCATCCCGGCTTCATCAATGATATGCCCTAACACTTCAATTTTCGGAGCACCAATAAAAGTCTTAGTCAGCGAGAGTCGGGCCCCACTTTTCTCACAACATTGGAATACCCTCTCTAGTCGCGACATGAACTCTTCCATTGAGTTCTCTCCATAGCCGATGTCATCTATAAATACTTCACACTCGTGCCCAAACGCCGCCTCAGTTTGAGCTTGGAACCACCCAGGCGCGGGACTTGGTCCTAACGTCAATCGCGTAGGCAAGTACACCCCAGAATGGGTCACCACCGCCAGGAGACGTTTTGTTTGCACATCGAGTTTCGCTAGATTGTAGGCCAGCGACAAATCCGACCCAAAATAAAACTTCTTCCCTTTTAGATTGTGGAAAATCTTTTCTTGGTTAGGAGCCGGCAACGCAATCGGCGTCAACGCCTCGTTACACTTCCTGTAATCCACCACAATCCTTCCAATCACGGAATTCTTGCGAGGCGCTAAAAAAGCAGGACTGCAGAAAATTGGTCGACTTTCATCAGACCCATCCCACTTTTCAAACAACCCGTCGTCGAGCTGAGTCTGGAACAAAAAATCCAAGCACTTCTTTCCGTACGCGCTCAACTGCAACGGCTGAGGTAAACTCCGATGCGTCACCCTGTTAGGATTATAATCGAAGTGGCACACTGTTTTCAACGAAGGGAACGGGCATCCTTCATCGTAGAAGAAATGCGCATTCCGTTCAATCGTAGCCAGCAGCGCTTCTTTACTTTCTTCAGGCATATGGTCGAACTCCTTTATTTGCGCTCTAAAGACTTGCATGACGTTCTCCGTCCACTCGACAGACGGCACGTCCCACTTTCTGTTACGCTGTCTTTTGGTACTTCGATCCTGTATCTCCTTGCCCAAATCCCCGAAGTCTTTCGGCTTCGTCTTATTTTTATATCTTGACATGTTCAAGATTGCTTCGATCTTTCGAATACCTTCCCACTCTTGAAATAGACTACTCAAATGTTTCACATCCCTGGCCTCCGGTAGTTGTTCCGAGAAGACCTTCATCTTACTCGTCGCTCCGGCTGCCAAAGTGTTCTTAAAGTCCTTTCGTCCTTCTTTTTCCTCGTTTTCCTTCTTCCACTTGTACCAATCCCATCGGACGCTATTCACGTCGACGGTGGTATCCGAAAAGTTGTAGACCTCTTTATCCCACTCACTGACCTTCTCCGTTTCTTCTCCAAACTGACCCTGTAATCGCCAAACATCAGCACATACTCGACTTCCTAAACTCGCCTCACCTTCGTCATATGTAATTCCATGAATTGCTCCTACAGGGGCTTCGCCTCCCTTTCCCAGCCAAGGCTGAGTCAGCAGAGGCCAGCATCCATAGTCTGTTAATAATGCTCCAACTGTTATTGCAGTTTCCCAGTTCTCGAGAGGTTTGGGCGGACTTTCTTTTTCGAATTTTTTAAATTCCGGACTCGTTTGCAGGAGGGCATCATCACCCCCCTCGCCCCCTGACAGCGGCTTCGAAGAATCTGCTGTCATCCGACTCATCAGATTACAAGCTCGCAGTGGGGCCAGTGGTTGGATCTTCAAATGCTCTCTCGTCAATGTCACTTGCCGATCCTTGTTCCTGTGATTAAAAATCTCAATCGGGTGCTCGGTGTCTTACGATTCCGATCCCGTGATAAGAACCGGTAAAAATGAAATCCCGTCTTTCGTGGCCTTTAGACTTGGCTGCACCACCGCTGTGGTATTATCATGATTAATCGGTGGGCAAACAAACGTCGCAGATACCGACGCGAAGGCCGCCACATGAGCTAACCTTGTAAAGGCGTTCATCACGGGCTTCTTTGTTGTACTATTATACTCCACAATTGGCACCCGTTCGCCAAGCAACTCTATCTCGCGGCTACCTTCTCGTAGCGGCGCATAGTTAATCCCAAGCTGATACACTGCTGTATCCCCGGCAATCAACGCCCCGGGCGTGTTCAGTCCCTCTACAATCAGAAACTTTCGTTTCAAATCCAGGACCTTCCCACTTCGAGTGGAAATCTGCAAGCACAAAATGCACTCCCGATTCGCTGTATGGGAAAAAGACTTTCTTCCAAAAGAAATTTCCACTGGTGGGCAAGGCATAGGCGGAGACACAAAGTCACTTACATCCTTCCGTAATCTCAGACGTTCGTAACTTGCCTTGTCAATCACATCGCACCCTAGCCACGCCCCCGGGTCTAAATATAGAGGAATTGGAAGGGCTTTGCCTAGAAAACCCGCAATATAAATTGGGGCTCGCCGTTCTTCTTTCGGTCGTCTTGCGGTGCTTTCCCAGGCAGAATTCATCATGGATACTACTCCGTTCTTTCTTAGGAACCTCTCACGTACTTTCGAAACCATGCGGGGAACTGTGTCTGCAGTCAACCCTAAATATTCCGAAACGTAGGCTTCTCCCATTCTTAATATCAAATAAACCAAAATTCCAATTCGGATAAACAGCCAACAGAAAGAGCTCGGACTTCTATCCTCACTCAATTTGCAGGCCTCGGACGTTTCCATCCGATTTAAAGAAGGGGTTAATGGCACATTTGCCCACATCTCCCAATCTAAATCGTTTTTTGTCATTTCGTCTCCTCCTCCGGTCGACGCTTCCGTCACGGAGGGATCGAGGTTCATTTGGTTGGCCCGCCGCGGGGGCGGGGCGGGTCTCCTCTTAGCGAAAGCCACTTTTTTCACTGGAGGCCCCGTTTTCTTTGACTTCAAATCTTTCTGAGCAAATCTCTTTGAATTCAGTTTATTAGATTTCACAAAGGCGGGTGGATGAAACAAACGACGTTCTCTTTCCGGCACAAACTTACACGTCGGGTTTTTCCCGTCGCGCTTCAATTCCAGGAGTTCTTTTCCCAGTCCTGCTTGAAAGTCTGGCTTCCGAAATGATGGATGATGCGGAACGCCCTTAGCGTCCACCAAAACATCGCAAAAGATTAATTTTGTTTTTTCGTCTCTCTTTAACAGCCTCCCGGCTGCGCGAGCCAGCAAATTCGGACAACAGATCTGTCCTGCCTTATTCACTGGGTGTTTCCTTTTATTGCACGCGGGCAGTGGACAAGTTTGAGGCTCCTTATTCCAGTCTACATCCGCAAGGGACGCGTAGTGCAGTCCTCTCATGTGGTTTGGATCCCCACAGAGATACCACTTTTTCTTCGTTTCATCCTGATATTCTTCACAAGGCTGGCACATCACCAATTTCGCAGAACGATCTCCTCGCGGATAAAATTCCATCTTGTTCAACAGATTTTCTTCTAAACCCGGCTCAGGGGCGAAATCTGAATCCATCTGATTGAAGAAACCAGGCTCCGGCTCATACGAGCCATCCCCTGAAAATCTTGATTCACTTGTTGTTGCTTTCACGTTAGCTCTCGCCAACGCATACTCACACGCAGAGTCCAAAGATGTGTACTCAATTCCTCTTTTGCCAATCAAATTCTCTTCAAACGAACGCGCGTATTCTTGTGGAATCCGTTGCAGAAAATGCCGCAAGAACCGTCTTAGTTCCTGGGACGTTCCCACAATATCAGACGTCTGAAACACCTGACCGCTCTTTTGAATCAGCCTTTCAGCCATCAATTCGCGGAATTTGTTCACGTACTGGGTACAGAAAATTCCTACCGAAATTCCAGTGCCATCCTTGCAGACAAGACTGAACATCTGCATTCCCAGTTCTTCTTGCACAATAATTGGCCTGAGACCTGCCTGCTTCGAAAGCTGCTCTCTAAAGCTGACCAAGCAGGCCGCTGCACTCATGTCACGGGAGAGGTTGGAAAACCGATTAGCTTCCGCCTCCACTGCATCCACCACATTACTTGCAACGCCCATAGCCTTCATGGCTCCGCTTTTCACCGCTTGCCAACCGTGCAAAGGGGCTTGAAGATGTTCTAGGCGAAGCCGGTCAAACGTTTGCCTGGCCGCAAGCGCCGCTCTGACAGAGTAAGTTTCCAGATTCAAGGGAGTAGCACTCAATTTGGAGAAGGAATCATTCCCATTGAATCTCGAATTATCCACCAAAAACAACCCCATTTCAAAGGAATTCTCATCAATCGGTCTTACTACCACCATCTTCAACTTTGTGAAATCCAACATTTCTAAATGTCCTTGCATTTCCTGTGCACAAACATATCTTTGGAATACGCTCTCATTTTCAGGCATCTTTACAGTCCTATCCAAACAAATTCCTAATCCAGTGGACTTCGTCACAGTGTCCAAAATTGGACAAACCCTACGAGTTCTAAATCCTGTCAAATTCAGTTTCTTCTGTACCTCTTTCTCCAGGGTAGTCGTACCTTGATTCGGCACGGTTTCAATGAACGTGCTCCCCGTCCAAGGTTGACCAAGTCCTAGTCCATGACCTTGTCCATCAAAGATCGACGGCAACTTGTAAGCGGGTGGCACATCTCCTTCTGGTTCATCCATTGTTTCCCCAGTTTCCTGCTGTCGGGATTTCGCTTGGTACATTTCAAATAGCAAAATACCAAGTCCGATCAGCATGCTCAAATGCGCAACCAAGTTGGCGATTTGATCATACAGTCGCTGCCATTGGACCTTTGTCAACAGCCAATAAGCACCTTCTTCATATTCCTCATAATGTTCATAATTGTTGCCGCCTCCGTCACCAGGCGCCCCCGGAGGGTTGCCCGGCGGCTTACCGTAACGGTAATACACCGGATCCGGTCGAGCCATCGAGATAAACCCGAGGATTGCTGTGACGACCCCAGAGGTCACGACAGCGCTCGACATACCGCCACAAGTGACGGGCGAACGAGTGATTGTGGTCATCCTGTAAGTTTTTTCGCTCCAAACTCTCTCTCAAACCCTGCTAAAGTGGTGGTGGTTTTTTGGGAAAAGACAAAAGGCAATCGCCAAATAAATGTCAATGCTTATCTCTGCCAACATCATTGAGTCTAGTTCTACATCTTTTCAAACAATTACAAGATAAAGAAGCACAGCTGTCAATTTCAACTACACTACTGCAGCAACATGTTCTTGGCAGATTTCGCCCAACCTTCGGTGCACTATTCACTACTTCCATCCAACAAAAAAAATTTTCTAATCAAACACAAAAAACACGGAGCAGTCTCTCTTTCTTGATCCTTCCACTGCGTGGAGCTTATCTTTCTTTTCTTCTTTTCTACATTTCCAGCACCTGAGGGGTTTCCCCCCCAAGTTCTGAAGGCCCCTCCTCCGCCTTCAAACGTCACACACAGCCTCGCGCATTGCAGTGCGCCCGGCCAACTATAACACCGAATCACTCTGATCGTTCGTTTTCTTTCACGTCCCATCACATCTCAGTCTTACTGGTACTTGTCTGAACAACATCGTTTCTCTTTGGATACATTCCACCGTCTTGCTCTCTCTGAGCACTAAGACTGCTGCCTCAGTTCAAGGCAGAAGCTTCTCGTTGTCTACTTTTTATTATTATTTTTTTTTAGATTTTATCTCTACGAATGACACGGGGAAATCATGGGTAGAGGTTCCTTTTAGAAGCAGGGGGTAAAATAGCCTAGCTCCATGTTTTAGAGTTTTTTATAACTCCATCATGTTCCAGAGTTCCTACAACCCCTTACTTCCACCCCTAAGTTGAGGAGTTCATTCCTCCTCTAGCGGCTAAGTCGCTGTCTCAGCAAGCTAGCGATGCTTGGATCACAAGTTGGTGGAGCTGACGCGGACAGAACATCCTCAACTTGAACCAAGGCCTCTTCATCGGAACTTGTCGCCGCAGAACTTTCGGCCGGCTCGACTGGAGCCGTTGTAGCCGCTCCCTTGGACGAGCTCGCAGAAGCAGCCGGTGGCGCAACTGTTGATGATGGTTTCATTTCATTCTGTACTAGTATCAGTTCATTTTTTACTAGTGAGGTTCTCATCAGATTAGTTCCCACGTCGAATTGGTCTAATTCAGTAGTTTCGACAGACACTTCGTTCCTCATGTCGTCGTCTGGAGACCCTAGAGAGACATAGTCACTCGCTCTAGGGGATTCGTCTGGTCGACGAGGTGTATATATTTCAAAGTATTCTGTACCAGAAGCTGTGATGTTTTTCGACTGAGAAGAGCGGCGGCGAGCGTCTTCACTCACTCGACTCTTCTCGTGTAGCTCGTCCACCGTGACGTTGGCGTTACCACCAACCGAATCAATCGGGGAACTAGCCTTTGGATGCAACTGAGCCTGCAGTTGCTGTGCCCAGATCGGTGCATTCTGCATCTGGCACAAAGCCTCGACTTTCGCACAGCATTGCGCTTTGCGCTGCTCCAGAATACGGTCTTGGAGCACCTTGCAGGCTGAAAGACTAAGCCCTTCATGTCCGTACTTGAGCTCTTCAGTCGAATTGACCATATCCCAAATCGCCGAAAAACAGACTGTGCCTGGAAATCGTCGAGCAACTTCCGATGCAGCGATCGCCGTCAAAAGGTTGCATTCTTGGTGATTCTGGCAACTGATTGCCAAATCGACTAAATCCACATTGGACCGACGTCGAATGACATTGATCAGAGCTTCCGGCGCTTTCACCACTAGATGCGCTTTCGGCAAAAAATTCGGTGGTTGAACGAATGATGCTTCAATCGACATCAAAAACGCCTTGATGGTATCGTTCAACGGCTCCTGTAAGTGGAAGGTTCATACTGATTACCTGCTCAAGAATCCAGAAGTTTAGTTCATAATTTTCAACCTTTCTTCCTTTACTTGGCCTTGGTATCTTGTTTTCTTATCACGAGAATGTTCTTTATCTTTGTGTCACGTCACCACTTCTCATTTCTGAATTTCTAAATTTCTAAATTTCTACCCCGTTGTTGGTTTCCACCACAAAAATTCCGTCAAACGGAACTTCCCGGAGCTTGAACGCGGTAGGATCTGGGTGAGTCGAATCTTTGTACAGTAGGAGCGTGTTCTTCAAAAACAACTCCTACAAGGTAGAAGCCGCCGTCTTCACCCAGGTCTTCATGTTGTATTGATTGTCCAGACCAACAGCGAAGTGGGCATCACCGCGTAACAACTTTAAAGAGTTGTCATCAACCGGG
Organism: Amoebophrya sp. A25; assembly: GCA_905178165.1. Classification (NCBI taxonomy): domain Eukaryota; class Dinophyceae; order Syndiniales; family Amoebophryaceae; genus Amoebophrya; species Amoebophrya sp. A25. Next base: position 346,234 of record CAJINU010000078.1, read on the forward strand.
ACAATATGCACCTGCAACGGCAGGGGAACCAAGAATCCAGCAAGATCAGTCTGCATCTCATCTCGCACATACAGTTCTTTCTCACGTTCTTGTCCTCCCATGACAACATCTCCCTTGCTTTCGCTGGTTGAAGAAGAGGCTGTTTTCATGTTGGTCTCTACCAGCGGTTCAACCGAACCTTGGTCGATTGAAGATGAAGATGCACCACCTTTCCACGAGGAAGACTCAGTCTGCATCCTCTCCTCCTCCTCTTTCTCAGCCTTCTCAGCTTTCTTGGCCATCTTTTTCTCCTTTTTTCGTTCCTTCTTCGTAGATGTTGTATTGTTCGGACCTTTTCCTACCGACTCATCCGAGTTGTTCCAGGACTCCTCCTTGTCCCAAGATTTCTCCCCGGCGTTCCAATCCTTCCAGCCCTGGGGCTGGTTGTTGGAGTAGCTTTTGTTCTTGCCGTAGTTGTAGTCGTAGTCGCGACCTTGATCCTTGTCATAGGAGTGGTGGTTCTGGTTTTGGTAGGACTTGCCACCACCATAGCCACCTTTGCCACCACCATAGCCACCTTTTCCACCTCCATATCCTCCCTGATATCCTTTGTCGTAGGAAGAGGAACTGTTATTGTCATGCCAGCCCTTTTTTCCGCCTCGTTTCTCGTCATACTTACGGACTGGATAATTCCAACCTCCCATCTTTAGTCGTTTTTTCTTACAAAATTAGATGTAAGTTCGTGGTGAACCCAAATCTAGACTGAAAGATTTATCACTTCTACCGCTCGGGTGTCCGTGATGAACTTTTAGAAGATACAATCTCCTATCCCTGCATTTGGAAACGGAGGTGAATAATCTTAGGATGCTTGTTTTCTAAATTTTCTAAATTTTCTGATATTCACAGAAACTGCAGTTATCATTCGCTCTGCTCATCCAACTGTTCATGGTACAGCCTTGGGAAACAAAACACTCCCGCGCTTCTTCACTCCCAGTCTTGGGTTTTCCTCAAGGTTCTCGACGCACCATTCAGATTTTAGATTTTGTTTGATCCTTTCCGTCAACCACATCGAGCATTTATTTGTGAAAGAGAGATTCCATGCTCAAGAAAAAAACCCTGGTCAGAATGGAACTCACTTCCGACGTCAATCTTGCATACTTTCCGGCATTAGAATTACATCACAACTCTGTGAGTTCCCAACTCACATTCTTTTTATACCTGTCGAACACGGTCATTCTTCAACTGTTGTTTTCTTGCCAACTGTCATCCCCGTACGTCTAGAATCGCACTTGGAACTGTTCTTCAACAAAATTTTCCTACGGGTCTCGCAACCCCGGAACAGCCCCCAGTTATGTGTTGGTTAGGTTTAAGCACAATGCTGGTTTTCACCTTCAAGCGTCTTTCCTAATTACAAAATGGGGAACGAGACTGATCCGCAATCAGCCCCCCTATGAGGCCCTCACTACAGCTTGGTAGCTGAGGCAACACCTAAGCGTTGTACACAGCGCCGCCTTGCAGTCGGAATCTCTTGTTGATCCTCCAAGTCCTCTAGTCCTAATAATGACAGCCGCCCTACCGGGTCGATCTCGGCAGCAGCCGTCTAGGGTATTGAGTCATTCAACGTTTGTTCCTTGGAGTTATTTGGCGAACTTCTTCACGAAGGGCCGCCCTGTTTACACCCGGGCCAGGTCCTACACTGCCCCCCCTACGCAGTGAGGCGTCGGAGCCATCCTTTTAAGAGCTCCGACCGGTGGTACTTATCTTCCTATCACCATTACAGCGAAGGTGCCCAAATACCGAGTGAATCCTAGCCCCTTCCCGTCTCCAGGAAGTCCGCCTGGTATCCTCGCAGATACCAACAGTTCTATTCTTCTTTCATATCTTACAACCGCCAAAGGGTTTACCAAGGTCTCGCAACCTTTTAGTCACCTGGCCTAGATCATCCTATCCTTACTACTCCAGGGCTTCCCCTCGAGATTCAGGACCTGATCAAGTCTATCGTAGGCAGCTCATTTGGCCAAACTTTCCATGAGCCTTTCCTTCTTGAATGGCTTCCCCTAGATTGCTCGTCTAAACCACAGAACGATTGATCTAGTGTTTCACGTTGTTCATTTCCTACTGTTCACGGCGCTTCCCTCCCTCGGAGGTATCACTACCCAGCAGTCCTTGCTACTACTTAATTCTTATCCAGGCCTACTTGAACTAAGCCAAGGAGTCTGAACATTTACTCGCTTTGCTTCCTTCACAAAGCAGAAACATCTCTCGAGTATTCGTCTCTTTCACAGAGTCCGAAGCGGTTACTTATACAGACAAAGGCCAAACGAAAGTAACAAACTGCGACCAGATTAGTTAGCTTATCCCCAGGGGGGCGACGCAAGTGCGCCTGTGTGCTGCACACAAGCCACCGCTCCGCAGATCAGACGAACTGACTGAAATCGGAGATAAATTCTTTGACTTTCAAGAAGCTACAGCGTGGAAGCCTGGAGCTCACAGGCTGGTAGCCTTGTGCTATGAGACCGCTAGCGGACCTTGTCGGAACGTCGACCAGATTCCATGCCGATGGAACGTAAGTGATATCCTCCACTTGGATGCGCCTCGCTAGACAGAAAAGTTAGAAGTTGCCAATCATCGCGGAGAGGTCGGGGACAAGACTATAGCCTTTCCTGAGCATGCCGATGCTGCTCTGATTGTCCACGAGAAGGTCGCAGCGCGAGTGGGCATCGCAGAAAGTGACAACTGCGACCACTGCAGCAAGGAGCTCGCCCAGGATGATTTTGTTCTTCCTAGTCCGAGCGCCCCAGTCAAGAAAGAACTGCTCCGGGGCAGAAACTTCGCCACGAAAGAAGGTCCCTCTGCAGACGCCTGCGATAACCAGTGGCTGACCGGGGGCGAACCAGGCGCCACTAGCTATCACGACCGAAGACGACGAAAGCAAGTCGGAGCATGCGAATACGTCGAGACGAGTCTTGCGCTCGAGCAGAGAGCCCGCCGAGACGAGCAGACCAGATGCTTCCACCACAGGAGGCAAGCCTCAAGATTAGGAGTGAGTTCCTTCTTCGGTGAGCGAGAGCGATTCGCGAGGAGATACAGCATGGCTTTGCCAGCACGAAAGAACAAGACCGACCCAGCCCAGAAAAGTTTACTGCGAAGACGCTCCGCTTGCTTCGATGAAAGAACGCCACTGCGGAGGCACTCTGAGATCTCCTCTGCGTACTTCATCCGCTTCTTTTCAGGAATGCGGAGGATAATAGCGCCACTCGACAGCTCGATGGAGACACCCAACACCACAAGGGAGGTGGCGTCGTCAGCGTGTTTCTTCGGATCACTCGGAAGACCAACAAGGTGGGAGATACGCAGCTCCAGGGCGCCTAAGTTTTTCCCGACGACTGAGAATGAGATCCCAAATCTGTCATCGACATAGCGCTTGCGTGGAACACCGAAAACGCCGCTAAGCCAGAAATTGTGGAGGCCGCCTGCAGCCTCGAAATTGTCGACGGATGCCCTGGCGCCGAAGGGGCAGACCAGCGGGATGAAGGCACGACCAGCGCACGTCAGTCCGAGAAGATGCATCTCCGAGGGGCGATTAGGGAGCGAGCCTGTTGAAGGCCGCGCTAGTGTCGTCCTTGGTTAGGCGGATGCTGGCAAGGTCGACCCCGAACATAACAGCCACAGCAATGGACATAGCGAGCTGCTCCGCCGTGCCGTGCTCAATCGGTTCAATGCTGAAGTTATAGTTTACGAGCGACTCCGTAAAGTCGTCCACCAGTCGCCACTTGCCGCTTGAGTGCGTCAGGTGGCGTCTCGTGAAAGGAATAGCATCAGAATAATCCTCGGGGGTGCCAAGAAGCTCCACGAGGAAGCCCTGAGCAATTGCGTCAATTAGTTTGCCACTCAGTGTAGTTTGCATCTCCGGCGTGAAGGTTTCCAGGTTGCTGCGAGAGATGAGTTCGCGGTTGCGCACACGCCGACAAGCGGCGAGCACGTCGGGCGACCCAACTTGAGGAAAGCCCTCAAGGAAGCCAGAGCGGACGAAGTCGAAGCGATTAAAACAGACGAAATCGCGACGAAGCTGCTCCCAAAGTACTTGACTTGCAGGCAGGGATACATGTTGAATATTTTGGCGCACTTCCGAACGCACAATAGCAGCCCACGCACTGGCAGACCGGTCCTTGATACGCTCGCACGTTGCGACCTTGGCGGCGCAGTTAGCGACCGCCCGGTCGTTAATTAGGTAGCAGACCAAGGTCGTCGCGTAGAGCGGCGACCCACACTCCTCCAAGAGGCGGAGGAGTCACTGCGTGGCATCAGATTTCCTCAAGGTTTCGGCGATTTGCTCCGCAGTCCTGTCCTGCTTCGAGGAGTGACCGCCACCGTTAGGGCGACGGCGATCTGATCCAGCTCCGTAGCGCGGGTAGTTGCGGTCTCTGTCATCTCCACGAGAACGCAGGCGCTCCCGCGGCACGCTAGTCTCCAAGAATACACTGTCAACCCAACGGTCACGCGCACGGCGACTGCGCTCTTGCTCATCGCGGTCCCTGCGTGCGCGAGCGATGGCATCCTTCTTCTCTGCGGCTTCCCGCTTTCGTTTTGCATCGGCGGCTGCTTCCCGCACGGCCATGCTGATGCCACGCTCGGAGAAGCGCTGCGAGAGAAGCGCACTCGCAGAAACGCGCTCACCCACTTCGCGCTCGAACTTGTGCATCAGCAGAGAGCTCAGGGAGCGAGCAGCCAAGGCGGAGTTCTGCATAGCGACAGCGCTGAGCTGCGTGGTGTATGAGATGGCAGCACCCAGATCGACAGTCCCAAGTGCGACTACAGCCGACATCCAACTGACCGACGTACGACAGTAGGAAGAAGGACCAAGTCCCCCCCATGCCATCACTGCTGTGAACCGGGGTCCATCGCTTGTCATCCGGCGAGAAGACCGGCAGCATGGGAGTCTTCGCTTTGATGTGTTCCTTCTCCATTTTCGCCACGGAGACACTACTGGCGCGGAAATCGGGAAGGGTGACTGCTCCGCGCTCGGCGAGACGGGTCTCAAAGTCAAAGGAAGGGCTCTGGGCCGCCTCCTCGTCCAGCTTACCTGCTGCGTGCCTTCCGATGAGTCCACCACTGCAAGAGAACCCTGCCTGACGCTCCGCGAGAATCTTCGCCCTTTCCGCGAAGGCGCGGCGCCCTGCCTTGAACGAAGGCGCTGGGAGTGCATCAGGCATCGGCGCGCCCATGAGGTCATCTGCGCCGTGAAATTCCTGAGCGATCAGGCGCTCACCAATCTTTGTGAGAAAATCCAGCGAGCTCTGCGTTACCGGTTTGTCATCAATTGCAGCCAGCCACTCCATAAAGGCCGTGTGGGCCTCGAGGTCGCCACCGCTGTGCGCGCAGAAAGCACGCGTAGCTTCTTTCAAGGAGCCCCCGGAGATATAGCGAGAATCATGCTGTTCGGCATCTTGAGCAAATTCACTATGGTGGATGGGATGAGGACGCCTCCACGAGAAGACGCAAAACCCTAGCGATGATACAGTACAAGCTGCGCGAGTAGAGAAGGGAGCTTACGAAAAGCCTAAAGCCCTAGCGGCAATAGGTAATGCGGAGAAAAAGGAGAAACGGAGACGGAAAGAAGAAAGTAAAAGCCTTACTGTAGCCTCAAGGGCGCCTGCAAACGGTTACGATGACTTGAGCCAAAACGGCCCCTATTACTGCGATGCTCAGAACCGTGTGGAGGTTGATCTAGAGCGGGAGCAGGAGCTTGTCGCACGGGACTAAGAACGGCACTCGATGAGTTGGATTCGGTCGAATTGTCAGGAACTCGCGCTGATCTTCATGGGCAGAACCTCTACTCAGATCTGCTCGCTAAATATTTGGACTGAGCTCGCTGATCCAGCTAGATCTTCTGCATAACTAATAAAAGGAGAGGAGGACAGCGGCCCCGGACAGTTTTCTCGGACGTTAATAGAAGGAGAGGAGGACAGCAGCCCCGGCCAATTCTCTCGGACATTAATAGAAGAAGAGGAAGACGGCCACCGCCCTGCCCATCGTCCGGCCTCGGCTTCTCTCAGGCATCAATAAGAGGAGAGGAAGCAAGACAACCGACGCCCCGCCCATCGGTCTCGGCTCTTCTCCGACATTAATAAAAGGAGAGGAGGACAGCGGCCCCGGGCAGTTTTCTCGGACATTAACAGAAGAAGAGGGGGGCAGCAGTTCCCCCTGCCATCGGTCCCGGCACTTTCTCCGACATTATTTAATAGGCAGCGGCCTCAGCTTTTTTATGCGTTGTCACTATAAACCAAGTCTATGCCGTTATTATGTTCATCTTCATCCTGATCCTTTATAATATCATGACACGGCCCCACTCATCAAGCAATATATTTTAGAGCAGTTTATAGGGGTGCCAGATCCGGGATGGGATGGATCGGATGGATCGGATGGAACGGATGGACTTTCCACCATTTCAAGTAGGATCGGAAGAATCAGGGGGGTCCATCCGATCCATCCGATCCATCCAAGTCCATCCTACATCCGTTCTGTAAACTACTCTAATTATTTTTCTTGTTACTTACTAAGCTGCGTTTTTGTATCGTCATTCATCATGTAGAAGATCACTTCATCGATTTTCATATCACTTTCACTTTCGTAATATCTCGAAAATATCATGATCATCTATTTATATCATGCGATACACGACATACATCTTTTTTCCTCCTCGTCCCAGTCTTTTATTCCTTTCTTCATCCCAAATTCAACTTCTTTTTAGTACACAAACAAACTTACTACTTATATATAAACCTCACCACCTTCATGATTTTACTCCTCCTTGTTCCCATACTTCGTTCATGCGCGCATCCTGATAAGAGATGAGGTCAGATGTTACAATAATGCTGAGAGAAGACGCAGTTCCTTTGGAGACAAAGATTTATGAGTCTCAAACTCATTGAACGATAGTCAGCGTCGAACTCGAACAACTATAACGAAAATCAAAAGTATGTCAATACCACCATGATGCGCCGAGTGAGACCTCACAGCTCGAGGATACCGGAACCAAGGCCACCACTTGTTTCCGGGCCCTGCACCGAAGCAGACGGCTGGTCGCGATCGCGATCCTCTTCCTGCTTGGTTGCATTAGAAGAGCTGACTATGATGTGACTCAGCAGGTCTCTGACCTACCCGAGGAAACCTAATGACAGTGGCAGAGGATTTTGTAGTGAAAGTGAGTGCTGTTCTTATGATATGACACACAGCGAGACTTCATCTCTGGTGTTCGAGGAGAACTAAGTGACGAATACAGCATGCTGGACACTACAGCAGTTTTAGTAAAAGTGCTACACGGACCCGTAATAACAGGCACATCAATTAGAGGCTCATCTTTCTCGGCATCCTTTTCATCAAAGTTGTTTCTCACGAAGCCCTGCAACTCCAAAAACGCATTGAAGTCCTCACCAGCCTTGTTTTTCTTGTTCATCTTTTTGTAGTACTTCCCTTTCTGTACGTGCGGATGAACTACCTTGTAGTGTGCTCTAGCAGAAGCAGAAGATGGACCCTCTGGTTCTTCTGAAACAAGGGTAGAAGATGAAGCCTCTTCGTCTCGGATGACAGCATCAGCATTGCTGTTGAAGGTTTGACTTTGATCTGTAGAAGCGTGTATGAGCTGTTGTAGTTCGCCATTGGGTTCAGCTTCCGTAGTTGTTGTTGTGATGTCCTCCGAAGACGGACGCGAGTTGGTCTGAGCGAAGCTGCTTGCACTTTTTCCGCTTGGAGCTGCTTCTACTAGTACTCCTAGATTCGGTTCACCGGTTTGTAGAGCTTCCAAAGCGTTTTTCAGCTTCTCCAAATCTCGTTGCGCAGGAGCGTGGTTCAAAGCGTACCTCAGCAATGCCCACATGAAGCAGTAGAAAGTGCGTTGTTTTTTTCTTTCGTTGTGTGTTTCTGCTGTTTCTGTTTTTTTTTTTCGACATTCGCATTCAGTCCACAGGTCACCACTAGTGTACGTATCAAAAGGAGGCGGAAAATTCCGCGTAAAACCTTTCTCTTTCCAGACCGAAAACGCTATCCCCTCAAATTTTCGGAACAACCTCCGATACACGTACCACTTCTGGAACCCGTTCTTGAAGATCCGGCTCGCTGCTTTCCCTGTGACCTTCGCCGGAGGGGCAGAATTATAAACCAAAGGAGAAGGATGGGATCCCCACGTCCAACTGTTAAGCCTGTCATCCGGTGTGCGTTCTTAGAGGTGCTCCTGCTCAGTGACAGAAGACGGCAAACTAGGTTGTTGCTCAGAAAAGTTACACTAGTGATCATCATTATATATACTGTCTGAGTCACTGTACGTAGTAACATAAAGCGAATAAAAGTCGCAGCTTCCGTCTATCTCTATGTCCTTTAATAATGAACTATGAGCAAAAATGTTGTTCGGTCCTACGTTATTGACTCGCGATCAGGCAGAGGCTGACTGTAATCATCCTTTTCCTTACATAGATGTCCTTATGAATAAAAGATGAAACAAACAACCTCTAAGAAAATCTCACGCGGTGCCATATTTGTCACCGAAACGACAATACCTGGCTGCGAAGTCACTCCTCGACCAGACAGATGCTGCCCAACAATACAACGCCACCCCAACTGACCAGGCATCACATCCAATCGGGCTATTCACTGGCATCGGTTTTCCCAATATTTGTATTTCTTCACCTTTGGCGACTCGCGTTGCGGCTAGTCTCTTCTGAAGTTGCTCTAGTCCTTCCCGCCCCCGCCCAGCTTGTATCCCCTTCCCCAACATGCCATGGAGTCGAGGGTCTGCGAAACCTCGTGTGTAGCCGTCCCGTAAAGATCGCATCTGGTCGACGGGAAGCGCCGTCCCAAAATCGGCAACCTTCACCACCTCGATCATGCTTGCTTCCACTGTTTGCTTGTCCGTGCCCCTCGCAGAGAAACCGACGAGGATGTTCGCATACTTGATATCGATGTATGAAAAGGGGAAGGAGAGGGGGGAGAGAGGCGGGGTTGACACAGACATAGAATTCGAACGATGGACTGTGAGAAAAAAAGCAATTCTTGACCATGAGTCATTTTTACTGAAAAATGGGATTGGTGTGTCACATTCATCCACTGGAAACTTGCTACGGCTTTGCATTTAAGAGACCACAAATTTTGTGCCGTACGCCGTGCGTGTATCCTGCTTTGTGAAAGTCATGAACTGCCGCAATTGCCTTCACGAACAACGACATCCGAGTCGCGTAATCTAGTGCTTCTTCTCGTTTGCTAGTGTCTTTTGAGAACAACTTGGAAAGGCTCTCTGACATGCGTTCCATGCAGTAAATAAAATGAGCATGAAGATGAACCTCTCCGAAGTCAGATACTTCGGAAAAAGCGACGCGCACGTAGTGGGTCTCGACGCAGCAGTGTTTTGCACCGGGTTGATTGGTTACGTGAAGGGCTACGTAAGCTTCTCGAAGCGCTTCTCTGATGTCCGGATTTAGAGGTTTGTTGTTCTTGTCGGCGTCCCGAAAAAGTTTCAGTAGGGCCTTTTTGACGTCTTCGTAACGCTTCGGAACGAAAAAAGAAACTCCTTTTTCGGTGGATTCAAGCTGATGATACCCAGACGAAAAAAGATCGCTGATAGTTGTTCCTTTGTGCAGCAGGACCACCACGTGCTTCAGAGCTGATTCAGGCTTTTGAGGTTCTGCACTCGTTGAATCCTTCGAAATCGAATATGTTACAAGGCCGAATATCCGACCGAACGTCCCGCTTTGCAGTAGTGTTGCTTTCGGATCTTTACCATCTCCACCCTGCACGCCAACAATTTTTGAATTAGAAATGATGAGATAGACCGAGGAAGACCAAAGGAAATGAATACTTTCTCATCGTTCCACCTTGAGTAAATGGCATGCCCCCCTCCTCGGGTTGCCATTGCTCTGAAAGTCAGGAGATCTATTTCCCTACTCTCCTTCAGACTGCGATCATGAAAATGAAAAACTCTAGTATCTCTTAATTGAAGGTGCTTCGGTTTTCATCACCTTCATCTGTCCCAGATGGGGAAGCAAACCGCTTGAGTTTTCTGTTTGAGGCTCTCCGTGCTCATTCCAATTAGGAAAAATCGGGGTGTACGGCTCTCTTGCGGGGGAATCAAATTCGAATGTGAATTCGTGCCACGGGGAGAACTTGTTACCGCTGCCGCTTCTATCATGATAATGTGCTCCGAGAATTCCTAGCATACTATCAGGAGGAAAAAACCTGTTAATTTGGTCTTGATCGGGCTTTTGCAGGTCGACTTTGGAAATCGCCACAACGCCGACACTTGCGTGAAGCAGGAACCAGAGAACGAGCAGAGACAAGCGTTGTGCTGTCGTTTTGCAACGGGCCAGCCCATGCGCACAGGAACGCTGCCGCAACACGTTATTAGATATAATAGGTCTTCGATGTTGCTCTTGTCTGTGAGCCGACTTGTACTTGGGTTCACTATCGTCTTAACAGTCCGCGTTTACGATCTTCAGGCGGTCGCATTTGGAGGGAAAACGAAATCGAAAAATTCAGCCCCTAACCCGCTAGCTATCATTGATAGCTGAAGATTGGCCCCAGCCCCTAGTCAACCAGTCAACTATACGCGGCCGCCCAGCGCGCGGCGGTGCTGGATAACGGAGGAACCAAATCAGACCCAGGGCCACCTCTGGACTTTGCAAGCACGCCTGTGCCCCGGCTGGCCTAGCCCAGTGAAGATCATCCAGCTAAAGTTAGGCAGTCAGCCGATCAGTTTGCATGCACAAGGCGCCGACCCCCCCGCAGCTACGACTGCCGCACATCTACTTCCGGCTCCGGGGATGATATGAGGAAGAGCGACGCCGCCCACACCGTGGGGGCCGGAGCCAGTCACGCTTGGTGGGCTCTTCCCGTGACTCAGTTTAGGACTCCCAGTCGCGAACCTTCTTGGGCCTTGCCTTTACCTGATGCGAGTGGCCCCCTCACGTCATGCGGGGGGCGGGGCCTCTCTATGTGTGGCGGGGTACAGCTGAAACTAATACGGCGACAAGGCAGCCAACCCTGACGGTCACTCTCCTGTCGCTCAGGGGGGGAGGGCTTGCCTCTCTACTACTTTTAAGTATCTATATGAGTCCACTCCCCAAGCTCCTGATCGCAAAAGCGCCGACTGCTGAGGATGAGGGTGGGCGCGCTCATCCGCCGCATGCGCCCATGCTATTGGGCTCACTCGCCGCGCCTCTACGCTGCGCGCTACTGGTCAGCCCTTCAAGAGAGTGCCGCGGACTTGTGTGCTGCTGCGCCGTCGTCGCATGCTTCTGCCCCTTCTATGCGAGTGAATGCCTTTCCATTTTTTGTATTGCGAGGCGGCTGATGGCTATTGGCTAGCCTCTGCCGTGAAGAATGAGAGGCCGCCGCCCTCTCTAGCGCGCTAGCAGTCCTGCTCCAAGAAAGAAAGCTTTATGCCTGCAGCGCTGTGCTGCCAAAAAGCATTCGACTTAGCCCCGACTTCGTTCCTGGCTAGGCTTTTCGCTGCTTCTTCTACCTCTCCGCAAGTTCTGGCTACTTATGTGCGGCCCAGTGCGCCCAAGTCCAGAGCCTTCTGATCAGCTCTGTCGAGCCGTGGGCACTTTGCTCCTTACTAGAAGTGGCCCCTCCTGTTGTCTGTCACATTGGTCAAAATCCACAGCGTGACGCCCATAGATTTCCACCTCCGCAGATTGTCACTGTGGCCCTCGTTACTCAGTGGATGCATTCGCTTAACTTGCAAGGCTTGGCGATCTCTTAGCGTCATGCAGAGCCAATCTCTGGCGCGTGAGCCTTGTGCGCTTTGACTCTTCGTTCTGCGATGCCTGGCCTACTTCAATGCCCCAACTTGGATCCGCTTCGGGCGTGGCGCTTTGCGCATCTCTTCCATGCGTTGACAGCGCGGGCCATAGGGATTAGCCCGCTTCGCTGTTCTTGTTTTGGTCACTTCTTAGTCAACCACAGGCGGCAGCGTGCCCTTTACTGCGTCGCCCTCTTGACAATGTTACTACCGCCGCCCCTTGAGCTGGCGCCCACGCAGCTGCCAGCCGCCGCGCTACCATTACCTTGCGACACTGCTGCCGCTCTACCGCGACTCACAATCTTCGGCGTCGTCTTTCTATGCTTTTGCGTGTGGCTGGTCGGCAGTTTAAAACCAGACGGCGAAGCCAGCGAAAAGGGGGGCGGCAGGTTGTCACTCACAGCGAAAACGGGCCGAGGCGAATCGGCTCGAATCTGCAACAAGAGGCGAGAGAAATAAGCCAGAGCTGGTCAGAGATGGCTGGGCTAGCGCAGCCGCTACCGTGGCGCGCACTCCTCTCCCCGCAAATTCGTAGTAGTTGGGCTCTGTACACGCTACACATGCCGCCCGGGGGCCTGTCCTGCTGCTCTGGCTGATCCTCTTCAGGAGGAGCCCAGAAGCAGAGGGCCGCTAGCCTCCCTTGCTGTTGGCCTCTCCTGGCGGCTGCTTCCAACGGTTCTGCCGCTCCCTCCGCAAGGGCGCCGCGACTCCTGCCGCCGAATTACTCTACTACGCCGCTCCAAACTTCCCAGATGGAGTTTGCTTCGCGCGACTTGAGATAGGCGCCGCCTTCGACGCGGTTGGTCTTCCTTTCTGCCGTAGAAGCCTTCGCAGACGAAACTCCAAGAGCCCAACGCCTCCCAAGCTTTCGCTGCTGCGGCGCAGCTCGATCCTGCTGCGCAGCTACTACCTCTGGCGCCGCCATGCTCCACCGGTTCGATGATGTCAGGCCATTGGATGGCGAAATCCTGTTGGTTCGTTTCTGTGACTCCAGCGCGCTGATAGCTCTTGGGTGTTCAGTTGCTAGGCTGCTGGGTAGCTATATACAGCCCAGAAGCGTCCCCTCTTCTATCTTTTCCAGATCGAGGCCCAGCGGCCTCCTGTGCTTGAAATATTACAACGCGGAGGCCCTGTCGCTGATGCTGAATGCTATCACGCCCGAGAAGGTTCGTCGCCTGCTCTCATTCTGCGGCCGAGACTCTGCGCGCGTGGCGCCGAGGGACTCACTTCTGCGCAACTGCTTGACACGCGAAAAAACGGAGGAAGAAGAAGAACCGAGAAGAAAACAAAAGAGAAGACTAACCTAATGGACCTGGCCTGGGCGCTCTTTGTCGTGGGCTCTGAGATTGCTCGCGGAAACTGGTGCCAGCGTGCGCCCCCATGCTCAGGCCAGCATATGGATGCAGCACGAACTTTCACCGCTTACAAGTAGCGCAAGGCCCTTCTTCTTGGGGGGCGCTACTAGAGGAGCGCAGTGTCTTGCTGTTATTAAAGAGAAGAGGCTACTCACTGCACTAGGGGGGAGGGGGCTGCCTCCTCTTGTATGGGTGGCGGTTGTTGTGTTGTTGTGCGCTTTGTTTGCCGTGCTGCGTCTTCTGTCGGTCCACGAGACGCTTGGAAGTGTGCCCATGCTCGGCGAGTCAGTCTGGCTAAGAAAGTCGCCCAGCTGAGAAAGCCGCGCGCCGGCCTTGCGAGGAAGACACAATAAGGGAACACGCTGGAAGTTAGTGGCGGCGCCCCACAGCTCCAGCCTGTGCCTAGGCGTTACCACTCGAGAGCGTAGTGCTCGGAGGCCCGCACACCCACTAGACTAAGTTCCCAAAGTGCCACGCCAGTCCCTCTGCTCCCCTCACTACTTCCGCGAGGGCCAGCTCTTGCTCCACGATACGCGGCGCCAGGGCGTCCGCCGTTGCTAAAAACAACAGCAGCGGCGCTGAACGCGAAAGCCCTGGCCCCTTCTTTACACTGCGCCCTCTCCTCTTGTTGATTTCGTCGAAGTAATCCGTAACCTTCGAATCAAAAAGCCTTTATTGGCCCCGCCGGGGCGCCGGGGACTCGCCCTCGGTGCTTCGCCTTCAGCTGTAGAAAGGTGGCCACAGAATCTGCCTGCCTCCTCTAGACTGGCACCCAAGTCCTTCACGGTGCTCTTGTTCAATTGGCCGAGGGAAGCTACTAAAAAGCCCCGCGGCGTTCTGACTCACTTTGCCGCCTCCTCCTGCTTCGTCTTCTTCTGGGAGCGTGGTGACTTCCTTCGCGTATTCCAGCACGCGCCTGAGCCTGCGCATGTAGTCACTCGCAGCCATGCCATGCCTAGCCTGTATAGAACCAGCGCCAGGCCATGGCCTCACGCATTCCACTTGCGGACGCTCTGCCTCGCTCCATGTTCTGCTGCGCCCCTCCGCCGGAGTATTTAAAGTCTACTAAGAACGCACGAGCCGGGGATAAGGCCGCACCTAGAGCAGTCAACAAGTGCAAGCCACTGCTGGCCTGCGTGATGGCGTCCCTGGGTGGCGCTGGCCCTTCGACGAGCGCTCTCGATACTTCACCCCCTGGCTCCTCGCCACCGAGTCCGTTCAATTCGAGAGCCGTACCGTAGTAACAAGCCACCCCGTTTCGTCCACGCGTTCTCTCTCCACCGCGGTCGCTAACTTCTCAGGTTGGCAATCAAGGCCGTTCAGCTGCTTGGTGGCGCTATATGGCGCTGCCATGTACCGTCTGCGGCTGTTTCCATGCTGCCACTCCCAGACTTCGTCGCAGATGTCCGCAGATTGTTCTTGCACATACGTGGAGACAGCACAGCTCGCGCAGCCAGCTGACATGCGCACACGCCACCACGAAGGTCGCGACTTCAATGGCAGGCCATTCGCCTGCTAAAGTCTGTTGTCTTCTCTGTGATGCGCTTACACTTCCTTGCGGATCTGCGTGCTTGTATGCGTCCTCAGGTTCTGCCTGAACGTCCGGGGACCGATGGGGCGCTTGATGGGCGACGCCATGCTAACGCAGCTTTGCGCTGCTGCTCGTCGCTCCTCGCTCTCCGATGCGTCGTTTAGGACTTGCCCTCGCGCTACTACTTCTAAACAAGCCACAAGAAAGAGAGGGAAATTTGGCACACGACTGGTCAGCAAGCAAGATAAAAGTCGAGTAAAACCGAAAAGAAGAGAAAACCTTCTACCAGAAAGGACAGCCTAGCCAGGTAGTAAGTAAGCAGAAGCGCGTCACTCGCGACACTCCCCCGAGCCCACGAACTTTACTCACCTACTACTGCTTCTCTAGCCGGGCGAAAAAGAAGGCGCTCTACTTAGCTGGGAACTCCCCCAACGAGAAGTGTCCTTTCTTAGTGGTACACACAGGCCGCAGCAACTGCAACAGTAAAAAACCTATGACTTAATACTCACGGCCATAATCTTTGTGGGTTACCACTTGGTCGGAGTGGACGTAGACGCTGTACTACCAGTTGTGCTCTCGTCACAAGAATCTAGATCGGGGGTCGTGTTAGTACTTCCAACAAAAAGGACAAGAAGTGGAGCCGTGATGGTGTGGAGCAGATGTTCTAGATTGTTCTCCCCCTAGACCACACCTTGTAAGTACTAGTAGAAGTCACCTGCTGCTGCTGGTCGTGTACTGAGGTCAAACAATGTTCAACTTCTAAGGCAGCTCCTTCTTTAGGCGTCACACGACTGTCGTGTTCAGAGCAAGAACGTTGATGACAGGCGACTTCTGTATGGTCTTATCGCTGATTTGGTTGTTCTCCTAGAAGTCTAACAAACCCAAACCGTGAGGTTATCTCAGAAAAGCTCGCCAGAAATCAACGTGGAAATGAAGGAATTTATATCCTCGCTGCTACTGCTGATATCAATCTTCTACTGAAGATGATAACATGGAGATTCAAAACAAGGCGAAAGCTATTCCTCTTATGGAGAGATGCTACTTATTGATAAATGATGAAGCTATCCATAATAAATGCTGCACGGGATAAGCGGCCTAATATTGTCGAGGTGAAAACTCAGACTAACCGATAGTAAATAGTCTTTCAGATGATCGTCCTTGAACACGACGTGAAAGAACAGTCACAACAGGCCTTTGCATATTACAAAAGTCAAAGGATCATTTTCAATTCACCGTGCCAGTAGTAGTGACTAGTCACCATTAATCCTCTCAGTGCTCTTCTTGCGAGGAAGATGCCAACGTTGGAAGAACAAGATGCACATGCCCGTGCATCAGGACATGGAAAACTACCCTGCTGCGAGAGCATCAAGAGCGACATCAAGCGATAGTGTACCAGAGTTTTTACTGAAATAGCCGGGCTCAGCGTGACCTGGCATCTGACGCAGACTGAGTTGTTGAGACGAAAGAACCTATCTCCGCACACACAAACACGCGTCGATGCTAGCAGATGAAGACCTCCGAAGACGTCTCTGACTGAGAGAAATGACCTGAGAGTGACTGACTGAAAGTGACTGACTGAGAGTGACCTGACATCTGACTGAGAGCGAGTTGAGATGATAAAGGAACCGACGCCATCTTCAAAGGAAAAATCGGAAGCGCTTCTTCGCCCAAGGGGTATCTCTGAAGCAAGTCACCGTAGAGGATGAAGACCTCCGAAGACGTCTCTTTTATCCGTTACAAGACCTCCAAACAATCCGTCTTCACTCAGATAGCACACACATTGTGATTGCAATATCTTAACTTGTTCGTAAGAGTACCTTTCTTCTTGGTAGATTCTATCGATATAATGACATTTGATCACATTCACATCATACTTTCTTAAGGTAAATTTATCAAGCTCCATCATGCTCCGAGGCCGCAGAAGCAAATATTGCAGTCGTGGTCGATGTCGACAATAGTTCTTATTCTATCTCTTTTTTGCACTATATCTATTCTACGTATCAACCCCTTACCACCTGGGAGTGAATCAAATTCTAGTACTAAATCAGGTTCAGCAGATGTCCTGATATTCACATCTTCAGTAGTCCTATCTTCATGCTTGTACTTGTTGTTCTACATGTACCTAATCTTTTATGTAGTTTCAGCAAAAAAATGCATCATCTATAGTCACTTTTCGCGAAGTTCTTGCATCAGAGCTAGAATGAATAGACGAAAAGTGGAAGAAGCTTAGAAATGCTGTAAACTTCAAGTGGGTCATTATGTTTATGTCTCTTCATCTTTAGATGGTCATAGGCCCAGTACCGAAGTCCTTTGTGCCAAAGTCCTTTAAGATTTTTAAGTGTTCTCTCACGGCTTAACTTCCTACAATATTTTTTTACCTTGAGGTTAAGTACTAGAGCACGAGCGTCGAATAAGGATGCTCATGCTTTTGCTTAATAAGCTTCTTCTTCTTCTTCTCCGCAAGGGAAAAGTATGCCCTCCATCAAACGAAGGTACAACGCGATCACTCGGGTCAGCTCCCAACTCCAGAACGCATCCACATCTAAGGCAAAACCCGATCACTCGCATCGCCTGACATGCGTGCCGGCGTGCGGTACGGATTGGCCTCCAGCGTAAGTGTGTAGTTCTGCTGGTGTCCGTGAACTCCTCCTGCTGGAAAGTGAGGATGTTGATTAGATTTAAACATGATGGTTCGTTTTAACAAAAAAGTGAAAACTTCTGCTCATAATCTGTTGGTTCGGAAGATAGTATCTATGTATATCTTTATCCGCGACTTCGTCTAGTATAAACGTTCTCAAATTTGTTCTCGTGTTCGAAAGACAAGAAACTAGTATTTCTGACTCAAGTGCAGAATATGTGGCTTCCATCAGTTCCACGTCCAAAAGTCTTCATCCATCTACATAGTCTAAAAGTAGAAAATCAAAACGAGTTTTTCACACCAGCAAGTGTTTCCTTAAATTGAGCCGGAGGAGGCGTCGGGGGCGGTGGAAAATAGTTTCCTACTCTCGTCACAGGAAAAAAAGGTTGTCCAGAAGGTGCTGTCCAATTCCCGAAATCTCCAGGTGGGTACGAAAAGCCCTCTGCAGTGTGCGGCAAGACTGGCGGAAACAGCGGTGGTTGAGGCAGAGGAGGAGCGGAGTATGGACCCTGTACAGGATGACGCTCCAATCCAGGAGGTTCGCGACGACGTGGCAGGAGCAACGGAGGTTCAAGGGCGGTTTGTGTTTTATTTAGAGAGTAAGTATTTTGGTTCTTTTGCCCACGCGTCCTTGAACGTAAGTAACATTGAATGATGATCGAGGTTTGGAAATGCAAAGAATAAGAAAGTCAAAAATCGAAGTCACAGTGTCAGACGAGCTCTAGGATCAACGGTTGCTCTAACAAAGAATTTCCTTCCGGAATGGCTGTAGAAGCGGTATTTCGACGTAGCAAAATCTGAGGGACGCTTCCATCTCCGAACGGGGGCCCAGGCTCGCTCTCCGGTGAAAGATAGCGTGCTGCGGGAGGACCACCTGGCATTTGGGTGTTGGATGGATGGGCGATTTCTGGTCGAGGTTTGATACTCTCATTCATTCGTCTTCAAGATGTGGCTCTTGCACGACTAGCAGGAGTAGAAGAATTCAACATTTTAGAAGAACTCTTGGTGTTATAAAATAAGTAACTGTAACCAGCACGATATTAAGCTTAAGCTGCTTGCAGAACTGCTAGTGTATAAAGTACACGGAGCAGAGGCTTTAGAGGCAGATCTTCTTGCTCCAATTTTCTTCGCTGCGTCAGACGATCTCCACAACGAAGGACGCCAACTCGTATCGGCTTCCTGTGTCCTCGTGGTTGAAGCCAAGGCAGCTCCTTCCTTTGCCTTTGATGCTAGTACTTTCCCCGATGTAGTCCTGGAGGAGGCGGCCACGGTAGTTGCAGATCCACTTAGCATAACGGTACTACTTGCTTCATCAAGCACAGAAGTAGATTCTTGTCGATCTCTCCCAAAATTTAACACGTGAAGCAGATCGGCAGATAGACAAGAGTCATCATGTAGATGGACCTGTTCGACTTGTTTTGTAGAATCTTCGAATCCGGTAGCGGGAGCGAAGCAATCCGTTGAAAAGGCAGAATCTGTTGTTAGAAATCATCCAGCAGTGTAGATGATGCGAATGAAACGACGGTCGACCTGCTTAAGTAGTACTTCTACTGCTCTAGATCTACTGCACTACTTTAAAGGAGATGGTGGATACAACTTGAGAAGATGGATACAACTTGATGTCGTTGTTGTACTAGGTAGTGATTGTTGTTGTTGTACTAGTGATCATCTACGTACTTCGTTAGCCATAACCGAATGCGCACGTCGAAGTCATCAACGACGCAAGCGGAGGAGCTGCTGGCTCTCCAGGTTGCAAAGTCTTGAGGAGCCGGCTGCGGAGGTACTAAACTACGGCCCTTTTCTTGCTGACAAGCGGCGTCATGAAGACTAGCGTCTTCTTGATCATGCGGGGAAGCGGCCGAAGGACTTTGACCCGGCAAACGCTTATTTCTGATACGAACGCCGCGTCCTCTTTTGGCATGAAGATCTTCACCTTCAGCATCATCATGTTGATTGCTGTTCTTCTTGCTAGTGCTTGCGTGCATTCGAGGCGTCCTTTCCTCGTCGCTCATCTGGGGAGAATGTTGGATTTCGATTTAGAAAAAGCCTTGAGGAAGTAACGGAGAGTAGAACAGTACTTGATAATGTGGTCCATCCTAGAAATCACAATATCATACCCGCGCAGATCCCGTCACAGCACTACGTACTATTTATGGAGGAAGTGTCTGGGAGCGAGGGAGCGACGGCGGACGAAGTGAGAAACGAGTGACTGAAAAGTCATGTGAGTGAATCAGTATAGAAATCATGATCATCTTGCAATTTTTCAACGTCCTTAACTGCGTGCAAATGGTTCCAAGGACAGCGCATCGAGCAGGTTCGCTCTTTTATTCGGCGGGCCATAATTAGAGAGTATAATTCATTTCATCGGCTGTCACAAATTCTTGAAGAAAAAATCAACGTCCTCGAGCGAACGACGTCGTCTAATATCTTTGTTATAGTTGAGTAAAAATGTTCTTCTTCTCCTTTGAAATCTTCTAAATCTTGTAGTTACAAAGCCGATGCAGCATTTCTTTCCAGTTCCAGCATGTCCATCATACATAAGATGACTTCCACTCCCACTAGCACGCTGAGCCTGTGGTCTAGAGTGAGCGCCAGCGAAGAATTCAGCACTTTTCGATGCATTTGCTTCGGGACTAGGACTTCTAGAAGTTTTTAAAGGCCTGTGCAATTGCCAATCTTTCCAATGCGGTGGTAACTCCTTGTGATCGTCCTGTGAGTGATGTGTCTTCACTTTACTAAATCGGGGTACTTCAGCAAAAGGAAATGGAAGTTGTTGTTCATGCGTGCTGCTGCTGTCGCAGTGCTCTTGCTCTACAACACTACGACTACCAGTCGCCCTCCCAGGTACAGCATTAGTACTCATGACTTTGGCACTGCTACGCGTGCTGTTAGCCTTAGCACCTTGTTTCGTAAGAATGGTAAAAGTCGTGCTCTTCTTGTTCTTCTTTCCTTGATGTTCAAGAACAGTTTCTTCAGCTATTTCTTTAGAAGTGTCGCCGTCCCCGTCTTCTACGGACTCAGGAGAAGCAAATGGAGTACTACTTCTCTCATCGACGTCTGACCTCCTGCTCTGCTGAGTAGTTTCGCCTGCGGCTCCACCCCTCTGCACATCAGGAGGAGGTGAGGGCGACTGGGACGGCGCAGCTACTCTGCACTTGACATTCCACCTTTGGTGCATCTCTCGTTTGACAGAGAAGGGACAGCCCTTAACTTTGGATCTCTTGGCCTTTTCAGCTGCTTCCCGCAGGGTCGGAAAGGAGATTAGACTTCGACGTACTAGCATCATCTAGAACGCAAGTATCTAAAGAATGTAAGTACAACAATCTTGATTCCATATGAATCTCAGTAGATGCAGATGCTTCTGTGAGTGAAGGAGGATGTTATTAAGAATAATCTTTCCAGAGTGACGCGAGGGGCATGCCTTAATACATCCAAAGAACTTGTTGTGATCTCCCCGCAAGCGCCGGCGCGAGCAAAAGGAGTGCTACTAGCTCCTGCGCCAACATTTGTATCTTCTCGACGCTGAAATTGTCCTTCTCCTACTTGCCCATCCGTTTTGAAATCCACAGCATCATGGTAGTGCTCTTCTCCGGAAAACTCGAACTCTCCTTGTCGCTCTTCTTCTTGTTCAACTTCAACTTCATCAACTGCTCTTGTAGCTCTTGTTCCTCTAGAACTAGAAGTAGTTGATTGAGTTGTAGTGTTCTTCCCAACTACAGCAACAACGGAGGTTGTACCAATCTCTGCACTGGCAGCACGTAGCTCTGCCAGGAAATGAAGGTCAGCTGCTTGCTGCGACATGCCTTGACGCTTACTTTTGAATAGACGTGCTGATATAGGTGGAGAGGATGTGCTGGACGCTGCCGACGCAGTTGTTGGCGGGTGATACTTCTTCTTAGAAGAAGTAGACTGAGTTTGAGTATCAACATTCTGATCAGGATCTCCATCAACATCAACGTGGCTACTATAGTGTTGTTGCTTCAGGAGTTGTAGTTGTTCAACCGGAGAGGCTACACGCGCTGGTGAAGATGGAATTGGGTAATGGTTTGGAAGTCCTCCTTCACCGGTAAGAGGAGTCGGAAAGTGCTGCTGGTCCTGTGGGTATCCTAAAAATCCTCCTCTGGTACAACTAGTCGGTTGAATCGTTGTAGGTGTATCGTGATATTGCGTGTAGTTGAAACAGTCTCCTACTGCTCCTTGGACGAGTGGTGTGGTGTAACAAGTGGTACTATTGCCTAATGGAAATGCGATGCTGGGATAAGATATACAACCTCCTCCAATTGCAGCCGGGGAACCTACACGAACAGGAACAACTCCACCTGGTGCCACTCCTGTGTGCTGTAATCCCGGTCCTGGTCCTGATGTTCCCCCTTGACTATACCCAAGCTGTTGTTCCAAACTTGGAGACCATGGTGGCGAAGGAGCAAAAGCTGTCGACCACGTAGACGAGGCCGCACCAGGAGAAGCATTATATATTTGGCGCTGTTCGTGAAGAGAGGCACAACATCCAGGAGAAAGCGCCGTATTGTTAGAGCCCAACACGATTCATTTCCTGCGTGCATTTCTCACAGTCCCAAACAGGAACAAGTGAGACGTGACTTGCAGAAATTAATTCGATTCTTTGAGTCAGCCTTAAAAATATGGGAGGTGCTACAAGAACTAGTATCATCCCAAGAAGGGACGATTTTTTCTCGTAGCAAGTCCGGCTCACCATCCGGTAAAATGTGATAGATAGACGGATGCACGGCTGGCATAGGAGCCGATACGTCTTGACGTGGTTTTAGAGGACGTTCTACTCGAGGCTGTCCATGCATGTCGAAAACAAGAGCGGTGGATGCGGGTAAATGTCCGTCATCTAAATTAGTGAACGCGTGATCGGTAGAAGAAGGACAAGGATCTTCCTGCTTACTGTCGCGCTGAATAGAGCCAGCAGCATCTCTACATTTTGACCCAGAGAGACTTGATGATGGTCTGGCAAAAGTCGTGGCTGTATGTGGATTAAAGTCTTGCTCTCCTTCTAGCTCTTCTTCTTGATCTGCGCCATCATTTTGCAAGAAGGCCTCCAACAGGTTTCCTGACGAACGGAGAGCTTTCGGGGAAACCAGTGGAGTGGGTGGATCGGAGTCTACTCCGAGGAGTCCCTCTACTGCGTCTCCCATCATATTGTTGTTGTCGGGTTCTTGTTCAACGAACATCGTTGTAGCTCCTTCGTCCAAGTTCGGCTGATCGTTGTAACGTACTTCTTCATTGGCAGCTAGTACTCCCGACAGCAATCCAACAAATCCTGTCCCCCATTTGGTTCCAAGGAGAACCACAAGAGACGGGAATGTCTTTTTTTGCGAGGACTTCATCTTGTTGATCTCTACCTAGTACGCCGTGGTATAGTACTAGTAGCAGCTGATGAAAATTCTAATACAAAAAACTATGCGTTAGAAAGCAGCTGATGCTAAGGAAGTGACTTAATAGGCTTTTAAGTAGACTCAGCTCCAGAGCGTTGTAGAAGTCTAGTACTTGTACTTTCGATAATGATGTTACAGTCATTTTTTGTCGTTTCCTGATCACGATATCCACATCATCAACGAGTCAAATTTACTACCATTTACTTCACAGATTGGCGACTACTTCTTTGTAAAAAACAGCTCTGCTCTAACTGAGTCGACGTCAAAGGATCTAAATCAAAAAGACATCGTGGGCAATTACTACCTTGATGAATGAGAGGCACTGATGATTGATGGTTATATCTACTAGTTCCTTTTTGCAAGTTGATCTTCTAAAATCTAAATTCCGTAGTCTCGAACAGAAAGCTAAGGAGTCTTCCGAGGCTTCTGCGCGTTTAGATTGTACGAGCTGTAGTTCATAAGAAATACCTTTAGTTTTTCTGACCTATCTTGATACCATAATCCTGCTTAGCTTTTTTCAATAAAAAACAAATCGAAATCTGAATTACGCAGAAGTAGTTCATCTAGTACTTGGAAAATGACTCTCTTCCGCAGAGGAATTCACTCTCAATATCCTGTTGATTCGTGGTCATGATGATATGACTGATTTGTATTGTTATCACGGTTTCCTGTGGGGGCTTTGCCTGTTTGGAAAAAAAGTTGTCGATGAAATCGTGATGCAAGCGGTAGTATGAGAAATTCTAAACGTGGTCGACAAATGGAAAGCTAATTTCAGGTTCATCATCACTTGAGGAAAATAGTATGGCAATCCAGTACAACAAGTAGTGAAGGTGTAAATATCATCCATGTTGACTCTCATCTTCGGCTTGGTCCAAGCAGTAGCTGTTCCGTTGTAGTTGTATAATTGATAGAAGATGAAGATGTTAGACCGATTATAGATGGGACGACTTTTACAGCTTTTTGTTCATCGTATTATTTAGCGTAGATCCTTGACACATCCGAAAAATGCCTTTCATCATCATCATCATCATCATGATGTCTCTGTGCATATACTTGGTCGTGATCGCAGTTTACACACACACTCACACATGTTCCCTTCTCGTGGGAGATGACGTGAGCGGCAACACGCGGCACTGCGTAGCAGAGCTACGGTTGATTGAATGGTAATGGAAGATGAAAGCGTAGGAGACGCAGGGCAGAGCAGGATGAAAAGCCTGATCTCCATTTCGTTGCTTCTAGAGCAACTCAAAGATGCTCCTAGAGCGACTCAAAGACAAGCCATGCCTTGTTCTTGTTTCATTTGTTGAAGATGGTGGAAATCGAAATCATCAACCAGCGTAAATTTTCTTTTCAAAGTTATCTGATGGAATCTGAGTGTAGAATGAGCGTGACCCTACACAAATATGACAAACTCTGCCGATGTTATTAGACACCCAAGACTCCGCATCCTCTACTGTAGGTCCCGTCTCAAGAGAAGTAGGCCGCTCCAGCATTTCCGGGACTGGCAACTCATAATTTACGACTTCTACTCGCCTTTTTGTTGGGCCGTTTTCAATCTTGTCAGTGGCGGGAACAGGTGATGGTGATGATGTGAGATCAATCACAATGTCTGCTTCAGTTTGCCTTATTTGTGTATCAACAGGCTGCTCTTTAACTGCTGTAGTTGTTTGGTTAATATGACCAATCGTCTTTTTATTTTTATCAACTTCCGTGGATACATCGCGGATCCAACCACTAGCATCGGGTGCTGAGGCAGTCGATAGCTTTCTTCTCTTTGCTGCCGGTTGCACAAGACCATCTTCTTGTTCCAGTGCTGGGCTAGAGGGAGTCTTGTAGTCGTGATTTTGTATTTGTCCTCGTCCTTTATTGGATTGCTCTTGGTCCTTTTCATCCTCTTCAGCTGGTAGAAGTCGAATAGGTTGAGCAGGTTGGTGGTCTCTACTGTGTTTCTTCGTTGGTGAAGCACTACGAACAACAGCTCGACTTTCCTTCCGAAACTTATTTTCATGCGCGAAATCAAACGCTCCCATGGCAAGCCACAAAGCCTGTTGGGAGTCGTATTTTATGGTCAAATGCGTGCCGCAACGCTTGCAGACGTGTCGACTGGCGTAACGTGACGTCTCCAAAACTTTCAAATCTTTCGCCTCCACCCACTTGAAGAAGCCAAACTGTGTGGGTGCCCACGTCTGGAACGCGGACCCGGAAAATCTCCGACACATACTGCAATAGCAGTGCTGGATCTCAGGTGGAAACAAGAACGCCTCAAAAACGGAATGTCCACAAAGACAAGAACCACGATAGAACAAGTCGGTTGGTGGAGGAGGTTTACTACTGCATGAAGGTCTTCTCGCACCAGGCCGTCTCACAACAAGGTCGTTCTCGTCACTGCTTAAATCATCCAGTAAACCACCGTCAAGTACGTCATTCAATCCACCACCGTCTGCCCCGTTAGGAGGAAGCGTTTGATGCTCAATGCTGGCGTTGATGTTTCCCGACATATTT
Source organism: Amoebophrya sp. A25 (assembly GCA_905178165.1). NCBI lineage: Eukaryota > Dinophyceae > Syndiniales > Amoebophryaceae > Amoebophrya > Amoebophrya sp. A25. The sequence continues at coordinate 371,429 of CAJINU010000078.1, forward strand.
TTACCAAGAAGAGTTGTTGTACTTGTGTTTTCGTTGGCCCTCGACTGTTGTACACCAGGAGTTCGATTAATACGCCCACCTCCGAGTCCAAATGATCTTCTAGAAGATGCAGATGTTGAATTAGTGCGCGCCAGATGTCTCGCCTGAGCACTCTCGGACATGAGTCGGAGCATAATCCTTTGTTCCACCTCATCTTAGGGGTTGCAAGTTGACCGATCTAGGTCGCATATCTATCCTCTTTCCCCTTGAAAAGGTCGTCATAGATATGCTTTGTTTTAGATAATATGTCAACAACCTCCAAGGGCCTTAATCATCCATCTTTCGGTTTAGCATAGTTTGCGTCTGCCTCGCACGCAATATATGAGCCCAACAGGCTCTTTGCTCAGGGTAAGCGTAATTGAAGGTGCGGCAACACGGCGCGGAGGGTGCTGGCGGAGTGCTGCTATTCGGGAGGAAGGTAGATACCGCCAACGCGCCAAAATTTCCAGCCGTCGTGGTTGTAGGCACATTAACATTGGTCGGGGAAGAGAGACTTGAAGATGTTGGAGACGAAGAAACAACCAGGCCAATGGATAGCAAAAATTTACTCTTATGTTCTCCCTTGCGTTCTTGGACTTCGAGATCTTGATCTTGGAGATCTTGATCTTTCCTCTCTGCAGGAGTCTGATCTTTCCTCTCTGCAGAACTCTGATCTTTCCTCTCTTCAGTACTCTGCTCATCCCGCAACGTCATTCCAATTAAGGTGTAGCAATTTGAGCACATATACTTAGCCACAGCTTTACAACTTGCAGGAGGACTAGACGAGTACGCTTCTTCCGACTCTTGTCGTTGGATCTGCTTGTGGTTTTGGTTGTTATTGCCACAATCTTGATCTTCTCTCTTTAGTACCACTGGACCACCACCATTGCTGGAAGAAGAGGATGAAGTAGAAGCAGGTGTTCTTGATGAAGCTGAACTGCTAAGAATCCCGCTCACTCCAGAGCAGCGTGTGTCAACCCGCATAAACGTGTCTCTTCGTCCGATGAGATGTCGTTGCTGATTTCCTAGTCCTACAAGTCCTATAGCGGATATCTCCACAGGAGGTCCTTGATTCAGACCTCCACCTGTGCCACTACCTGCTGGACCTGCTTCTTCCACACTCTGCAGTAGAGCACGCGAGCAGCTCTCTCCCGGATCCAAGTAGCCAGCATATGCGGCAGCAGCATGTTTCCGACAGAACCAGCAATGACACGCGTGCAAAGCCAAAGGGCTGGCAGGAATCGCGTCAGTCTGGAACTTGATTTTTCCACAGTAGCAGGCACAATTCAGACGCACTGACGATGTGCAGGAAGATGGCGTCGCTGAACCATTAGAAGTACTACTTGCAGTTGCTGCTAAGGGCCCAACAAAGTCGTCTCGGAGACATGTTTTGCAGGGTGGGATGGATCTTTTTGCAGATGTAGAGCAAACTGGCCCATTAGTACTCGAAGCCGAAGTTGTGTTGTTTCTTCTATTTCTAGCTTGATGATTTTGCATTTCGGTGCTAAAAGCGGCGAGGCGTGATAGCAGATCATTTTGAGATGAAGACCCGCCTGCCGAAGCGGACGATGGCTGTTGTCCTAGTCCTTCAAGACTTATAGGTTGTCGTAGATTATTAGACGAACTACTACTTGAGGAAGATGACGAAGACCCTGGCTGTAGTACTGGAGGTCGTGCAGGAACCACGCCTCCTTGTCCTCCTTGGTGTTGTCCTTGTCCTCCTCCAAATGCAGCATGATGAGGTGCTGGCTCAGAAGTAGATGAAAAATAAGTAGTACAACTAGTACAACCACGACCACCTCCCGTATCCCACTTGGATTGCTCCAATACTTGTTGGAGAATGCGCTCTTCTTCGTCTTCATCATCTTCCTCGCCATCATCGGATCCATCAGCAGGAGATTCTCTAGCCTGTTCACCTCCCTCGTGGTCATACTCGCCATCTGGAACATCGTCCTCTGCTAGCAAGTCCCCCGATCGATTCAATAACTCGCCACCTAGAAGATGGGCTTGCTGAAGATCTTGGTCGTGATGAAGATCTTGGTCGTGATGAAGATTCCCATGATGGGCATCACCTGTATTGTTCAGGAGCGCTTCTCTAGCCTGTTCTTCCGCACCCTCCTCGAGCGCCGCACCCTCGCTTCCCGGCAACAGCGACGGATCCTCACAAATAGCATGCGTCGCGGCATCGACATTGTTGTCGAAAACGCTGAGCAACCCTTTGGCAACATCTAAAGGACATCCGAAGATAGACGCTAACTCAACAGCATTTTCTTGCATAGAAGCATCCTCATTGTTGTTGGCATTGTTGTCGATGCTGGCATTGTTGGTGTTATTGGCATTGTTGGTGTTATTGGCATTACCATCGTTTGGAGGTGAAAATGGCGAATCGTCCATGTTTCACTTTCGTCACTGTTGGTGAGTGGAATCTGTATCTGAATCTTCAAGCTAACTCAATTAAGTACATATGCTGCTGAAAGTGGAAGGCAATGAAAGCGAGCAATTACTATCACGTATATGCGGTTATGAGTACTAACCTAACGGTAACTGTCCTCCTGTAAATTTTCAGGCTTGCATTTCGTTATCGAGCGGATCATGTTGATTACGTTTTTTAGTATATCCCAAATCCAAGCAAGCCTCACTAACACACTCCCTCGCATTTCAGGAACTTTGTTTGTTTTTGAAAGTCTCCAAGATCCGCCTGAGTGACACGCAACAACAAGGGAGAGGACATGAATGCAGCAGTCTCTCGAGGAGAAGCGGAGGCATTGAGATTTCATCTCGGTTGAAGATCGTTACGATCTGAGAGAACGGGAAAAAAACAGTGATGCAGCAAAGAAATGTAATTTACATAATGTTCCACAAGGGAGCTTACCTAAATGAATCTTTTGTGCAATTATGCGCCTGTTCAACATATCATGAAGGTGCTGCAAGCGGCTGCATAGTCATAGCGTGCCCCTGCAAGGTTGCTGCATAGAGAGTGAGTAAGTGTATCCCAGAAAAGGTACATACTGAAAACGAAACAACACGGGACATCGCTTCATGATCTATTACTTGCGAAACAAAGTCAGCCTCATCAAGATGTGGAAGATGAAGATGTCTCCTATGCACGTGCGTTGAAAGACCTATGAAGATTTACTCATCATGTTGAACAACTAGCTGCTTCGTTCTTCTTCCTCTGTAAAAAGTCGACCATACGTCTTCGCATTTTTGGTCCGTCCCAGACGCCAATGCCCTCAGCCCTGAACTCCTCCCATGAGTTCACGCCTAATGCTTTTAACCTATCATCCGCATCAGTGTATTCGAAGTGTAGTTTTTGCGCTGTTCGTGCAGAAGCAAGACGTTTCGCGTCTCCCCTAGTGTACATTTCCCGTTCAAACTTTCTTAAAGCTGTAGCGACACAAGCAGCATCAGGCGCAAACGAAGTGATGCTAGCCGTAGAGCTGGCGACAGAACGAGGAGTCGCTGCGCCGGTCATCGTTGTGGTGAGTACTGAGGAGCGTGCGGTTCTATCGCATCCTCCAGTGACGCTACTGATCGTGCTACCAATGGAACTTTGACGAGACATCAAAGGGTTTTGTCTTCGACCACCGGATTTCTCCGCTTGAACTTGAACTTGATGGTGTTGTAGCTGTGCAAAGCTGCCCTCTTGTTCTTGTACAACACCTGATATTAAGGGTAAGACATCTTCAACAGTGGTGGTTTTCTCCTCAGAAGCTGCATTCGTCCTTTCTTGATGTTGATGTTCTTCTTGCACCACTTCTATTGCTACTTTCACTTCCTCTTGCACCACTTCCTCTTGATGATGATGTTCTCCTTGCACCATTGCTGCTTTCACTTCCCCTTGTTCCTTTTGTTCCAGAAGCTTTTTCCTTCTCCTCTCCTTCCCTCGCTTTCCCAAATACACGCCAGGCCTCACATTCGTGAGACAGCCTTGTTCTGAGATTTGCTTTCTATAGCGCAACGGCTCCATAAACAATTGCCAAATCGCATCTCCTAGCTCTACAGCGTCCAGCAGGGCTTGATTTGCACCTTGCCCTTTGAATGGACTCATGGGATGACACGCGTCGCCGATGAGAGTTATTGGCAGCTGTTGTGCGTCCCAGTAGGAGGGGAAGGAGTCTCTTGACGTTGACGTTGACGCAGTGGTGGAAGAATCCGCACTACCTTTCAAAAACGGGAACGATTCTCCTCTGTCGTAAACCGGAGTGTACGAGATTCGATCCCCAGGTGTATTCAGCAAGATTTCCGCTACTGGCTCGTGCCAATTTCCACATCGTTCTAAAATCAGTTCCCTCACACGCTTCTCCCTAGTTTCTTTATCGCAGTTGTTCATCAAATCGTCGACTTCTGCTTTGTCCATAGCGAAGGACAATTGCCAGAAGATCTCAGACTCGGTGAAAGGCATCATGAAAACACGTGTCGAAGTGTTCAAATCGGATGTCTGAAAAGTCGTTCGGTTGTAGAGGAAGTGATCGCGGTTTGGCGCCATACCAAGTACGACGAGAACGCCAAGGTAGTTGAAGGGGTCGACTGAAGCCGCGGCAGGATTCATGTTGTCACAAGCAGGAGGACGGGTAATTATATGCGTAATGCGAGTGATTGAGGAAGAGGACGAGGAGTTAGCAGTAGTGGTGGTAGGTGTAGTTGAAGATTGAGTTGGTACTGCGGTATCTGGGATGGTCGAAGGTTTGTCGCTTGTTGGTGTGGCGATGGGCGTGGATGAGGTGGTCGTAGTGGGAGAAAAATGGACAGTCGCGATACTCGTCTCAGCATTAGTCGTTGACGAGAAGGGCAGATGGGCGTCCTCTTTTGTGGTCTTAGTGATCTCGCTTGTGGTAGGAGGAACCGCCCCGGTGTCTAGCAGGTTGCTTCCCACCGCTGCAGTTGGATCCCCACTAGTTGTCCTCCCACATCCACTGCTGGGAAAATCCGCCATAACCTGCTTTCGTATCCTTGAGTAGATCCCATCTGCACCCACGAGGATGCGACAGCGAACTTCTAGAAGGATAGAAGAAGTAGAAGTTCCAACTTCCTTGTCGAAAAAGACCCGCACAGGGTAATCATCTAGAAGCTCATCGTACTCGAAACTTCGAAAAGTGCAGCCCCAACTAACATCCAGATCTTTGGAGAGAAGTTCTCTCAATCTCTGCCTGGGGATGTGCAAGTTGTGGCGTTTACAGGACTGCTTCGCTGGTTTGGCGACAGCGGGAGCACAACAGGGTGGTGTTGGAGACGATGGTGTACCTTGTTGAGCAGCATTTTTGGTACAACTGTTTTCGTCTGCTCTACTTGCTGCACCTGCTGTTACATCTTGTACTTGCTTGTTTCTAGCGGTCTCCTCCTGTGCACATGATGTACTAGAAGGAGTTGTTGTAGTTTTCACTTCCTCCTTCGCTTCCTTTTCTTCAACTCCATGGTTGACTAATCGCCCAAAAGCACTCCGTAACCGGCCATCATGCTCGAAAACGTAATGGACGTCGTTCGGTGTGTCTTCTGTGTAAATCGTCTCCGCTAGGTGTAGTTTTTGCAACGCACGCGACCCCTGCTGCATCGTCAAGCCGTAACCCTGTTTTCTGTGGTGGAAGCTCGCATCCTTCTCCATAAGGAGGAAAGACAAACGGTTTGGCTTAGTCGGTGTGTTTCTGGCCGTTGTACTAGCCAATGCAGATGAAGAGGAGAAACTCGAACTGGATGTTGAGCCACCAGCTGTTGTTCCGAATCCAGATCTACCAGCCGGATTACCGCCAGTGCTCGAAGATGCATTTTGATACTGAACTCCATGCTCGCAATTCAAGAGTGTAAGATACCGAGCAAGACCGCAGCCTCCGATGCCGCCACCCGCGATGCAGACGTCAACAAAGACGCGCTTGTCTGGTACTAAAAGAGAACTTGATGTCGTCATTTTGTGCTAGAAACTAGTCCTTTTTTGAGGATGAAACAAGATGAACAACCAAATGTCAATGTAATTGCCTTACAGTTACCAGTGCAAGCAAGTTGTGCGAATGCGAAAAATTACTGTACATAAATGTGCAACATGGTCGTAAATGACATGACGTGAGCTACTTAAGAGGTACCATGACATGACGTAAATGACTACCCTACATTTTGCGTTTGCGTTTTCGGATAAAGCGCTCAAAGCGTATTGGGAAGCAAATCGGGAGGCGGGTAGATTGATCCAGTGGGGGAAAAGATGCCTGCTCAAGCTCAACATCGTGGTAAAAAGACGAAGGACGAAGGTGATATTGTATGAATAAAGACATTTGCAAAGAGCGTCGTTGAATGATCTTCTTGTTCGAACAAGGATCTCAGTGATCTTCATCTTCTTGCAAAGTCTAGTATTGCAGCAACGCCAAACTGTTGATCTTATTAAACTTACTCAGTCGTTCCTCTTCAATCATCCAAGAATCAGCCTATTCACAGCATCCTTCTCAGAGATAGCGGGTCGATGAAACATAGCCCTGAGGATCGCACCTGGTCCAGACTTTCGCAAGAGACCTTCATGCCAATCAAAGAGAATGCTATGCTGTCTTTTAGAGATGAGATTGGAGGATGGTACTAGTGGTCCTTGATATTTATGGATGCTACTTGTGTTTTTACTATTGTTGTTCTGCCTGATGTGCCCTTCAGATGATACAACCTCTCCGGCTGTCGTAAGACGAGTCGTTGTATTCGCCAGTGCTTGCCAACCCCTGTAGACTGCCACGGTCAATCGCCCTAGTTGCGCTGGTTGCCACTCTTGTGCTAAGGCATTTGCCACTGCATTTGCGTTTGGAGCGCTTAATAGGCAAAAAAGAATCAAATTGTCGATGATTTCTTGCTTCGAAACTTTCTTGCTAGTGGTTGTTTGAATTTTCGCATTGCGCATTTCATCCTGCAAACAGGTCGTTCTGTTCAAGACACATGCGGCTGAAGTAGAGGAAGCGCCACCTATTTGAGACTCACCATAAACCCCTTCCTGTTCCCAACGCAAGGCAATTTGCAATCCCTCGTACAGCCACCCGTCTCGAACCATGAGCTCGACGCACAACTTCATCCTTTCGGTATCTAGACCTGCCATCCTCTTGGAGGTCGTAGTTCCTGTTGACTATAGAAGAATGATGGAATGCCACACGATGAATATTGCTTGTTGGATTCTTGATTCACGTTGATGGACGAGATTTTTCAAGTTTCAAATGATCCGTGTCATCATTTATTACTACAACCCAGGACCCTTCATACTTTGATGAAGCAACAACCATACACAATAACAGGCGCCAGTTTCACACTAACAACAAGCAAGAATGAGAACATCTTAAGTGTGTGACACCATGCGAAAAATACCGATTTGTGGAGGTAGGTTGATGTTCTCGCGTGGTGCAAATTAATTCGCACATGAAATTCTCAAATACACGATCTTTGCGCGATTGTCATGGTCAATCCATCTGTAGTTATGTCACCCTATATTTTAGAGGACAAGTAGCTTTCAGTTTCATTGTGAAACTCAATCATATTCTTTCCCGACATCAAAATCAATATCAATTAGTTGAAAGCCTCCTTAATTAGTTGAACGATGAAGGTCTAACAATTTCATTGGCCTTAGAATTCAAGAAACTTTTTCTCTTCTTGAGAAAAAAGCGCAAAATCAAAATGAATCGCGAGTGGCGGTAATTCAATACTGCACAACTCAACACATCACCAAGATAGAAAATATATATAAGGTTTTTTACCATATACATAGGAGTCTCCCCAAGGTCAGCAATCTATCAAGAGAACGAGCGGATCATTGAACTCAGCAAGAAGACTACAGAAAAAGATGCAAAAGTTAAACTTAATTGCTTCAAAACATAGCTCTGCGCGATACTACCACTATAACTCAGATTCATTGTACAATCAAGTACTTCATCATTGAAGCCGTGCTCCTTTTCATCCTGCAGAACTACCCTGAGATATACCTTGCTTCTTTACCACAACTACAACGACGTAGCAGCTAGCAGTACTACTAGAGCTAGTAGACTCCCAGAAAGTAATCATTCAATCACACTTATCAACCACTTGTTTGAGTAAACATCTGCATCTATTTCGCAGACAGGGTCTTTTCTCGCTCCCTTCTTTTTCGGGTCTTTTCTTGATTCAGTTATTCAGTTGTATGAAGACAAAATGAGCCAGTTTGGCTTCCATAGTTGTTCAGTTGATTGGAAAAAAAGTGAGCCAGTAGTTGTTTCGGAATATATACTAAATATTCGATTTTGATCGTAACAGAAGAAAAAAATCACCTTTTCAGCCTTAGATAGTCAAAAAAAATTAAAAACCATTGCACAGAAGAGATTAAGAAAAGACATCCTTTCTGTGAGGAAGGCGAGACTTCATCATAACAGAAGAAATAATAGAAAATCGTCTTGTACTAGTGCTACGGGTACTTCTGTACTCTTTGGTCAGTTTCAGTACCCAAGCTCTTCGCGATCACTACTTGTTGAAGTTGAGAAAGGAAAAAAAGACAAATATTGGTTAGACGAAAGGTAAAAAAAGACATGCTCTAACTACTTAGTTACTGTTCGATTTCAAGATGCTCAACTAGAGCAAGTAATTCAAGTATACATCAAAAAACCTAAGCTCAATCCTTCTTCTCTAAGTAGTCTTCTTCTTACCACCTCGTCACGAAGAGAGGCTGGTGTAGTATCAAAAAAAGAACTGCGTAAACTACATGTACATTCAAATTTATCAGTAATCAGTTACTCCTCGCACACCCCTAGACTTAGAGTATGGAGTTCCTGAGATTCTTCATATTTTTGAAATTCAGAACCCCATATGTTGGAAGATAGCATCGTTTTCGCTGTAGAGGCCACTTTCCAGCAGTTCTGCTCTCAAGGCTTCCAGTCTCCTCCTCTCCTGTGCGATTACATCGTCTCCTGTTGATGCAGTTGTAGCAGGTCCTCCTGTCGGATGAACTGGAGCTGTTGCTGGGGCAGTTCTAGTCTGTGGTTGCGGTTGTGATTGTGCTGGCTGTACAGGCATACTCGAAGGCGGAGGTAGACCTCCACTAGTCGTTGCACCTCCAAAAGGTACACTAGAAGGTCCTACTCTGGTAGCTGTGCCAGAGGAAGACGCATCTCCTCCAAATTGTCCTCCAAATTGTCCAGATGCAAGTCCTCCTGTCATTACACCGGTTACTCCAGGTATTACCATTCCGCCTCTAATAGTAGCAACGGGCGGAGTGGTCGCACAACCAGGTTGCTGTTGTTGGCCATTCGATGGTGTCTGCACTCCTCTCTGTATGCCAACATTCGGAGTTGAGAAATTCATCTGCTGCATCCCCATAGTGCTGCCTGGCGCAATTCCTAGCGGAACTGGTGGTCTTTGCGGTGCCTCTTCTGCGTAATTCTGATGGAGACTCCGTAATTCCTCCTGAATTTTGCGTAAAGCTAGAGAGATACCTTCTTCAACATTTTGGTCCCGAGTAGAGGCAGTGTTGGAGCTATCGCATTCGCATCCTTCGGGCCATCCTTAGCCTCCTTTTCCCTTTGGAAAATGGCCAAGAATGATGTTGAGGCTGCTCGTCTGGTTGCCTTAATAGTGTGATTTCCGAGGAACACTGCACCATTATTAGCTCCTCCTCCTCCAAATCCGAATCCGCCTTGTCCTAGTCCACCTCCCATCAATGCACCTAGTCCTCCTGTAGCAGATGAAGGATCGCCTAAATTTCCGGTTCTATTGAACATTCTCGATCTCCCAGGTGTCGTCGTTCCACCAGACCCACCGCGTCCACCAGCATCTAAAGCATCTTGCTCGCCAGGAGCCATGCTGTTCATGTTCATTAGACCTCTCCGCCCGTTGTAGTTCATCTTTCAACTGCATCCTTGAACAGTATCGCAAGGAAACATTTCCCCGTGATAGCCATACTTTTCAAGGATGCGGCCAAAGCCGAATTAGTGGGAGTCTTAAGTTCATGTCTCCTCGCAGTGTAGCTTGCGCTCTCGCAGCTCGCAAGTCGCCTTGTTGATGCATCACTTCCCTCTCCAAAGTACGCTTTTCCTCTTCCAACGTCGAAACTTGTGCGCACAATTTCGTGACTGATTCTTTGAAGTGGTCTCTGCTAGACCGCAGTTGCTGTATCAGTTTCTGGGCTTCTTTGCACTCGTAAGTTTTGATTTTCAAGTCGGCGCGGACTTGTTCCATGGGATTGGCGTTGGTCTCCTCAAATTGCTGTTTTCGGAACTTGACGAAGTCAGCTTCGATCGAGGTGTACCGTTCTTGCCACTGTCGACACTCTTGTTCCAGGGAAACGTACTTTTGCTCCCATCTTCGAGCCTTCTCGCGTTCCAAAGCGATCTCATCGGCCATTTCCTGATTGACATGGGAGAAAAGTGGGGGAGACGGAAATGGAGTTGCTGCACTGCAGCCTAGTAAGAGAAGGAGCAATACCACGTACTAACAACAGCAAAAGGATGAAATAACTAAAAACTACAGCAAAAGGATGAAATAAAGGGTAACGTAGGTAGTCGAATAAAACTACAGGGTTCATACTCAAGAAATTGAACAAAACAAAGGAAATTACCTGTTTCAAAAGTCTAACTTTGGCTTCGGTTTCGGTTTCCAAAATTGCCGCTTTCCTATCTGTATCCTCCGCTCTGCGCAAAAATGCGCTGTCTCTAGCTTCTAACTCGCCTTCTCTTTGCTGCATTTGTAACAGCTTCTGCTTCAGCTTTTGTTCTAGCTGCATCACTTCTTGCCTTTTTTCGTTGAACTCTTTGCTCCGCTTCTTCTCGCGCTCTTCGTATCTGGGAAGTTTGGTTGAGTGAAGTTCTAGAAGAAGGTCAAGGATCGCTCTTGTAAAGGATTGCTCATGCGCAGTATATCAGTAACACTGATGATGATGCGAATAGTAACACCAACACCTGCTCAACACTCCTACTACGTACTGGAAGCAAGAACCTATGTGAATCATGTGATGCAGTACTCTTCCTGCAGTTTCATTTTTCGTATTCGTTCGTCTTCCTGCAATTTCACCTTGAAACTCGCTTCCTCTGCTCGTTTCCAGAGCTCTAGTTCGTACGCTGCGGAATATGCTGGTAAACTTCGCATTCTCGCTACTTCATCAGTTGAACGACCACCAGTGCCAATCAGGGCATTCGCACTGGGCATTTGACTTGTTGCACCTGTCTTAGAAAAGAAGGTGGTGGTGTTGAGGGGCACTAAAGCTAGTAGGAAGTTACACGATAGCAGGGGGGAGGTTAAGTATTGTGGGTATCCAAAATACATAGTACTCTTCCTCTTCTAGTATCACGCAAAACCTGCCTTAACAACACTCGACGACACCGACACGCCCATATTAGACGCTGCACCTCCAGCACCGCCCCGATCTGCAAATTCCATAGGCATAGCTGCATCTATACTTCCTCCAAGTTGTCCACCAAGCTTGGCAGCAATGCTTTGCTCCGGCATCTCCCCTAGATCTTCTAGGAATATCACGACTCGAAGTGTCCCGTGAGTCTCCCCATTTGCTGACAGAATCGGCAAGGTCTGATCCAAAGTCCTTACTTTGGGTAGGAGGTTGCCGGATTGGTTGAAACCTGTAGTATTCGTATTGAGTTTTGAATAGCAAGTATGGAAATGGATTTGAATCCGAATCGTTGACGAATTAGAGCTTCAATACCCTGGGCAGAGTGTTGTAAAACAAACCAACTAAGTACTCCCCAAGTAAGTAACGACCTTCACTCGGCGCTTTGCTGACTTCCGGTACGTCCATGATTTGCTCCACGTCTATGTTTGCACAGCCTATGATCTGATCACTGGCGTGAGGATCCCTCTGCCACACCTCACAACGTAAGACCTTGTTCATGCCTTCTGCAAATTTTTCTTTCAGCTTCGCTGGGCTTATGTCAGTGAAATGGTACGCGGCGAAACCGTGGGGAAGGTACCTGGGTGAGTGTTGATGCCTATGTATAAAAGTTTTTTGTGATGTAGTAAGGAGAAGTGGCTGGCGTTGGCAGTTATCATCATGATAGGAGTGCACTCCTTCAATACGAGTTCATCCATCTTCACAGTCTAGATCTAGTTCTGAAGGTAGTCTAGTAGATGAAAATCTGAAGGTAGTCTAGTAGTACGTCATCGAATTTTTCCTGCAGACGGTCGGCGGATTCGTCCGAAAGGGCTTCACTTGCTGCACAAAGGGATAGAAGTATTTCACGAATATCTTCGCCTGAAAGTGTGTCAATTTCGCGGACCGCAACTCAACTGACAGTCTCCACTGGTGTGGTAGTTTTTCGATTTCCTCAAACGCGTCGTCCACAGTTTTCAGTATTCTTTGCGGCAATGGCTTTGTGTCCGGACCATTCGGGTCTCCAGGCGTTGACGCGTCAATTGATGCGTCTTGATTGGGCAGAAACGAGGGCACGTATTTTTGGTCAGCATCGACCCAGGAAACATGACCGACACCGGGTGGCGCATTGGGTAATGGAGGGTCCGCCATGGCCATGGAATTACTCTCTTCCATCATGGATGAGGCGATACTGTTGTCATTCGCTGAGCCACTACCGGATGAACTATGAAAACCCCCACCTCTTGCTGAAGATACTACGTTATTCGCCCCTGGAGGACCATAGACATCGCCAGCTGCTGAACCCAAGATGAAAGATTAGAGTCTGCTAGATTGCATCTCGGCCCCCCTTTTCTTGGGGTCCCTTTATTTACCTTGTATTTCAGGAGAATACAAGGGAAAAGGGGACCAAGATGCCGAGAATGATGGAAAAAAGCTGACCATAAAAAGAATTAGGTTGCGGCGGACTGCCAGTGCCATCTTTTTTATTAACGTTTGCACTTGCACCACCTTGTTGCAAGGTGCCGTTTTCAAAATCCTGAGACAACTGCATCGGCTGTGGTGGATTGTTCCGTCTCTGCGTGAGTAAACCTGCGCCACCTGCATCACCAGCCGCATGTTGGATACCTGGATTTCTCGCTGTCGAAGAAGATGACCCACCAACTTGAAGATTTGGTGGCAAGGCCTGCTGCGACTGTTGCATCGCGAAGTTCTGTTGTTCTTGTGGCGACCCAGCCGCTGAAGAAGTCCCCTCTGTGTCACGGGCTGAATGGAAATTGCTTCCAACACTCGAGTGGATGCGTTTGGGTGACCAGCGTGGAGACTGCGTAGAGGACCCTGGCGATGCTACACCGCGTCCGGGGAAGCTTCTGCGCTCCACATGAGCCTCAAATGTCAAAACGTGCATGTCGTCTTCGTCCTCTTCTGCTTCGCCGTCGAAGGGAAGTGAAGGAGGGAATGGGAATGAACATGTCTGTGGATGAGACTCAAACAAGTGGGTAGTTAGTCAGGATGAGAGTAAAAGTGGGTAGTTTTTACTGAGTCACTACTTGTTTCTGGGATTGGGATACAAAAATGCCAAACAACAAGAGGACCAAAATTATATCAAATCTCCTCCATCATAACCCCGATGAAACAGAAGCTGGTCTTGCGAGCGCAGGAACCGTCAGTGTGACCGGAAGCTGCACAGTTTTGTCTAGCAAGTCTGAGACGCCATCGTCGACTTGCATAGCATCTTGGACATGCGAGATAAGTGGTCTCACGTCCAACGGATAGGAACAAGTCCTCTCTCCGAATTCGAAGGCTGACTGTGAAGCCACAGTAGGTGAAATGTCGTCGGGAGAGACGAAGTACCTGCGAAGGTGGTGTTGAGAGGGACATGATCGACATGCATGGGATCTAGTTATATGGTATTCTTACAACTACAACTACTAAGTAGGTTGATAGACATCGATCTGCAGAGGGACCACTAGATGAGCATACTGAAACTGAAATAAACTCCTACTTTTACCCTTGACTCGAAGATGAGCGGTTGACTTTTTCGTGAAGGTTTCTCCTTTCCCCACTTTGAGCTTCCGCAGCCTCGTCTTCATCTTCTTCCCTGACTGGCGGTAACCGTCCATCATCCTGTGTCGCATCACGATTCACCAGCACCACACACTGTTCCTGCACTTCCCGCAAGGTTTCTAGCACTTCTTCCCAGGATCCAGCTAGGACCAGAGCAAAGAGCGCTTCCCGCGCATTCTGCACTATGCCACGCACTCGGAGTGCGAGTAGTTGGTGCTCGCCTTGTTGCGCATCGGGACCGGGCACGGGGCAGACGAGATGTCGAACGTTGCGAGCACTATTCACCATGCGCAGTTTCAGCACGTAGAAAGAGGTTGGAGGTGTGATCTGGGGTGGTGTATATAAGACACAAGGATTACTATTAATTAAGATTTTAAAGGACAGAGAAAATAACAAGGACAGAGAGTGGAGCAGTTGTGGAGGACAGTATTAAGTGGTGAAATATTCAACAGGCTTTTTCTCCTGTACTTGAGAAAAATGATCAAGCAAAACTCCCGAAACAAATAGCAGTACTTGCTCATCATTCCTTTGCAGCATTGGTAAATCCAGGAGCCTGTTTGGCGTGACTCGACACTGTGACAACTGCTGCAACTGTAAATGGACGACGAGTGCGCTGTTGTCATCAAGACAAACAGCATTCTCATAAAAGCCCCCATCCAAGTTCAGTGTCGGATCCAGCAGTTCTCGCATGGAGAGCGTCAGCAAGGTAGTTGTACTGCTTTCTACATTCGTCTGCTTGAGAAAAAGCTCTTGAACGCTCCACAAGTGATCGCATACTTCTGCTAGTGTACCAGGGATGACGCTCTGGTTTTTACGAGATTGGGGAAACATAGGAAGTAAGTCGAAGATTGCAATAAATGAGTTAGAAAGTACGCATGCAGTTGTACTTGTATGCATGCTATTGTCCCTGTTATCACCTTTCATAGTGACCGTAGAGACGTTCAAGTTCTTCATAGAAAACTAGATTGATATTAGAGCTCCTTTTCGTCTTACCAAATATGCTCCAGTCGATGGCTGACGATCGAGGCCCAGCAAGAACTTGCGAATTTGCCAGTCCAAGTTTAAGACGGAGAGATCCGATGCAACCTCAAGCCCTTCCAGCTTGAGCCGAAGAAGGACTCCGCACGAGGAGGATGACATGTTTTTGATGTGACACCTGGTCGTTCTGATCTTACCAGTGTAGAAGTGTGAGGTAAAGAGCTGCCCTATTGGCGTGCTCTACCTATTGTCAAACTTTAACTTGTTTGCATCTTCATCGCGAAAAAGCCGTTAGAACAAGTCGGCACGCTATTGCCGCAGTGTACAACAAACTACAACTTCTAGTTGTATCCTCGTCTTCCTCTCATCTTCCGACATGCAACTTCTATCATCTTTTTGGTGGAGTTTCTTTTCGCAATTCCTTCTTTTGGCCGTTTTCGTTTTCACACCATCGCACCGTCAACTAATTCTTCAGATAATACGGATCCGCATAAAGACACAGATACAACAATTTCTCTATACTATGATACCACACTTTGGGAATGTATCAGATTCCACCATTTTCATATATTTCGCTCCAGAATTTACGGTATTTGCGTCTAGGCGTTTAAGCGTTGTCTCTCGATAACAGTGGACGTCAACGTCGACGTCCTTCTGCGAACACCAGTACGGGAAAGTGGTTCTTGTGATTTTGCGTGATTTCTTAATGGTGCACGGCTTCATTTGGATAACAGCACAGATATGCTTCACTTACATTAGAAGGTTGCATTTCTCAGCTCTACGGACGTCTACAGCATCCCTATGCACATAAGCATTTCCATGTGTTGTAAGTGGTTCATTTTTCAAGAATATGGCATTAGCTTTTTTATACAGGGAAAATATTCAGTCGACCTTATTGAATAAATCACGTACTGTAATTCACACTCTAATCATTTTATTTCTATCATTTGTTCTTTATTTTTTCACAGAACCTGCGCATATTAAGACTTGATATTTCATTCTGGTACTCGTTTTGCACCATCGTATCTGTTGCTCATTAGATGTTTACTTTCTCTATGCTTTGCATCAGAATCCTCTGATGCCACGCACTAATTTCCCATCTGCCTCATCAATGTATCCACATATGTTGATCCTCCTGCGCAGGCTGATGCTGTACTTGATACGCGTTTCGTTACCACCGCTTGCGCCACCACCCTCCGCGAATCAAAGAAGAGTTCTGGTTTCTTGTTATCCCGCCACGCCGCGTCACGTACTTTGGTGACTTGAGGCTGTTGAGGTTGATGGTTTGAAGTAAGCGTGGGCCGCAAGGGTACAGCTTGAGCAGTGCAAGAAATAGCGAGAGGGAAAGCAGATTATGGGTAGATACACATCGATCTTGTGCAATGCCAGAAACAGTATCGCCCTTGTTTCTGTTTCCTAGTCAACATGTAAAGATGAAACAAGCTTTCAACTATGTAGGAAATGCCAACCGTTGCTGGCTTCTTGAATGATTCACAGCAGACATTACTTAGTTAGACAAATACCTTCTGGCTTGGTTTGCTGCAGTTGCTTAATAAAGAAATACCTTCTTGCTTGGTTTGCTGCAGTTGCTTAAAGAAATACCTTCTGGCTTGGTTTACTGCAGTTGCTTGACTTATGAAAGTGACTGCACAATTTCAGGTTCGCCTCCAAATCACCCTGACGGGCAATGGACGTAATTCCGACACCACAAGCAGGCGGCATTTTGGTTGTGATTTAAGAGCAGTTGTTGGGACTCTAGTGCAAGAACTTGTCAAAAACTATTGGGTAGAAGTTGTTAACTTCTACAAGCTTAAGAACGGAGAAGATGTAGATAATAGTGCTGTGATTTTTGATTACACTGGATATGGATTACACTGGCTGACTAGTCAAATAAGAAGAGTCTGAAATTCGGGACGTATTTGTTACTTACACTCAAATCTGAGCAAAAGATGAAGAGACACAAAAAGAAGGAAGTCGTGGGATGTCTTCTGGGGAATATTGAAATCTTCAGGCGGGAAGCACCTGCAGAAAATAACTACTTACAAAGACGTAAATGTGTCGAGGTTTTTCATTACCTCATGCGAATGGTCAGCCAGATCAGCGTGGAACAAATCACAGGACCTCGTCTTTTCTCGATTAACACAGGTGATGATCCTAAGACCGTCAGGAGGGTCTTATTCGCTCGTCAGAACAGTGGCGGGTGCTGCTCTCGGACACTCGTATCGTTACAGATTGCTGTTTAAGTAAGGTATGACAGATTGTACCATAATCTTTATTCCATTACAGTTAAGACAGATGGAATAGCTCAATTATCTCTCGTCTCTTATTTCTATTAATCGACAGATTTTGTTGTATTTTTACAGATTCGTTCATCCAGTGTTCTTCTATCTTCGCTGAGCAGGAAATACGAAACACAAAAATCAAACGGATTTCTCATCAACATGCGCTTAAAATCATGATTGCAGTCGTACTCGTGCATTGGCACATGTGATTACTTATGAAGTTGTTCACAGAAAGACATATTTTGACTGCCTGCGCGGTAGAGAGTTCGTGTAAAAACATAGTCGATAAATCTTCATCTTATTGTTGTAAGCAGTTGTTTCTTGAGAAAGTTGTTTTTGCACCACTACGAGTTGTGTCTTGATCGGTGAGAATTGGATTGATTGATGGTCAATAGAAAAGTCGTTTAATCTTAATGTATTTCGTAAGTATTCGTATCAAAATATACGACATCATTCAAATTGATGTCTGCTCGTTGTCACTTCGGAAGCCGCATCCCCCGCCGCCTTCGTTTCCGGTCTCGGTTTGAGTTCGCGAACATTAGAAACCACAGTTGGTATGAAGTTAGTTGCTTTAACTAAGTTGTATTTTCTTGTTGTTGCCTTTTCAATTTCAAGGAGCGGCCTCTTACCATGACGATGCACCTCTTACCATGACAAAAATAAACTGTCGGTTGATGTCATGTGCGTGTTCTTGAACTGAAAAAAAAATGTCTCGAGGAAAAGAAACGGAAACTTATAAAAATGCATGGATTTTTATAAGAACATCAATGACCTCCATGTTACTACTATATGGTATAAGCACATCATAGACCTCCTTCTTCATGTGCTCCGAACAAGGATTTTTGAGATCACAACTACTCTAGTAATCCACCGTCGAGCATAATAGTCAAAGCGCCTGGCTCAGAGGCTGCTTCGAGTCTTTTCATCTCCTTCTTGTCGAAGAGATCGGTCTTCGGGTCAGCAATCTCAGGGGGCGTCGGAATTTCGTATTGTGTTGTGGTTCCCTTTCTTGATGATCCTGGTTTTCCCAACATCGGCGATCCATCCACGTCGTCTACGTAGAGATACGACGATAGGATTTCACTCGGTGCTGTCAGAGTGGCTAGCCGTGCACGTTCTCCGTAATCAGGCGAAGAGTCAAACAGGTCCATCCACAACATCTCGCACTGTTCCTCTGCATCTCGACTCCGCTGCGTTGCTCCTTCACCCTGCACCTCATAGAGAACTTTGTTCCCTAGATTCTTGAAGAGACCCATTCTTTCCAAATCACGTGGGGTTAAGACTACTTTGTCAGTGGGGTCACTGGGATTGGTTACCGCTAAACCATAGTGATGACTTGTCTGGAAACGTTTGGTCAGCTCTTTGTGCGTGAGCTCAGCACGAGACCCGGCAAGGACAGCATCCAAGTCGTCTTCTAGCATATTCTCGATTTCTTCGTCTCTTTCCTCAGTGTCGTGGTGCGATGAGGAGGCTTCGGGAGATTGGAGGGAAAGAATGGTCGTCGGTATCTTGATCTGAATTTTTTAGCTTGGATCATGGGAATATATAACTTTTGAAATTGGAGACTCAATCAAAAAATTTCAATCAAAGATGACCACTAGCCATACTCCCAATCTACTGCGACATCTGGAGCTGAAGCTGACTCTGCCTCGTGTTGCTGTGGCCCTGCACCCTGCGGTGCGTCCCGATCTCCGTGGCCAATTCCTCCACTCTTGATCTCCACTAGCCCACTTCTACCACTTTCAGAAGCACCTCCTATCGTACCACTTTCAGAAGCTGCAGTACCACGACTAGGGGTTCTAATCGTTGGAAGCACACATCGTACCTTATATCCCTGCGCTACTATACGAGCGAAGAGTTTTAGGCGTTCCGTCAAAGGCGCTGTGGAGAGCCTGCTAACTGGTGGCAACATTCCGTCCACGTCTTTAGCTGCTTTGACGAAGATGACTCGACGAGTGTCTTCTAGCAGACTCCTTGTATTAAAGGTCAGCAGGAGTCATTGGTCACTGACTCTGAACGAGAGGGACCCCACATCTCTCTACTTGTTTTCCCTCACCTTTCCCCTGTTCTCTCAAGGGGGCCCTCTTCGATTTCAGTGACTCGAATCTAAATGGTGACCAATGAAGGTTGAGCCTTAATTGTAGATGGACGTCGCGTCGGAGAAGCTGGTCCACCTTGCTCTTCACTAAAGGAACTAGTCGGTGATTGTATTAAACTCGAAGTTGGACTAGAAGAAGGGGAAGAAGGTGTACTAGAGGTAGAGGAAGATGATGATGGCGACGAAGAAGTGGAAGTAGTCGTGCTGGGAGCTGTACTAGTCTCCGAAGATATTGAAACAAACGCGGATGCCATTGCTGCACTTTTCTTTTGTGGCGGAGCAAACCAGTCGTCTGATTCTAGTTGATACGGCATTTTTCCATCATGATGGGATGATCGGGCAGCAAAAGCCGCAGGATCTTTGCGGACTACCGCACGTGCATTTTTTTCTGATCGCGGCAAGCTATCTGCGATCACCCATACGCCATTGACGATGTCTCCAGCGGAACCACCAGAAAAAAGGTAAAATTTCTTCCCAGGGCCTTCGCGCTTGTAAGCGGGGAGGTCGAAGAGAAAATTGGTATGGGCTAAAACGTAATTGCCGGTCCAAGGGGGTGGTGGATTTTTATCGCTAGTAGAGGATGTCTCTGTTGCACCTGTCTCCTCGGTGGTGGACCCGTCCTTTTTCGTAGAGCTGCCCCATAGTTTGTTATTTGTAGAAATTCGCAACGAAGTCGAAGCGTCTGTTGGAACAGGTGGAAACTGAGTCGGAATCTCTGCAAACCGCTCGTAGATGGAGAGTAAAATTGGCTTTAAACTATCCGGTAAAAGAGGCACGACACAACGCTCTTCTTCGTATTCGTCTTCATCTCTTTTATCCTGTCGTGTGGTCGCATCCTCTGTCGTGGTCGCAACATCCTTTATTGTACTAGTTGCAGAAGCAGTAGATCGTTCTTGTTCTCCGTCTAGATGTTCTAGTTCCTTCTTCACCCTTTCCTCCTCTGACAGCTTGCCCTCCTTTTGACGAGTTCTTGTGTCCATCTTTTCCTCGTGGTCCATATTCAACTCCTCTTTCTGTAATGAAGATGATCCTGCACTTGCTGGAGTCGATCCAGCTTTTGCGCCAGGCCCTCCTGGAGGGAGCTCTAGTCCATCTGGCGACATCAAATCCTCAACAGCATAGCAGTTGTCGCCAGATCTAGCCTCCTCTGCACTACACTCCTGCCACTCGTGACGGTACTGTTTCAGAACCGCATTAGCTGCTGCAGCTTCAGCCTTGCTGAGCTTGTCCTGCTCGAGGGTTTTCTTAGAGCTGTAAAGAAAATTGTTCACTCCTTACTGGTGTAGGTCGTGTTTGAGAATCCCTCTTTTACCAAACATAGAGAATCTGACCCGATAACCTCCGTACCTCTGTCGATTCGGAAATGAACGATTGAGTCTCTTAACTGACGACTTCTTTTTCTCTTCTGCTGCATCTGTCTTTATTTCAGACTTTTCGTCTCCTATCCCATCTTCCTTGCCAGTACCTACCCGCGCCGCTCGTCTTTTCCTCCAAAACTCTGTAGCCGTTTCCTCCGAGTAATCGCCGAGGTCGCTTGCACCAGTTTTTGTCCTATCCGAATCCGATGAAAATACCGGTTGTATGAGTGGCAAAATATCCGCGTCTTCAGTCGGACTTACTAAAACACGCTTCACATATTGAACCTTTGTCAACCAATCACCAGAGTCATCTACAGCATTTGCTTTTTTTTCTTCACTTCCGCTACTTGGACCAGCATCCTCTTTATTCTCTTGCTCGTCCTTGGCCTTCTCCTGTTTCTTTCTAGCTTTCGCAGCTTTCGCAGCATGTTTTCTAGCTTGCTTCTGGAAGTCGCGACGTAGTTTCCGGTAATCATCCGCTTCATTGTCAAAGGCGTCTCGCCAATCGAAATAGAAGTCGTCGAAAGTAGGTATCTTCCGACTTACTTCGACAGCCGTTATCCTTTGTCTTGGGAGTAAGCCACGACTCAGGAGTGCGCGATGGACCTGGAAGGAGAAACGGATCGTACGGATACGGATTTCTCTCGAGCAGCTAACAAGAACAACTGTGTAAGTATTTAAATCAATGAAGAAGAACCACGACCACCTAGATGAACATCTATCTTCATCATCAACATTGGAGTGAAAGAACGAAAGATCTTACTTCTAGTACCCGATACAAATCTTTCTTCGTGATTTGGTGCAAGAGCAGCTCCCGCACTTCTTCTAAGGCTGATTTTATGCTGTACTCAGCACGTTTTTGAGCCTGAATATCGAACAAGGCGTTCCATTCCGATTCCTTGAGGTCTGACGTCAGAGACTGCAAAGTGTCAGCCAATTCTTTCTGCTGCTTCCGAAACGGCGCGCTGGCTTTGGCTATGGCGTTAATGTCGTAGTCTGCCGTTAGAGCCTGGTCCTGCGAACTACCCTCGTAGCTGCCAGAGATGGTTTTTTCCCGTACACAGAGGAAAATGACCAAGAAAGGTGGATGAGATTGATTGAGGATGAATTCGAATCTATCTTCACAGCCCGTCGCCATAAAATAAGTTCCTTCACTATTTTTTCATGTCGCTCTCGTTCTGTCATTCTCTTCTTGGCAGAAGGTCGTGAACCAGAACTAGACGAAGGTTTTTCTTGTAGTTCTTCGAATGATGAAGACGTTGATGAAGGCGAGCCCTTGAATGTTCTTTCGTCCTTCTGTAAAGGTTTTGCTGGTGATGCTTCTGATGAGCCAGATGATGCTTCTTCACTAGACGATGTAGACGACACCACGGTCGCTTTACTAGGCGGATGATGCGCAGTTGACGTTGCGGACACGGTAGTTGTCGTCGATGGTGAAGCAGTACTAGTTGTATAGCTAGACGAAGGAATGACAACCATTATCTCATTGTCAGCAGCAGTTGGCGCCTCAGTAGCACCAGAGCGATGTGCTTGTTGTACTTCTCCTAACACGTCAGCCGTAGCTCTTTCGAAGGCCATCTTGAAATTATTTTCTTCCTCAATGTGCTGGTTCGGTGGATCTCCCGAGGTTGGCACGGCCAAGCCGAGGAGCATGACCAAGCCCAGAAACCGGACAAACATCCTCCTCCATGCCTCCAGGTCCAATCGGAGGACCGTTGGGTGTAACACTGCCGCTTATCACACTTCAAGAGTGCGCTCGTACATTCTTGTCCGCTTCGGAGCAAGGACGAGGAGCACCGGGAGAGGGTGAAACTGAAAACGTCGTGGGTCCATTCTTTTAAATTTTATAGTACAGTCATGGATCACTAGCTCGTTGTTTCCACAAAGTCAGGAGTAATCAGCGTATGAGCACTCACCCTCAATCGCTCCGTTATCACTGCTCTACCGCTCTTTCATTTCTCCCCTTACACTGGTATCGTCGTCGTTCTTCCATAGAGGGGCAGTAGAGAGGTTGTCTCTGCAACATGGAAGACAATGTTCATGTTCATTCAATCGGAATACGCATCATGATCATGGATCGTTAAATGTATTTTCATCTAGGTTGCTCACAATTCATGTTCATCGACATAGAAGTTCATAGTAAGGCGAATAGCGTGCTACCACGAAGTGTCGATCTGGTTTGACGTAAACTAACATCGTTCCCTTATACCCTTGTCTAGGTGTTTCACCCCATCCCCTTCCCACCATTCCGAATTTTTCCTCCATGTAGTGCCACCCAAATTGGTCAGAATCTCCCATTACATCCCCTAAGCAATGCAACACAACTCCAGGAGCATGGAGGAGCGGCCGTTGACTTGCTTTTCCATTTGCATTTATTGGTGACTGGGTTTTAGTCGTGTCGACGTCGAAAGAATCGACGTCACCGTTGTCAAATGTAGAAGTAGATGAAGTTGATTCGTCAGCCGAAGTAGTTGAATGTTCTACGTCTCGTCCTTTCGTTTGCTTGCTCTTGCTTCTCGAAGACGATCCTCCTCCATCCAAAGCGTCAAAAATGTACTCAAACACTTTTGGTAGTATCAGAATGTACGTCGCTGCGTGCTTTATGGAACCCCAAAGAGAGGTGTCCAACGAAAAGGTGGTCGGAGCCTCATTGCTGTTGCAGCTGAGCAGAGATCCTGCACTGCTTCTAGAAGTAGCTGGTGTGGCCGCATCATCCACTGACTCCAAGCGCAGAATCTGCTTACCCAGCACGTACGAGTCGTAGTTCCACGCCGTAAGGTTCTCTGGAGCTGGCCATTGAATTGATCGATCCGCGGGCCACATACCAAGACTTTCTAATCTTCTGTACTCAGCGTCATTGCCTGATATATGCGTGCTCGTCGTACGATGTCCGGTTAGGCCAACAGAGGGGTAAAGAAAATTCAAACGTTGACGTGCTGGTAACTGCCTACCAGTAGTCGCTACCTCAACTACATCTTTATTTTTCTGGTCGTTATTCTTACGCACCTCGTGATCTTTCTTCTTGTCCTTCTCCACGGTACTTCTAGCCTTTCGTCTTCTGAGAATCTTTTCGACAGCTGCTCCTAGTTTCAGCAATTTGGCGTCCAACTTGATTTCTCCGTAGCCGCGCTCGTCAGTATAGAAGTCTGAATCCTGAAAAATATCCTTTGCGTATAATGCGCTGTCCCCCTCACTGCCACTAGCCGTATTTGCAGAGGAAGATATCAAAGACTCTGCTGTTTCCACGATCAATTTGTCCACCTGAAAGCTCAAGATTCTGTCCCAGCCTTTATCTGCCGCGTCCGATCGGACAAATGGCAGGATGTAGCTTCGAAACACGCGAGCCGAGCTGAGCCAACCCAGACCGCCAAAGTGGTTTTGGCGCAGCACATGAAATCCGTCTTCTGGCACATCAACTTGGTTATCGTGCCAAGCGGAAGCGCCGGCCAAACTGTTGTCCAGCTGCATTACCTCGACGCCGAGGTGAAAATACTGGTGCAAAAAGGGGGAGAGTTGTAGATCGTCTTCGAGGATTAGAAAGAGTTGGTCCAGCATCTTCATCTCCTAGGAAGATTTCATCCATCAACTACGTATTAGTAAACCTACCTTCCTGCCAAACATCTCCCATAAAAGAAAAGCCCCATATTCGTAGCGTGAAAACACCAATCCGAACATCCACATGAAGAAGTTCGTCACTCTATAATGGGTTCCTGCTTGTCCTTGTGCTTTCCATTCCTTCAGATTCGGAGCATCCACGTTCTCGTAGAAAAATCCATCTGCTTGGTCTTTCCAGAATCGCTTATTGAATTCCGGGAAAGTGCTTTTGTGGTCGGCCTCAAATGGCAGGAGAGTGAGCTGGTGACCGAGTTGCACTTGTTGTTCGTCTTCTTTTGATGCTGGTGGAGCGTCCTTCCTTGAAACAACAACAGGAGGTGTCTTCTTAGCTGCATCAGAAATTACATCTCTCCCAGGAAATGGTCGAACGTCCCAGTTCAAGTCTGCTTCGTGAATTGTGTCGTCTATCTCTTCGACGTAGTCGAGACAAGAGGTGTTTTCATCCACGACTTCTTTTATTTTTTCTTGGTCCTTCTTAGCTGCAATTTTATCCGGTGTCGATTTCTTTTCGTTCTCCGACTGAGCCTGAAGCGGTCCCACTTCCAAATCTCGTTTATTACTGCACCTGTACATGATCGCAGCAGATGGCTCTGCTGTAGTCGTACTAGTTTGATCTACAACTTTCTTTTCCACCTTGTGCGCCAGATGCCGACCTTCCTCTAGCTCAGCATTGGTCCAATACTGCCCAACGACAGAGCCGGTTGCTATCGTGTTACAGTCCTCGAGTACGGTTGTGGCGTACACCTTAGTAGCGCCACACATGCTGAGGAGCAAATGTACGTCCTCCTGCGCAACGCCCATACTGCGCAGACTGGCGATTTGGCGAGCCACGAGCGGGAATCGCTCACACCCAGTAAGGATGGCATATCCAATCTTGAACATTTTTTTCTCCTGCAAAGACGATACGAGTGGCTATTGAAGTCTATCTTGTCCTCTGGCAAGTAGTAGGTAGCGATTTTGTTCCTGATAACCACCTTTTGTTTTCGTCTCTCTCTCGCTACTCTAAAGGAGGGGACTCAGACTTTTCCCAGAGTTGGCAGAAAACAGCAGCTCCTACTGTTGCGAGGGGGAGGTCCTCGTGGCTAGTCGAAACCGAGGAAAAATGATGTGAATGCCTAGTCTAGCAGGCATTGAAGAATTTATCTTTTTTAGTAAGCATTCCAAAGAAAATCGACATTAAAAACTCTACTGCAACTACTATGATATTGTCCTTGTTGGCGTTTTATCCGTATTTTTGTCAACATCAAACGCAGCAGCATTTGAAAAAACAATTTGTGGAGTAATTCTTGTAAGCATTGCTGACCCTGCTGGTGCTATAGGAGCGAGAAATGCGCTCGCAGCCTCAAAGCGGGCGCCTAATTGTGCAACATCGACGGTTTGGAGGATGTTGCGGGGTTGTTGCTTCAAACAAGCAACAACCCCGCAACACCCTCCAAACTGGCTTTCATGGCACGCACTAAATCCGGATAGGCTTTGTTTTGTGCTTGAAGCGACGCGAACAGGTCTTTCGGCATAGTCAGGACACGAGAGGCTCCGCGTATCCGCAAACAGAAAGCTCTGCAAGTGTACCAGATTCTGCGTGACGGCTGCAAGTTGGTCATGCTACAGAGGTGACGATTCGATTACAAATGCGTCTTGGAGGACCAAACCCCGTAGCCAGTTGTCATACATCTCACGGTCCTCCATGGCGATGCGGACAGGACAAAGTACGAAATTCTGTTCATGTACTTAGTTGAGCTTTCAGAGTAGAGGCAGGGCTTCTACTTGTAGTGCCTGCATGCTTCTGATGTGGCTCTTCTAAGACTGTCGATGCAGTTCCACCTTCACTACTTGAAGAAGAAGTAGCTCCTCCACCTCCTGGTCCCTTAGTCGAAATTCCTTTTCCTTTCTGAATATCACCGCTCAACACACTCGGGCCAAACATAGGATGTGCTCCGATCCCCGTCCTCGCCTTCGCTCGCCTCATTGCTTCACAGACAGCGGTTTTTACGGCAGCGATGTCAATACTGATCTGGCTCTCACGTATATGAGGTCCCAGTTGGCCCACGACACGTTCGGAGAGATGCAGGAGAACGGGGGATTAGAGGATGCTGCTGCAAGGTGAAGAGGATGGGTGTGTCTCTAGATTGTGAAAATGAATGTACCACTATCTAGAAAAATTCAGTTTCGAATGCCATAACTGAAACTACCAAATCAGACTTCTCGACCACCCGCACATTCTCCTGATGCTGCTGGGACATGTCTCTCTGAGTGTGGGTTACGAGGAAATATTCGTCAGCGTGGGGCCCAAAGATCGTAGCCATCACGCGACCCATAGCGCCATCACCTCCGATAATGCCTACCTTCATCATTGATGTCTCAATTTTTTAGGTCGTGAAGAAGGTGGATATCAAAATTTCGACGATGTGAGCCTAAGTAATCATAATTTTCTTCGCAGTGGGAGTGGTTGCGTATACTCACGGACTTCTTCGTCTCTAGCTCCTCCTTTTTCCTATATGCAGCTCCAGCCATCAAGTGCGTGACAGACAACCGATGTCGCTGATAAGACACTGGGCACCGCTATAGAGCACGAAGCAATGCGCGGGAGGGGGGACGTCGACGTTCATCGAGCCGGAAACCTAGTACTTATTGTTCTTAGCTTGCACATCCCAAATGTGTTTAGTCATCATAGTCAAGCATTCGTGTTTTTCTCTTTCACATGTTTGTCCACGGAGGAGTGTGTTTGCTATCATTCTTACCAACAATGTACAGTCTTCCGCAACATCTATACAGCAAAAATCTTCGGATATCATCTTTACCGAAAAATACCTGGTATTTCCTGTTGATTCTTAGTCTCTGTGGAGTCATCTCTGTGAACGTGAAGTGTAATCCAAATTCTTTCATCTCTGTGAAGTATTCAAGGTGAATATCTCTTTGTGAAGTATTCATCAAACGATTGTTCTTCTTCTGTGAAGGAAATATTCAAATACCAGTGTCAAGTCATCGTAATCCAAACTAGAATTCTGTGAAGTCATCTCTGTGTGTCTAAAAAGTCTTCATTTCTGTGTACTTGGTAAGCGCTACCAGCATCCACCCTGTAGTTACTAGTCAACTCTCGGTGACATTTGATGTTTCGCTTTCAACGCCGCCCTCTGTTTCGCGAACTCGTCTAAGCTCGCACTATCTGCAAACTCCCCTAAATGGTCTTTGACCAGCTTTTGCAACGCTTTAATTTCATCCCTTATTCCGTCATTTTCTTGTCTCAGCTTCATATTCGCGATATCCAAAAACGCCGGATGTTCGTCTGGCGGTAACCGATATTCAACTGCCGTTTCGGCGTTATAATTAAAGCTCAGCATTCCTTGGTCATCATGACGCTGAACGGAAGAGACCTCCGTCAAGGCTCGTCTCCCCTTTCCCTTCATTTTCGCCTGTTCTCTCAAGGGGGCCCTCTTCGATTTCAGTGACCCCAAGCAACCTAAATGATGACCAATGAAAGTTGAGCCTTAATATAATCACCAGAACCTTCCTGGGTGTGCATCCAGTGTTGCTGTCTATGCGGGAAGTCCAGCAGAGTAGCACGCATCTCGTGGGAAGCGGTTTCTAGACTCTCCAACTCCTGTGCTAGGCGTCTAAAGTTCACTTTACACGCGATGAGATCGACAGGCTTGAGTCCTTGGGTGAGTCGCAAGCAGGCTTCGATAAAGTCGGACAAGTGGATCGGCTGTTGCGGTCCTTCGATACTGTTTGTGTTTGGTGGGGAGTTGGTTTTGAATAACGGTACCCGTTATTTGCTGCTGTCCTCCGGATGCTCTTTCAAAATGACCAAAGTAGAAATCAACGAGCCTAAACACGAAAACTACACGACCTACTTCTTCCAACTACTTCTACTCATGATGTTGATTCAAATTACTTATACCTCAGCTTGGTGAAAATATGCTTGATCCTATAGCTCGTGATGCCTCCTCTTTCTAAAGCCGCCCTTAGATGCGGATCTGCGCGCATGGCGTCTCTAAACTGAGCTGGTGTGACCATGATGGACCGCGCCTGTTCCTCCATGTTCTTGGTTTTCTTGGTCGCTGATCGATCCTGCAAACTGGCAAAGGCACTCTTGGCGTGAAGCATGGCCTGTTTGGCTAAGAGGTTAGAGGTGGTGCATTGTGCTAGGCAGACGACGCAGCTGTCTTGGTGATGGAATGTAGAATGCGAACTTACATCCTAGAGAATTGCTACGGACCAAACGCCATCATCATGATGAACAATCACAAACTAAAGAACGCACAAACCACGACGCATAAAGATAATCGCATCACCTCGGAGCCTGTTTTTCTCGGTCTGAACGATGTTGTAACTTTGCTCGACCATGATCCCAACTATCAGATTCATCAGACCCAAGGCTGTTGCAACGACGAAACCGGAGGAATGAAGAGGTGGAACAGAATGCTGCGACAACCTATAACTAGAAAACCATTACTTGAGAGGTAGAAGCCCCAAAAAGATGAACAAGTATGATGTTGATGCTGCACCAGGGGAAGACAGGCTTTGGACCATTCGTTCCAGAAAAGAACTACCATGAAACTAGTTCAAACAGAGGCCATAAATCAAAAACAGAAAAATCAGCCAATTGCCAGCTGACACTTCCGTGATCATCGAAAACCACACCATCCCCGTACTATCGGAATCAAACGTGATGATCTGCAGCATGCGGAACATGCTGTTGTCTAACGTGTCCCACTTAGTGATAAAGTCCTCCTTATCCACGCTTTCCTTCACGATGACGCTCCCTACGTAGACCATGATACCCAACATGAGGGTGGCCCAGAATAAAGTGCCGATGGCCTGGACCATGCCTTCCAAGTGTTAGAAGGAGAGGGAAGATGTTGGATGATACATTCTTGCAGAGTGCTGAGAGAAACTACAGCACCTATTTGCTCGACGCAAGAAGAGGAGGTCTTCTATCTTTTTTTTCTGAAACCCCCAGCATAAATCAATAGCCAAAGCTCCTTTAGCACTTTGAACAACCGGACTATCCGAATAAGCCTCAGCAACCTGAAAATTCGAAAAACAGAAGCCATTCTTCCGTCAAAACTTTCCCCGAACCAGCGCAAGACGTATTCCAAAGCGCCTAGTAGGATGATAAAAACATCCAACACCACCCAAGGATCGCGCATGAAACGCCGAGTGTTGCGGAATGTGTCCGGTAGCCACTGCATGATTTCTGATCTCTCCATCCTTGGAAAAAGTCCTAGTACTACTGTATCGTCCGAATAGTTCTCCAACTGGTTGACCAAAACGGCACGCTGTAGGAGTTCGAAACAGAAGATGGTGAAAAACGCACTGTCTATGAGTGTCCAGAGTGTAGTGGCATCTTCGGCAACGCGATCTGCGCGTAAACCCATCAGGAGACCGTTTGCAATGACGAATATGCCGTAGAAAACGTCAAAGCGATCCCAGATTAAAGCGTCGGATTCGAGCTGTGCAGTGTTGGGAAGAGCTTCAGCTTAACATCGCTGATCTGTTAAACCTTCTTATTCCGCAATCAAAGGTGACGACCACAGATAGACATGAAGGTATGAGCGCGAAAAATTAAACCAGCATGATTCACGACATTCTTATTTTATTATAAATATTCACTACTAGAAAGTACAACCCACAGAAGATATCAGCAGTACTTGCTTCTCCTTTTTTGCATTTTCAATTTCGCCATGTGTCATTGCCATGGCCTCTTGAGGCTCGTCTTCCGCAGTAGGTGCTACTTCGTCCTCCTTGGCGTTAGCATCCTTATCGTAGAGCGTTCGGACTGCGTTTGGGTTTTTCTTTCTTTTTCTTGAGTTGAATGGAAACTACCGAAACTAACTTCTCAAGCCGAATTTGAATTTTGAATGGAAACTACCGAAGCTAACTTCTCAAACCAAACTATGTTTCAAAAAAAACTATCATCCTTCAGCAGGAGCCTCGGCATCTTCAATGAAAAACAACTTCTTCAATGATCTATGCACAAAAATCTAAAACCTTTCCTATGCACTCTCGATTTTCTTGGTGGTGGTACACTTGGTTCAGCAGTTGGATTTTGTCTGAATTGTCCGGAGGACAGCCTGCTTATGCCGGTTTTTGAGCCCTCTGACGAATGCAGGGATCTTTTGATGGGTGAAGCTTGTGAATTTGCATCCGTCGTGGCCGACGCACCTCCGCTTACAGCTGCGACGAACCCTCCCGTGCTATCGCGAGGCGGTGGTAGAATGAAGACGGGACTAGTAGTTAGCTTCTCTAGCTAGCTTGTTACTTTCAGCAGAGGAATTATCAGCATCTCTGTTCAGTTCACTCTTCCAAAGACGGTGAAAGTAGAGACATCTAACCACTGGCTAAGATTGCTTACAACCCTGCTCTAGTACAACGGTCTCCTATGCTCATCTCCATAAACCCAGGTCCCATGCTCGGCATGCCACCAAGAGTTGGCTTTGCCACTGCAAAAAGTTCGGCGAAAGGACCCATGGATCTCCAGATGTCATAGGAGCACTTTCGCAAACAATTGAAGCTGAGAATTAGAGCGTGAGTACTAGTCAGCAGGACGATGGTTGAAGCTGGACTAGCAACTAAGAGAGAAGGAAGCTCTCGTCGTTCTCTTCTGCCAGCACGACCCCCCTCAGGTAAACATGATCTCCCATCATAGCAACACCAGATCCCTCTCCATGTTGTTCATGTGCTTCGAGACTTTGTTCATCGACGTACTGATCTGGACCACCTTCAAAGCAGATATCTTCTCCAGACTGGCCAACAGAGCCTCAAAGTACTCATCTGCCGGAATTGGCGCAGCACTATCCGCACACCAGGCTTCGCGCATCTCAGTGTAAATATTAGACCTTACTACATATATTGCGAATACGGTTACGAACGACCTCCGAACTATCGAATATTCATCTTCAAGTGCATCTTTGCCGTGTTCTCCCCTCAACAACGGCAAAGAAGATACTTCTCAAGATGAATTGTTGTGAGCCGTAAAAATAGACAGGAGGTCTCGAAGTTGCACGTCGCACTTATCGAGAAGTTCTCGTGCTTTCGGATCGCGCCAGAGCCGTTGGAGGATGTCGCGGGTGACTAACCTGGGAAAGGTGATTCCATGAGAAGAGTTGTCTGTTAAATGGATTTTTATAGGACGCCCACCCTTACAACTAAAAACGCTTGCAAGCATTATGTACTCGTAAACTATGTACTCCTTGTTCCTACAACAAGAAAATGCAATATGTAAGAAGCATCTGTAAGCGAGAAAAGGCCACTGTAAGAAACTATCAAAAATACGATTTTTCTTTCGGATGGTGTTCCTTTCCCTTGTCATGGTCTTGGGTTTTTTTGACCTTTTTGAACTGCGACCAAGCACCCGCCATAGACCATTCGCCAGCCTCGTGTTAGAAACGTGCAAATGTTGCACAACTTCTTCCGATTTTGATTCGTAAGTATGCGACAACAACAGTTACTCACTCAATCATGAATTACACTCGTGGTCGTGATTCACAATGCATATAGTTATACAAATCCATAATTATGAGTGTTGTAAAGATGCTCTGCGGCCCTATCTTCGCCCATTTCCCGGATCATATTCGCTTCATCCTCTAACTCCTGCGCATGCGCTTCGTCTATTGGCTTCCTATTCTGTTCAACTCCAGAACCAGAATCCTTTCTCTTGTTTTTGGCCGTTGAGCCCTCCTTTGTCACACTCCTTTCTTTCGTTCCCGCAATTATCGCCTCCTTAGCCGCCAGACCCATACTTGTTGATTGCCTCACATTTTGTTGGCGTTGACCCCCGAGGTTGACCTCAACGTGGTTGGACTTCTTTCTACTTTGGCGGTCTGGAGGAGCAGTATCTTCCGTTTGCTCTCTAGCGTTGTACTTTTTGATGGCTTCTTTTCGTGCATCAGCAGGGTCCTCGATTGGAATATCGTGTTGCTCAACAACTATGCTACCTCTGTTTCTTTCGCGTTCTGCGTTATACTCTTCCAGCCAAGAGCGCACATAAGCGAGTGATTGAGCGACGTTCAGCATTCGTTCGGCATGGGCTACGTGGTCTTGTTTCTCGGAAACTGTGTGAATCGTCTGCACGACTCGGCCAACTAGCAAGTTCATTATGCCAAAAGCGGTGAGTAGCGCAAAGATGAAGAAAAAGACGATCATAGATGGCGAAGCTTCGTGCACTGGCTGGCGTATCAGGTCCGTGGAAGAGGAAGTCAAGAGAAGGGCATTGTCTCTCGTTAGAGGTGGAGAAGTAAGGAGAAATGCCAATCATATCTATAATGCTGTTGCTGATCTTACAAGTGATAAGTGATACCAATCCCAAAAAGGAGCATGGGCGCGAAGTGCTCTGTCACTGTCTCACTTCTGCTAGTATCTTCTTCATCGGAATTCGGAAAATTGAGTAGTCGGTATTTCAGAACTAATTTCGTAACGCCGAAGCCCCCTCTACCGTCGTCGCAGAATACGCGATCACACTTGTTGCGCTTGTAGTGTTGAGAACCAGTTGTGGTGGGTCTAGACCCACAGTGCGAATGATGCTGATCCAGTTGTCCAGCGTAACCACGTTCAGAAGCGAATACATCGCGTTGCCAATGGTATCAAAATTTCCAGCGTAGACGTTTCGCGGATACTTGTCTCCAAGTGTTTGGACGAGGTAGATGGCGCCGATGTAGAGCGGTTAGAAGATGAGAGAGCGATGCTGGGGGCGGTAGGATGGCTAAAAATGGCACTGATCATCAATAGTAGAAGACGAAGAGAGCCTGGCAAAGTGCCATGGCTATCTTAAGCCATTGATTTGACGCAAGAAAGTAAGTAAGCGTCGCTGATTGAGTAACAAGTGTATCTGTCTCAGTTAGTGTTTTTACAAGCACTCTCTCGCCAGTTCCATAACACAAAGTGAGCAGCAGAAACATGAGGAACAACATAGCCCGTGCTGTGTTGATCAGAGAGGACACCAGTAGCCACAGTTCTTTAAAGGCATCCATCAAACGCACTAGACGGATCAAGCGCAACAGTCGCAAAACACGTAAAATGGCTAGGAACGTCAGTTAGAGGTTGAAAGTTGACAGTTCTAGCTCGCATAGTACCTGCTACGGCCTTCCTAGTTGAAGAAAACCATAGAGATGCTCAACATAGAGCGGATTTCTCATCTTTTTCCAGCCCTTAAGTCAAGTCTGCGCCCAAATCTATGTTCGCGATAATCCACTCATCCACTACACCAACAAACACAAGGATGGAATCAAACTGGACCCATCCACGGCTGAATGCTTTACGATTCCCATCGTAGTAAAATCGGAGCGCGAGCTCTAGGATGAAAACCAGGAGAAGCAGTTGCCCAACGACCCAAGTCGCAGGTCTGTTCTCGAAGAAAGCGCTATCTTTGTCTCGGAAATGTGGATCCCCAGCTTCGATTCCCATCACTACCGCGTTCAAAAGTACAAAAATCCCAAAAAAGAGGTCGAATTTGAGCCATTGACGTAATTCGCGCTCTTCCTCGTCTAGGGCAGCGGCGTTCTTGGAAAACGGAAATGAAAGAAGGAAGGACGACAATAAGAGTGCTCGTCAAACAATCTAAAGATCATATTCATCATCACCATCATCATTATGATGATGAATTTTTGGTTTTGACTCTCATCCAGTCCGCAGTGCATACTTCAACTTCGCCAAAATTCAAAAAAATCGTGTCGACATGATCTAGATCGTAGTTACTTCATCATAACTTCAGTTCCAGTCTGCGTGCAGATTTATTTTTGCGTAGTGTTTCGACCTCTGGAGAAACTTTTATTCTTTCATCCGCAGTCATTAAAACAGTGTGCTCCGGCATAACTGCCGCTCTCTTTGCGTTTGCTGTACGAAAGAGGCCGGTCAGAAAACTGGTTCCCGATACAGCAGCTTTCATCTTTAGCAGTGAAGTGCTGGTGTCAGGGGAAAAACCACCTCGGAACATACCGCCTAGTCGTGTCTGTGACGCGGAAGCACTTGTTCTTGCCGGTAGACTTTTACAACTGTCTTCCACCATCTGAAGTCGAAGATTTTCACCATCTGACGTTGGTATTGGAACCTTCGTCAGAGTTGGTCGAGTTCTTCTAGGTGTTTCTGCTTGTTCCTCATCATCTCGTCTTGCCGTACCTATAATCTTCAGAAGTCCTCCTACTTCGTCAGCAGGCACTACAACTACTGCTGGGTCATCGACGACCGCAACTTTGACGTCCTCCGTTGTAACCATTGCTGCTGGATCGGAAGGTACTCCGGAAGTAGTCGATCCTGGAGGAGGGAGAAAGAGTGACAGTCCGCCTGCCTGATCAGAGGGTGCCTCTACGCTACCCTTCCAACTCGAGGACGCGCCAGATAACATCGTCGATGCCGAGGTATTCGATGCAGGTGGCGGCAAAAAAGCGGACAGTCCCGCTCCTTGGGGCCATTGGAGCTAGAAAAACAAAGATTTAGGTCACGGTTGTTGTGGTACTATCTAGTATTCGAAAAACTGAAATATGCAGGTAACTGATCGGAATAACCGAGATACTAAATGAGAAGGAAGAGTAGCCTTGATGTCAAGCTACCTCTTTTATTTCAGTCAGTAACTCGGTTATTTTTAGTTTTCGATTAGCCTCATCCTCGTCGACATTTTAAGTGACTACGCTGTGTTGAACAAGTAGTACAAGTTCACCAAGTACGATGAAGATACCGACCACAATGCATGCATCAGTGTTTGAACCAAGCCTTAATCTGACGGTGCTTCTGCACTCCCTTTCCAACTAGAGGAATCCCCAGAGAGCATTCCTGAGGTATTGGATCCAGGAGGGGGTGGAAAAGCTGATAGTCCGCCCCCTTGGTCTGAGGGTGCCTCTGCTCTCCCCCTCCAGCTCGATGATGCAGCAGACCGCCCATCATGTTTTAGCAGATGTTGAAGTTTTTCATCTCATTGAGCAAATAGAAACTGAGTTCACTTCAAGAGAGTAACTAGATGAATGCTTCGGATTTTGTCCTTGTCCATAGTAGTGCAATTACTAATAAACTCCCATGCCCATCCTTAACTGTTCCAGATCTCCCTCATCAACAGTATTCAGCGCTCTGTTCCCGCCCTCAGGCCGTGGTGGCTGTGCTTGTGATGGATCTGCAGCTTCTTGTTGTGGGGATTGATCTGTTCCGAGCTTTATCCTGACCCCAGGTCCTTCTCCAGAGAGGCGACTAGGCTTAGAGGAGGACCTCAGGCTTAGCAAGACAACGATGATATATTATAACCTACAGCAGTTGTAAAAAACTAGTACTCAAGTAGCATGTATTCTCAAGAAGAACTTGTAGTTCTTGAGTCTTCTTTTGGAATGCTCCTGTCTGAAAATGACACACCTCCTCTAGTACGTGAGCCTTAAGCGAAGAGTCAGCGCCCTTGAGGATACTTCTAGGCGTTTCCCCGGTGCTGCTACGCGCGCTTGCCCCTTCCTGGCGCGGAGATGAAGAGGAGTTGTTGTACATGCTGTTGCTCTTTTTAGGGAGCGGCTCTAGTTCTGAAGTCGTGCCACAACTAGTGGGAATCACAAGTTCTAGATCTTGACGTTCTTCTTGTTCTAGAATTGGAATTCCTTTATCTGCTTCTCCTTCATTATGGACCGCTCGCATACAACCCCACCAGCAAAAAGGAATGACCACTCCTTCACTAAGCGATGCGTCTTGTCGCCATCAACATCACTGAATCGTGGATCTCTCAATTTCCCTCAGGACAACACAAGAGGACCGACATTTTAACGTCCTTCCTGGACCCAACAACACTTGATCATCTGCACAGAGCCAGAGAACAGTCAGACAGCAGAAGTGTCCTTACTTCCGTAGTAGATCGATGATCTATTTTTCTCTCTCCTTCGATAGCTCATCCCATGATACCCAGTCTGTCATGGCATAATCTGAAAATTTTCCTTCCTCAATAAATCTTGTTCCTCGAGGACATCGGCATTTTCTTTTACCTGCTTCTCATAATTGCATTTTCAGTCGTATCTGGAGAATACTTTTCCATATGAACCAACGAGTCGCAGAATCCTTCTGTCAGACCCTTTAGTTCCTTTCCAAGTTTTGCTTCCTGCATTTTTTTCCAAGGATCCCATGGCATAGTGCACATTTCTTGCTCGATGTCTTCCCAAGAAGAAGCGCTGCCCTTGTAGATCTTTTCAAACAAATGATGATCGGATCAAGCTTTTGGTGCTTATTTTTTGTTTAAGCTCTCCTTTTATCTTCTTTTTTCCAGAGGAACACAACTTACTTATTTGCGGTGCGTTTCACTGTCTCTAGAAAGACTTGTTTCTGAAAATTGAAGAGCTGCACACCACTTCCCGCCATCCTCTTCCTCTTGGGAAGATGCAACAAAAGCTTCCAAGAATCATGGTCGGACCGCCTTCGTCATCTCTGAGAAGATCAGTAACTAACCGGAGTTTTCGTCAGTCACTGAGGTGCGAGTTGTGGATACACTCTTCGATACAGCATCAAGGTCAGAGTCAGGAGTACACGATCAACGCAGTCTACATCTTTTTAGGCACAATCATGACAATCATCATCGACATCCATCTCCGTGAATTTTCGGCATCGGCACACAAATGCATAGTATACCATCTAAGTCGGATCCTCACTCAAAATTTTTCGGTATATTTCAAACGGATCGTTACCACAGAATGGAGCCTGGCCTCGTATCGTCTCGTAGCACAACACTCCCATTGAGTAGCAGTCTACCATGCGGCCATACCCTTTTATAACAGAGAAAAGCTCACTGACTTACTCGTAGTGGAAAAGAAGACCCCCACAGCTTTTCGTTGGATTCTAATGGAAAAAACAGTGCGGGAGATCTTCTTGGTCGACTATGAGAAGTACGAGTAATAGTAAGGATTTTCTTTTCATAACTTTATTATTCTTGATACACTCTGGTGCCAGATATTCCGGCGTTCCGCACAATGTGTATGTTCGACACCAATCTACGTCGGTTATTTGTCCCTTTAGGGAGGACACCGGATCGAAGCAGGAGTCGGAGTCGGAGTCGAAAGCACGAGCATCGTTATTGTTGTTGGAAGAAATCGAAGAAGAGCTTCTTCTCGTGTAATTAAGTCCGGATCTCCGCAGACACCGCTAACGCAAGCTGTAAAATCTTCCTTCGAAGAACACGACCAAAAATTCGAGAAAAAACCCGAACCCGTACCCGCTACTTTTTCGTCTTCTCGTAGCTTTTTTCTTAACGCTTCATCCTTTTCCTTACGCCCAATGTAGAGACGCCAATCCGATGAAGCACTCAGCAGTTATGTACAACATTGCGTCTGCCTCGGGAAACTTTCGCTTCTTCCGATAGAGCTGCTGGGTGTACCGCTTTCGCATTCGCATGTCGTTCTGTAACTAGCGACATCCTTGCTGTTTTCCAAGTACAAAAGAGACCAAGGATTCTGGTGCCGCTCACGCAATATTCCATCAGCAGAAACAAATTGGTTGGAGACTGGAACGCGTGAAATAACGTTCGGGCGGTAGCTTCTTCCTCTTGCTAGAGGACGACAAAACGGCGGGAACAACAGCAGTACTCGGTACAACCGTGTTGTTGCAGCTGGTCTTACTCCTGGTACTTGTGGCTGCATCGACTACATCACTCAAGTTCTTAGACCTGGCAATTATGTACACCCTAGCGAAAGTTCCGGTTCCGATGGCTCGATCGTCTCGGATCGAAGTGAAGATCCGTCTTCTCATTTATGGCGCGTGGTCTAAAAAAGCGTAAGTTGTACTTATGCGGATACATCTTCTACGAGTCGTGAGCGGTCCTGCATCTTCGGAGAGGTGCGTGGACCTGAGAATGGACCTCCTGGGAGCGCACCTGAGTTGGATGTACTTGTCGTTGAGGCCATATTATAATGCTCTCTTTTCAGTTTCACTAGATGCCTTTTCTGGTTTTGCTTTTTCTTCTACAGATGAAGTTCAACAGAGGGCCCTCTTCGCTTTCTTTTTAACTGTGCGCAGAAATTCAGTGTAATGCATGTCAAACACCTTCACTAACACTAAGAGACTTTTTCCTCTCAGCTAAATGTTGAATCAAAATCACAACACCTTACTTCGTTACTCCGCTTTTTGTCCACAAAATTTGAAATCGTGCGTTTCATCAATGGATTACCTGTAGTCATTCCTTATCAGTAAACATCTAAGACCTGTACAGTTTGTTCAAGCATCTTCATTTTGTTGGAAAGGCTGAAATGAGAATAGCAAACGAGATAAATTTCAGCAAATACACCTGGTCTGTAGAAAGTTGTACAACAAGTAGTTTTCTCTTCTCAGCTCCTTCGCGTTGTGCCTTACTCACCTTAGAAGTCGACCACGAATGGCTTCACTTCCTCCTCAAGCCCACCGTATCTGACCTAACTCTTGTACAGTCGGTGGAGGGGAATGTGGAGGCGGTTGTCTCTGCCCGACCGTGCCAGACAAAAATGCACCTCCCTGTTGATTCAACATGACCACTGGCCCTAGTCTCTCCCCCTCCAAATTGTACCAGTACTGTTGTCCATTTGACGAGCGAAAGCTGTGTACCGCAGTCATGGCCTCCATCAGTGTGGGACGCCTCCACGCTTCTCGCCATAACCACCTTCGGAATGGCGCGTAATTTCTACTCGCTTCAGGTTCAGGTAAAATTGGATCCCTTATCAGATCATCATGGCTCGTATCTTCAACGTCACCCAGGAAGGGCACAAAAACGGAAGACCTTCTTGACGACGTGATCTTCGTCCTGTCATTCCTGTCACCCAGGAGCGGCGAAGTTCTAATCACAGGATACTCTAGCAAAAAATCTCGAATCGCACATCTTACGCCGAAAGGTATGTGGCGGCTTTCTTCGTCAGCATGCGTCTCTGCACCTTGTCCCTGTTGAGGAAAGAGCCGATCGACTATCTTCATTTGGAAACTTCGATGCTCTAAGCACCTTAGGTGCAAGTCGAAGTGGTGATAATACTGCCACTTGTACCTTATGTACCCGTTGCTGCAGTCGCGTAGGTAGTATCGTACTCCGCCTTCATCCTGCTCCATCTTCGGCTTTGTTGAGCTCGAGGTCGTAGTGCAGATCGTACTTCTACCACCATAATTCTTAGAAGCAGGAATACGACCCTTCTTACCCGCGGCGTCGAACGGGTATTCGTAACGTGACTCATACAGCGCGGAAGGCCTCTTCAAAATACGAGCTAGAAAAAACGGTCCCCACATTTTCTGATGAAAGCTCCACTCTTCATCATCGAGCAAGGCTGTTGTTGCTCCAACAGGATCTTGACATTCTTCCGTCGAAACATCCGTCTGAGAACCTTCGTCACCTCCTCCGGAGCGGGCATGTCCAGCAACAGCAGTAGCAGACCTCTTCGAAGATACCAAGCGAAATGAAATCTTCTCCTCACCATGATCGTGTTTTTCGTTATTGATCTGAACCTGTGCGTCTGCATCGGGTGCATCATTTGGAACTAACTCCAAATCCATGTGAACTGCAATATTCCACAACCGCACAGGAGGTTCTCGTAAACCTGCCAACGGATGGTCCGTCTTGACTTTATACGGGGAATTTTCAGTGTTGTTAAAGTAGTCGCTGGGCGAAAGCATGAGCCCGATCTCGTGGAA
The DNA here is from genome assembly GCA_905178165.1 of Amoebophrya sp. A25. Lineage (NCBI taxonomy): Eukaryota > Dinophyceae > Syndiniales > Amoebophryaceae > Amoebophrya > Amoebophrya sp. A25. Next base: position 411,224 of record CAJINU010000078.1, read on the forward strand.
AAGTTTTGTGAAATCATCACTGCAAGTGTACAAGCCCTCTGCTTCCAAACCTTGGCGAAGTTTCATCATCTCTTTCCGGAAAAGCTTGTCGTCTTCGTCCGAACAAGAACGATCAGCTGGTGTAGATGAAGCTGCTCCTTCTGAATCTCCTTGTGCTCCTTGAAAATCGAAATCCTCGTCCCAGGGGTCAACATAAGTATCGCAGCCCCAGGAGCTACTTCGAAACTCGAAGATGCGCAATAGAAAAGAAAACCAAACGTGCTCATCGACACTAGGATCGTCGACCTTTTCATCTCCTGCTAATAATGCCGATAATTCCATCTCATGTATTTTCGACAAACAAAGTTTTAAGCAACCAGACGCGTCCCGCTGCCATGTAATATGATCTAAGCAGCCATCAGGAAATCGGTCTTGCCAAAGAACAACCAGACTCAAAAGTTTGCAGCTATTAATACCCCCTTCAGTCGCTGCGTGGTCCAATACCTTGGTGCTAAAAGTACGGAGTAAGTCCTCGGGATATGGGTCTTTGACATTCTTCATAGGCTCACCTTGGTCTCTTGTTCGTCGCAAGTGTTGTTCGTCGCCTTGCTGGCGCAGAAAACAGGAATTGGCTGCACCCATCCTTCGATATGTACTATCTTAATCTTGTTGTTCAACTATAACCAACTACCTAGGAACAGTAATATATGTGGGAGGTTCAAGTTGTCCTAGTTGTCCTTTTAGGATGTCCGCGGGCCAAGAGACAAAAAGCAAAACCGTAAAACTAAATGCCTCGGGGTTTCTATTGGGCTCTTCCTCCTCCAATGAATGAACACGCTACACGCCAACTGTTTTGCTGGGTTGAGCGGTGATGGTGTTGGTTCAAATGCATTAGAACGCCTGCGAAAAAAGGTGGGTCTGTCTTGTGTGTCTGTTTTCAGTGCGTTGCTATTCAAGTCCGTTTTTCTTGTTCACATAATTACTCAACCAAATCGCCCCAGGGCCTGCGGCTCAACTCTCAACTGATAAAAAGCAAACAACTCCAACAGACTGGCGCAGTGTGGATTTCTCTCAAAAACAAAATTTTTTAGAGTGCCATAATATACAATTCGCGCGCAAACACAGGCACAGGCAAAAAGAGGAACAGGTGCGCGTAAAGACCAGAAAAAATAGGATCGATGGATTAATGCGTACTGGGGGCGTGTAGGTGTACAACCTATCAAAATTTCTTGCTTCTTTTCACCTTGATATACCTCATTACCGTCCTGCTCTTGCCTAAGTCGTTCGAATTCATCAGTTATCATACAATAGAGGGTCTTTCTTGGCAAGAATGTAACATTAGAGAGAGATTTCTCTTTGAACAGATCAGAAAGCTGGATGGGCGAGAACAACAGAGTGATCTTTTACTTCAAGAACAAGAGAGAAAGGATCTCAGCCTGCAGATACAACTAGTACAGTTCCAGGATCCATTCTGGTCTGTCACTCAAATGAAGAGAACGATGGGTCCAACGTAGAGGATGAAGGCTCCTGGTCTCTTTGTTCAACTGTCATGTTCATGTTAAGAGGAGGAGCTAACATCTTCATTTGGAGAGGGAAGGGGATGATGGGGATCGATGAAGGCCCTTCATTGAAGGGCATCAATGCTACGTACAAGGATCGATGTATAAAAAATGTGGTTTTTTGGTGTTGATGTACCGGAGATGATTGATAGATTGAAGAGAACTTGATGCGAGCATCAACAAGCATCCTCCTGATTGTACGTGCATACGACGGTTAAGAACAACTTCTCTCGCTCGGTGCTGTACTATGGAATCAAAAACTTCAGGTGCTCTTTGGAGGAAGTTGGAGTTTCCCCCTCTGTTGAGCAACTCCCTGGAACCCTCAGCAAAACCGTTCGTCCAGGCCAAAATCTTCTCGTTCCGCTTCCAGCAAGGTAATGACGAGACTCACTGTCTCATCGCTGGCACCATCCAGGAAAGCAGCTAGATCTACTTGCTCACTCATTCCCACTCCTTCTTCTGGTACTAGAATTCTATCAGCATGAGCTTGAGCTGCTTCTTTCGTACTGTTCGCAGAGAATAGCTCCAGGGACTCCAGCAAAACCTCCAGAGGGATGTTTGTTAGAGAGGAAAGGCACTATAGTGCACGAAGGGGTAGACCTAGCTTAGAGAAAGAGAAAAACCAAGCCGCTGGGCTGTTTTACTTAGTGCGTTAAGCGTTGCTGGACCTAAGCCTTCGCCTTTTTTCAAAGACAAAAGCCAAGCAAGATTTGCAGCACACCTCTTACCTTAAGGAGAAAAAAATTCTTTTGCGTCCTGTTACGGGCGAGAGGAAAAGCACTGTTTAGTATACCGTGTTGGACTAGTACAGGTAACGCATATTGAAAAACAAAAGCGTAGTTAGGCACTGCATGCTCTAGCAAGTATATTAACTATGTGATTTCTTAGCCAGACTTCCTCCAATATTATGATGATCCATAACTTTTCATCTTCGCCTCCAAAGTCGGACAAATCTTCGACATCATCGTCACTATGAACAGGCGAAGGAGCAAGAGATTGTCCTTCAAATATCTCAGCTAAAATCCGATCTTCTCTTTCTTGTCGCTCAGCAGCTCTGGATAGTTCCATTGCGAGTTTTAGATCTGCATCTTCTTCCAGTTGAAGTTGTCGTCGACGTCTCTCCTCTTCGCGCTGGCTCTCTTCCATCGCGGCTTTTAGTTGAGCAGCTTCCTTGCATGAAGGGTTGGTGGAAGAAGAGTAAGGAGCTGTTGCAGTCGACGTCCTTTTGTCTACGCCTGATCCCCCATGAGCGCGCAGTGGGGGAACAAAGAAACTAGTAATGCTAGTGCTGTTAGTCGTACTAGTGTTGTTCTTAGGCGTAGTCATTTTCAGACTACCAGGTCCAGGGACGCTAATAGGTGTCTGTTCATCTTGTTCCGGTTCCGTGACAGATGAAGTTCTGCTCTTTCCCGCAAAAGCCTCGAAATGATCATTCGAAAGTGTGGAGTTGTCATGTTCAGCCGCCACTGGCAGCATCGGTATTTCCTCTCCCGTTTCCACCAGACGCAGCATCGCTTGTTGTACTGAAATTAGAATGTTCAAGTTGTAACTCCTGTAGGTAGTTTTTCGCTATAGTACTGAGTACTCAAGTAACTGGAACTGGTGCCCCTTCCACCCCGCCAATACAAACCCATTATAGTATTGACTAGCCGATCAAAGGAGAAAATCAAAAATATATTTATAGCCTTAATAGCTCAGACTCCACGTCTAGAGGCTGTCCGAAAGCGTCCACGTATATGTCGTCTGCGCCTTCCGCGAGACGGAAAACTTTTGGTTGGCGCAGTAGCTCCTTCTGCTTTCTTTTCGACAATGTAGCTTCTCTATCTGAGGCAGAGGCATTCTTTGCTTCGGTAGCTGTAACAGCCTTTGGAGGAAGGTGGCTTGTACTCCGTTTCCGTGGACCTGGTGCCTGTTCTTCTTGAATGGACGTCGTTCCTTTTTTCAGGCTGACTTTTTTAGGTAGACTAGTTCTTGATGCGCTATCCTGAGTATGTCTGTTCGGAGTGGTAGAAGATGAAGATGCTTCGGGAGCAGCCCACCCGCTGCTCTGTACTCTCGAAGGCTGAGCTCCAGGCTTCATATGGTCAGGGATCGCATTTTGCAAGGATCGGTGTTGTACAAACCTAGCTGCTGAGGAAGAATCACTTCTGGGAGGCCTATTCCTACTTGAAGATGCTGGTGTCGCGCTACTTCTCGAAACTGAAAGCGTAACGCCATGGGCATTGCGCATGTGCAAAGCCAGTGTCTTGCGCAGTCCAAAGATATGACCGCAGTAGCTACAGACATGCGCTTTCTCCGCTTTTTCAAGCCTTTCTTGCCTCTCCGCCAGCAGCTGTTTCAGGTAGGCTTCCTGTTTTCGACGATCAGGTGAAGGAGCTCTTGATGAGCTGAAAGACGATGAAGCGGCAGTACGACCTTCCTTCATCAGCTTTGTACTTCGTGAAGTACTCGAGGCCTTCTTCTCACCCACCTCCCTTTTGTACTCCTCTATCGCTTCTCTGTTTAGGTCCGCGGAAAGCCCTAACTCACGAAAAAAGGCGTCACCCTCAGACGAATCAAAGGGAACGGGACCTGGTTCTTGTCCTTCCGTGTGAGATGAAGAAGATGATGATGAGCTCCCTGTACAACTACTGTTTTTCTCTTGCTCTCCACCAATGAAGACGCTATTCGAATCTTCAGCCTCCATGCAATGGAAGAGATCAACGTCATCTGTTTGGACGCAATTGCCAGTACAATAGGGCCAATATCCATGCCAGATGAAGCAAGGCGCTGCCTCCATCGGATTTTCGTACTGGATTTGCTTACGGGTACCTCCACGCAAAACTGCATCGTATTCCTTCGTCGCGCCATCCCTAGTAAAGACATTGATCACGCCGTCTTTTACCAAGGGCCTGGCTTTGTTCTGGTCTCCTCTCTTTGTCGGCGACGAGGCAGAGGAAGAGCTTGCAGCAGCACCAGAGGAAGAAGACGAAGCCGCAGCAGCAGCGATAGCTTTTCTATATGCAACCAAGCGCGAGTTGTATTCAGCACTTGATCGGGTCAATGTAGTCAACTTGCGGAGGTTGCAGAGTACAACACCGCTACTTGGTAAAGTACGGTTAGACACAGCAACATCAGGCCCGAAGTATTCGTCCCAAAGCCACAACTCCAACTCCACCCGTATATCGCCTGCCATGAGGCAGATGCTGTAGGCCTCGGATTGGTATGATAGTGTAGAGATGAAGAGAACGAACTCGAGGCAGTCCTCGACTACGGAAACTACTCATATCTATGCACGCTCGACTTAGAGTAGGAACGCTAGCACTTCTTCATCCCATAAAAATTCCTAGTCAACCTGAATTAACAGGTCATACATACTCATTTAGATCGTGGTAACCCAGCACTGCCGCTGCATTTTGACTATAATCATTCATAACTCTCCATCTTTCCCTGCCCCATCCGTTCTCCCTGTAGTCCCCGCACTTACAGCTCCTTCCGCATCGTAAATTTCGCAGGTGCACTCGAATTTAGTCCTCAAGAGAGTCAGAAGACGTTTGACATTCCCGTAACAACGACCTAGGATCGTCACGACTCCTCTTTTGCGCTTTTCCATCCGAATATCGAGACTCCCATTCTTACCCTCAATGCGGAAAGGCGAGGGCGACTTCTTCTGGTGGTGCGAAGAAGCCGCACCAGATTGAAAATGGGAGGCTGAGGATTGAGATGACATTTTCTCTTGTGTAACAGTCACGTAGGATTCTTGCTGAGGTATTATCAACGCAGTTGTTTTTGTTGAAAACATTTCTACTACAGCTAAACAACGTACTGCTATGTATAACGCTAATTCCTTCACCAGGTCTTCAGGAGAACTGTGCCTGCGGATGTGCTGGCATTCTACTACTAAGTAGTGTCCTCACCCATTTTTTTGCTTGTATGTTTATTATGAGTAAGACAGACTTGGCGAAATTGGAAACGTTGCTGCCGCAGCTTCTTCATTTACCATTTTTTCCAGCTTGAGTTGTTGAAAAATAGAAATCCAGCCAAGGGAATAAAACAGCAGCATCAATAAAGGGCTCCGCCAGACATCATTCGACTCGTTTGTCACTCAGTGGAGGGAAGTTGCTGTCACACTCACACAGTGACGGGCTGCCGCTGGGTAGCAATAGCATTGTGGGGGAACAACAACAGGGCATGAAACATCGATCCACAAGGATAGGCAACATAGCACAATGTTGAACTTAGTGTATGGTTGACAAAGTGGGATATCTCTTCACAAGGAAGTACCTCGGTCAAGTTTGGAACCCCTTCACAAGCGAGCCGCATCTTGATCAAATGCGGAACAATTAACGTAGAAAGAGAGTTGCATCTATATGTATCTTGCTCAGATGGGGATGCTTAAACGCTAATCGTCACTCGCAAGAACTTCCTGCTCAGTTTCGACTTATTCTCATTTTTTAGGTATCTCATCCTGTCAAGAGTAGACTTTTGTCCGCAGAGTAGCAGGTAATCGCAGCTGCCAGTCCCGGAGATAATAATCGACGCAGGCATTAGTGGAAGCAGTGGGTTCATTCATGACGTATCAGCCAATCAATCAGCTTGCCTCTGCAGGGCACCGTGTTTTTGTTTGTAGTCCGAGAACGTCGCAAGGGAGATCCCAGTGTTATCCGGTGTACCTGCCGGCGACGGGTGGAGTGCATTCGCCTCCTTATACTACCGCGCACTAATTCCCTACGAACCCGCCGATTTCCCGCAGCTGCGACTGCCGCAGCTCTACGTCAGGAGACGATAGGAGGAGTATAAGAGAGAATCTAATTGGTCATGACTGGAAGCCAAGAAAATAAATTGTCCGCAGACCGCACGCAATCGAAATAGACACGCGCTGTAGATGTTTGCAAAACACCCGCAACGCATCTATTCGAAAAACAATTGCGAACAGCACCAGCGTATCGGTTTACCACAGCATTTGATGGAGCATGCAAATGGAAATATTGGCAAGCACTCGTCCCTGTCTGTGGGAATATAAAACATGAAGTTTCTTTCGGAGCTCGATGTAGCGAAAGCAGTGACCAAATGATCAGACCGAGTCAATATTTGTGTATATCATCGACTAGGGCCTCGAAAACTCTAGTCCGAAAAAAATTGTCATCCTCCTGAGAAGTAGAGCAGAACTATAATAGTAAATAACATGTCAGATCGTCGTAGTCTTAAAAATTTCAGTGTGTCATCTTCGCCCTAGAGCTAAGAGGATTGACAGATTAGAAATTGTTATCATCAGGAGCGTCCTTGGAACAGAAAGAGTAGTCACAGCACGATCAGCCTGGTGCCAGTATGATGTTTCCTCATCTAACTTCAGAGCGTATATTAAAGTTTGAAGGTTACTGTATCATCAGTGCGCGGCGACTTCAGCTTGTTGTTCATCGGAAGACGCGCATGTAAAGGTGCTTGTTGCAGAACAGATGCATAAAGTGGAGTCAGTTGTGGAAAAAGAGGGTGGCACCAAGTCAGATCTCGTTAGAGATTCAGAGGTAATGCAGAAGGCTTAGAGTATTCGAGGCGGCGATATGTCATCATCCGAGTAATTCGCTGCTTGAGAAATAGATCGCGTCATCTAGTCAAAATCACTGCGGAAGTCTGCCTTTCACGCAGAATAAGTTAAAGGCACGAGCGCAAGTGGCTGCTCGAGAAGACCCCTGCCGCACTTGTGGTTACGACCCCTTGACCCAAGAATCAGCGGATGGCGATGCAGCCACCGAGTGAAAGGAATGCAACGAATATAGACGAAGAGCGGTGAGGTTAAGGTCTTAGATTAGGTTGTGAATCCAGCACATCGAACATTCCCGGAAGAGATCTTCTTCGGTGTACTGCACAGAATAATGAAACATTATCAGAACTTCTTAGAGGATTAGTCGTATCCGCATTTACTGAGTATCAGTTAGAGGCGAAAGACAAAAGGTTTGTCATCACTGGAGTGGTTGTTTTTGAATGTTAGAGTTGCACTTTTTCGTATGCTCAGACACAGCGAGCTATCCACGATAATCTTGTCGTGATGAACATAAGAGAACTTCTCGTGCCGAGTGATAGGATGACTGTTCTTGTAGTAAAATCTGATTGTGAGTGAACGAAAGGAGGGACAGGACCACCAAATCACCAGAAGGCGAATGTCTTCCCAGGGAGTGTTGACTCAACCGATTTAGGGAAAGAACTAGAGGAAGCACCTACTAAACCCGCGGCCTAGGGGTCCCACTGCTCTGAGAGAATGATGTTCCTAGACCAAGGCGCGCCCCGACTTTGTTTTTCCCGAATAGATAGATACAACGGACACTCATCTTACTAGTACTACTCCGGTAAGAAAGAAAAGTACAAAAGCAGTAGCATTTGCAGACGGATGGTTGGTCTATTCGCACCAAGTAGCTACGCCCGTCGAAATCGGGAGCAGAACAAATCGTGGAGAAGAGGGCAGCAGAGAAGAACAGGACGGGCGACCGACTGAGGCGGACAGAAGCGACGGGCGAACGCGAACAGCCAGTTTCCTTCAAGTCTTCGTCTATTTACATCAGAAAATCATCTTGAAAGAAAGGCAGTATGATAAGGTATACCGATGACTTTTCCAAGTCAGACACATTTCAGAGTAAAAAGAGCTGCTTCTATGTAGAAAGCGGGATGTACTACCCCGCTGCACTTCGAGCATGCTATGAAGAAGAGTAGTTCAGGAGGGCAGCAGAGTAGAAGTAGTATTGCAAGAATGGAAATTGTTTCCTCCCCATAGCGAGGGTAATGAGGCACAGAGTGTATCGTGCAGAAAAATTATCATCATCGCCAGGTGCTCCACCCTGGTTTTTTGTTTGAGACCGACGGGCACGGGCGGGATTCAAGCAGCGTACAACCAACTACGTATTCACGGCTTCATAAAAGAAGCCAAGTAAATGACATTGGTGACCGTCACAGTAGTACCAGATATCTACTGCGAGGAATAGTAGAACTGGGTTGCAAACTAGGAAAAGACTAGATGACAATTACGACGAATCGTAGAACTGGGTCGCAAATTTTCGGAGACGTAGGTTATCAGAGCGATGAGAGATGAATGGTTAAAGGTTCAGCACTTTGCATCAGAAGCAGAACTGTACTTTAGTAAGTGTCATCATTTTGTTTTCACAGGACGGATGAAGATTGTTATTGAAAGACCATCTTCTAGTCTAGAGATGGATAATTTCGGAATGGAATAGACGTCCGACACAGAACAATTAGGTCTGTGCCGGAACACTTAGGTCTTACATCAAACCGCTTCGTCTTGTCTCTCTGGGGACCTCAATCGCGTACGGAATCGCATATCAAGGGAAAAAGAAAGACTGAAGATCGGTAGAACTACGAGGTGGAGATCTTCGTCATTCTAATCTGTTCGAACGATTGGCTAGGATAGGACACGAATTGCCTCACCTTCCCCAACATAAGAAAGCCAGCAGTGCTGTCCGGTGAATGCACAAATAATTGATCTGTCTGCTCGGTTAAAGATGCTATACACCACAGAACGAGTATGCAGGTTGCGCCAAGCATGTTATTCTACTCCTACAGTCGACCTCAATAAGCCAGACATTGAGGCCCATCAAGTGAATAAGGTGGAGCGAGAGCCATAACAAAACTTAACTTCTGCAGATCTGGTTCAGGAGATCGAGTTCATTTTTGATCTTTTCGATTCACTTTTCCGAGAAATGGGAAAGAAATAATGGGATAGCTTAATAGAGGCACGGCCACTCCGTTGACCGCGCCTCTATTTAGTTACCCCATTTCTCAACCCATTTAAGTCGGACGGACAATTCTAGACGAGGGAGAAGTCGCTTCTACTAGGACATCATGGAGTTGCACTCTCCTGCTGAAAAAGAGGCTGCATGTAATGCACCCAACAGCAGGTTCAACTGCGAATCATCTTTGGAATGAAACTCGAAACCGTTTCTTCGTGATATTGCTTCATGATCCTGTTCTATTATTAGCTCATCGACCACTTATTGTGCAACGCCATTGTGCCAGTCCCATCCGTGGGAACATATTGAACTGGCATAGCGAGGCGGTTACTTCTCTGATGTAGCACAGAATTTGATCAGACACTTTCACACACGGAAGAAAGCAACTGTCCTTTACTGTGCAAACAAAGCCTTCTTCACAGCAAGTTCAGAAGATTAATTGACATCCTCTCTCAAGCAATTGCCCATTGTAGCTGTGCCAGCCAATGGTGCGCGAGGTGTCCCTAACATTTAGTTGATAATGCAACAACTGCCAGCATGTATCTAATGAAAAGAGTTTTAATATCTAGATCCTTTTGATACGCATGTAATTCCCGAGTTAGAAATATGAGGTGGAAGCCAGTGCTGCTCGAATATTCAGTCTGTTCACATTTACATTTAATAGCATATGAAAATCAAGCTCAAAGATGAAATACAAGAAACAAAAGCACCACCGCACGAAGATGATCGTTGAACTTTTTGTTCCAAACTGAAATTATACTTTTGAATTCACAGATATGACATGAAATGATTGTCTTCAATGCATTAAAACAACAGCGCATCCCGAAGTGCTCGCTTCAAAGGTGGATCCTGCTTCATCTCCGGTGGTGTTTCTTTGCCGATACGTATCAGGTTCTCTGCTCGTAACACTTCTGCGCAGAGTTCAAACCCCCTCGCTTCCGCCAAATCAACAGCCAAGTCGCCTCTCAAGGTTCGAATGTGCATCTGTGTGTAGAGTGGACGACACAGAGCTTCATAATCATCTAAAAACTGTAGAGAGAAAATCAAAATACTGTAGAGAGAGAATGACGTGCCCTGCAAATTAAATTCGACAAGCAAATTTATTATGCCTCGGCTTTTTTATTGTGGAGAGGTCTACTGCTAAACCAATTGTAACGGTGACCAAAAAAAAACAATTTGTAACGAAGTACATTCGGCTTTCTTTTCAACAAGATGTCGAGGACTTGTTTCTTCCTATTTTTCTCCCTGAACGCTCTGTCATGCAGCATATTGGCTACGACATGAAGTGGCGTCCATCCTTTGACATCTTGATGGTTGATTCCTGCGCCATTCGCGAAACACTCGGATGTTAGAGGTGTGTGGATGTGGAAGGAGGTGCAGTAGATAGTTTATTTGTTATGTAAGGCTTACAGCGTGAATTCTTTTCACGAAGACAGTTTTTCAAGAAGGCGGTATCGTCTGCTTCAGTAGAAAATGCTCACAGTTGGGGGATAGAAACTCCTCTCCGTGATTACAGCGTGTTAAATCTGCCAAGAATTCTGAGCCAAGTAGATCCTTCAACGACATAACTCTACTCTTGCCGGATCGCCTGCTGCACAGGCGTCAACTAGTCGATCATTCCAAAAGGTCACTGTCTCTCGTGAATAATCCGCGAGACAAACGCTGACCATCACTGGGAACTGACTGGCGAGATGTTAGAAGATGAGTGAGAGTGACTGAATTATTGGTTGATTGCCTGATTGATTGGTGTGCGTATTCTATGTCTGGACGCATCAAGAAGTTCATCTCGGCTTACATACTATGAGACACTCCTATTTTTACAACGACCGCTAATAATATCTGCAACTTCAGGCTTGCTAATTTAATTTAGCCCTAACCATACGCATCCCTGCATTGCGCGAGAAAGGAGAAGGGCACGTATATCGGCACCCCGACCTCAAAACTCTCTACAGTTCCGTCACGAAGACAGTCCCGGAATGGCCTCCCAGTCAGCATTTCCACTAGGTGGACTTTAGCTGTGATGTACATTCACAAGTGGACCTCCTTTTTCTTACACGTGTGACTGTGTTGGTCAAACCAATTTACTCAGATCAACGTGATAAATTTTTATCAGACACAAATTATAGTACTTGCATGCGCATAGCCCTCTTTGTCGTTGAAAGGTCTGACGCCATTCTTCTCCGCCATTTGGTGAAAGTCTTCGACCTCTAGAGTAGTGAAATTGCCCAGAAAGACTCGTGTTATCGGGCCCAACTCTTCTGCCACTGCACCTAAAGAACCCATGGAGACGCTGCTGGCGCTTGTCCGCGTCGTCGCTGAGGTTCGAGTTGCCGTACTAGCCTCGTGCAAGGAATGGTGATGCTGAGAAACCTGTTTATCATGATAGATACGGTGATTCTCTCCATAGCATCAGCGACACAAGAAAAACTAGATCGACACTTGAAATTAGAGTATCTAGATACTTGTTACCTCTTCTTCCCACACACTGCATTCTTTCCGCAAGACATCAGGCCACAATTGCTTGTTTTGGCCTACTTTGAGCAATTTTGGCACTTCACTCCTCTTTGTCCAGAGGAAGACACAGACATTGTCCCTCCCTTCTGGTGGAAACCGCTTATCGGTGCGATTCACTATATCCGCGAATATTCTCAACACGTGACTTAGAAAAACGAAGAAGGTTGCCGTTCTTCAGTAGTAGTAGGATTAGTAGTAGTGTACCCATTCGAGGGGTATTGAGGAATATTTAGTAAGTAAGTCCTTCCCACTTCTTCTTCAAGTGTTAATAACATTTCTTTCTTCTTGCCTCTACACTTTTCCACGTGCTTTCGTTGCTAGATTAATTCAATCTTCCAGCAGTGCTGTGTACTTGTACTACCAGAGTTACCGTGCCTATTATTTGAAATCTTCACAAAGCGGCTTTATTCTGATGCTTAGCTATAAGTACAACTGTGCTAGTAAACTACAACAAGCTGGACTAAGAAAATTTCCGAAAAAACTACAAGAATCAATCTCTCATAACTGCAATCCCGACTGCTTGTGGACGAGGGTGTTCGAGCCTAGGCCTTCATCGAATTTTCGTTTATAGAACATCGGCTCCTTACCCCACATATCCTGAGTCCTGGCCCGCCGATCGAACAGTTGGGGATTAGAGGAAGAGTGACAAAAAGATAGTATGAAGTTCTCCGGGCCGGCCCTCAGTTGCCGTGGTGGGCGCACATCTCGCTGGCCACGACACAAGGAAGCGGCGCAACGAGACCAGGGCAAAGGGCGGGCGGGTAATCAGTACAAGAGTAGAGATCACCAAAAAAGAGCGACCCGAGGAAGCAAAGCTCCCCCATGTCCATGTACACCTTGAAAGCAGCACTCTTCCATCCAGCGGCCAACAATATCTGGCGCAAAGACGAGCCACCTTACCCCACATATCCTGAGTCCTGGCGGATTAGAGAAGAAATAATTTTACAACGTTCTTCTATCTAAGAGAGCAACCTTTCCTTAACTGAAAGCGTGAAAGCTTCGCGAGCCGTCCCGATCTTTTTGTTGTGAGGCCCAACATGGTGGGAAGCATCGCTTCGAGGGCTCCCCGCACCCTCTGGCATCTTGTAGTTCGAAGGTACTGGAATGCCTTTAAGTGTACACTAAGTATAAAAATGCCGTTGAAGGGGTAGAGGAAGACAGAAAAATCTATGAACAATATCTATGTCATGATATCACGATCATGTCTCACGCATGAAATTATAACCGCGCCTAGTTCTACTGTCGTGCATTAGTGAGCCAATGAATCGGAAAAATGTTGAATACAAGTGCATGAATCTTAAAAAGGCAGATCCATCATGTACGTGGAGAAGTGAAGCAGATTAGCGTCGGGTGCTGGTCTAAGGGGGTGGAGAGGATAGATCCACGAAACTCGTAGTCGTAAGTGGTAAAGTAGACCGAATATTCAGTGCCGAAGACCACTCTGGATATATTCTTGACCGATCGTTTCTCTTCCCGATTCTTCTGTTAAGCGATTGCGACCGGCACAGATAGCAACGGACCGATAGGAATTCTACCTTTTCCTGCTGATCATGATATTGATGATAAATTGATCAAGGACCTCTGTGCTGGAGGAGGAAGTAGGTCTTCTTGATAACACCATCGTAATATCATGTCCAAAATTTTGACTTTAGTGATGATCGGGCCAGGCTTGTTGATGCCTTTGTTGTTTTTCAAGCTCTCCTGTTATTTTTCGTTTTTCTACAACACGGCCCCCTAGTTAGTCCTGTGCTTTCGCAGTGTTCTTAGCGCTTAGGTTACTGCTTCCGCGTTGCGGATGTACCTGAATCAACTTCCTACAAGTTTTGGTGTGGGTGTGGATTTTTGTGGAAATGATGACAACAGGGTCCTTAGAGGTAGAGGCCTGGGCGGCTCTATCTCGAGGGAATACGCGAGGAATTTCCCCCGCTGGAGATGTGTGACGTTTGTGTTTCGTGATTGATTGACTCCACTATGGATGTTTGACTACGTGCGACAGGAGTACGTAGAAGAAATCGACCACGGTCATTTTCATCATCTACATCACAAGCTTACTAACCAACACAAACCAACAATAAAATAAGACACTCACGCTCCAATACAACGATGTTTCATCACGCATGCAAAGAGAATCCTCGAAGTCATACAAAGACCGCGTACAACTAAGTTTAGAACTCCTGTCTTAATGCAACTACTGAGAGCTTTCTTAGCGTATCCTGTTCGAACAAACATTAACTACTTAAGACAAGAAACTTTGCAACTACAAGAATAGTTGTAAATCGCCTGAGTATAATCCTAGGATGGATTGATATGCATGCCATTCCACTTAGACAAAATTAGAAAGAAAACTATTATAATTTGCGAACCACAAGCAAGGAAGATGAAGAACGATTTCGATGGATACTAAAAAAACAAAATGATAAAGATGGACCCGCATTCTGAGCCGTTTCGTAACGAACATTGTAACCTTTAGATTCCGAACTTTCTTACTCCTTCTCGGACTAATAAATAATCGACACTTCTGAGTTCCAAACGTCCAGCAACTCCATCAAAAAGAATGACGAGATTTTTGAATTCAACTTCAAGCCATTTTCATCCTGCTCGTTTTCTCTGCCGAGCAAGTTGCTATGTATGATATTTGCATGTCAAGAGAAAATCACCTTGCTCACACCATCACCGGGCAATTAAGTAATAACCTCAACAACGGACTTGTTTGCCTCAGCTCCTGCGCACCACATTTATTATAAGCTTGAAACTTACTGCATCAGTCCGTCCAAGCCTGCGTTCTGGCCGTGTATTGCCGATTCCAATTCTCCCACCTCACCCAGCAAATCATCCATCAGCTCGTCCAACGGACCAGGTCCGCGAACTTCGGGATCGCGTTGCATCGACTGCTGCCTTTGCCGCTCTCGCCTGCTCTGCTCTTCACGTCGTTGCTGCTCTTCCTCGTGACGCTCGCGTCGCGACCTTGCGACGCGCCGTTCCGCTTCTTGCTCACGTTGACGCGCTGCTGCTTCCGCTTCCTGCTGGCGTCGTTGACGCGCTGCTGCTTCCTGCTCACGTTGACCTTGACGCGCTGCTGCTTCCTGCTCACGTTGACCTTGACGCGCTGCTGCTTCCTGCTCACGATTGCCATTTGTCGGATTTCCACGAACATTGCCGTTTCCAGCATTAACATTAGCATGACGATTACCATTACCTCCTCTCATAAAAATAGGAGGAATTCCATTTGAGCCAGCAACTCGTGGTGGCGTTGAACCTGATGGCGTGTTTGGACCTCGTATTCCTCTACTTGGCGCATTTGGACCTCTCGGAGGAGTAATGGGTGAAGAGGGGGACGTGGACGGCCGAGTGAAGTGAATAACCAACCCGACTGCGCCACCTACGATTCCGACGCCAAGAATAACCAACACAGCAACCAAGCATGGGTGCATACACTGTCTTCTCTGTCGTGTCGTAGGAGTTGTTGTAACTATGACAGGTTGTGTTGTATATGCGCCGATGTTGTTGCCATTCGCAACAAAAGTAGTTGGGCCTGACATTTTTTCCAAAGTAGTGAAGGGAGATTCAGAAACTTGTTGGCTTGGATAAAAACTAATAAAGACTACGGTGGCTTAGATTCATTCATTCATTCATTCATTCATCTACCTAGCAGATAAAAACTAACAATATCTTCTTTCTCTCTCGTCTGTGTAAGTAACTGATTCTACACGAGACAGAGCGACCACTACTATTGAACTCTAAAAAAAACAAGAAGGGTCCTGTGGAAGAGGATGATTTACAAAACAAGTTAGAGATCCGCCATCCATTTTTTCTTGCGGCGGGGAAGTGGTAAGCGCTGCTGTCTACAAAAAGAAAGACTTCGAGATCAACAAGCCTTGAACTTGATCTTCTCCTGTAGTGATCTTCTACTAGTAGCTACTCTCTAGGTCTTTGTAGGGTCTTTATAAGATCCTGTAAAGATCATGGATCGTCCATACTGCTCAGTTGACTACTGCTGATGTCTATGACTGAGACGGAGATGAACATGACGGATCCTCCATCTTGATGTGTCCGAGGATATCGAATGGCTATATTTTCAGCCAGGCTGCAGCATCGCGTTTCTGCCTTTAGTCCACCGCGCCGTCCCATGGCATGGCACGAGTCTCACATAGTCGCACATATACTATGAGACTAAATGATAGCCAGGACACAGGAATGCCTAGAAATTGTGAACCTCGATATCGGATGGCTGCATTTTCCGCCAAGCTGCAGCAACGCATTCCCCGTTTTCTCGCCGCGTGTGCACCTCTTTAGCATTGACCTGTCTCCTGTTGCCCTTTCTAAGAAGCCGAAGAAAATAAATTCCCTTTGCATCTTCTACATTTTCATTTTGCACTATATTCTAATACATATCTTCAGAGGAAAGATGCTGCTGATACGACCAAGGGGAGGAGTGAAACGACATCAAAACATTTTCATACGACATGCCAGCAGTTGTGATAGAAGCGAACTTATTCCTCTGTATACTCTCACAGCTGTAGTACGTATAAATATCTAAAAGAAAATCTTGAAACGAGTTTTTATACATGAATGTACTACGAGGGCCGACCAAATCCTTGCGTAGTTTAAAAAAACCATTCATTGTATAGCTTTGCCATCCATGCTCAGGTAAATACTGATACTGATTTATTATTATCATTAGAGGGGATTTATGATACTCATAGCATCTACTTCATAGCACGGCTACTAGAATCATAGCGTCTTCATAGCTGCACGTCTAGTAGTTTCTAGTTCTTTTAGTACTTACTTAAACGTATAATATTCTTAAATAAAAAATTTTTCCAACATATTTTTGAATTTTTGGTACTGCTCAAACTCATGACTATAAATCGCAGTCTCCTTGAGAGATCTTCGTCTTATATCCGTCACAGAGTTGTTCCACCACCCACGACAGCAGGCGGTCTTATACAACTTGAGGCATTTGAATCTGCTATACCTGCCTATTCCTGCGACGCTCACGTTCTTTTTTGATTTGTTGTTCCTTCGTCCACATCTTATGGGCTTCTGCCTCCCACAGTTCTCGATGATAATCATTGGCTGGACTTTCTCCTCCATACTGTTCTGAAAGAGTCTTGCCAAAGTTGTACGCACACTGCAGTGCTTCGGCCACGTCCTCTGCTGCCTTGCGGTAGAGATCAAACTCCTGAATTAGAGCTCAAACATTTCATTTCTTGCCTTCATTTTTCCGTCATTCCAAAAAGGAATCAGCGAGAAATGACTCTCAGAAATGAAATATATTGAGCCTTAAGGCAAGCTGCTTTCTGACATGAAGTGGCAATAAGTCGGGTACGCGTCGAGACTCCTCTATCACACGCTGCTCTTCTCTCCTTCTTGCCCTGATCTCTTCGTGGCGCCGTTTATACATCTGATGTTCGAGTTGGCGATAACGTTTCTCCTCTTCCTCCTCCCTAGCCCTCTCTTGCTGTTCTTGCCGTTGCAACTCCTCAGCCTGCTGCGCTTCTTCTAGCTCCTCTTCCTTCTGCTCAGCCTGCTGCTCTTCATCTTCTAGCTCGTCCTCACGAGACGAGGCAGAAACAGGAGGTTGACGACTTCCAGATGAACAAGACGTGCTTGCAGACCGTGTTCCCGCACCAGACCGTGTTCCCGCAGTAGGGGGCGGCACATCGTCCTGATTATTTGTAGGTGAGGGACTCGAGTTGTTCGGAGGCTGCTCGTCTCCAGAAGTAGTAGGACCGACAGTAGAAGTTGTCTCTCCTCGTCCATGATCTTCGTAGTTTGCAATTGCATTTGCTCCTCCTCCTCCTCTCATAATAGGGGGGACTCCACTTCCAACTCCAGCTCTCGCAGTGTTTGATGAAGAACTTGAGGAAGCTGCGTCCAAGGAAGATCTTGGGAAGCTGCGGGAAAGAGGAGAGGAAGACCAACGAGTCTTCTCTTGTCGTGACAGGTCCACGAAAAAGATCACGCCACCAGCTATGAAGCCTAGAGCTGCGATGCTGCCAATAACCCAGAGAGTAACCTTACAACATTTCCCCGTACACGACTGTTTTCCACGTTCCGTTCTCGGACTTGTAGCCACATGAGTAGGCATGGTCGTATACAACCCGATATTGCCTTGTTGACCAGTTGGATAAACAACTGGTTCCGCAGACATCTTTTTGAATTCTTCACGATTACAGGTACTGAGGTCTGTGGAAGATAACAATCAACATGTACTTACTTCTGCAGGACTCTGTGTCACTGTCACAACAAAAAAACATACAAATAATAAATTACTCGCAATGATGAAACATACCTATGTAATTGTAATGAAACAATGAAATTGATTCAAAAAAAACAAGTTAGAATGCAATACTAGTAGTTAGAATCCATCTAAATCATGCAGTCCATCAAGAGCCTGGATATAAACAGACATCGTCACTCAATATGATTTCTCGTCCATCGCCATCAACGAACTAACTTTTAGGTTTTACGTACCGGAAGTAGACGACCCAATGATCAAAAATGATCGCGATCTTCTACAGTGGAATTTTGATGATCTGGATAGATCCGTTGTTTTCGAAAAAACAAGACGATTTTTACTAGAAGATGGATTCCTGAACTTACCACTAGCAGCGACAGCTTCTTTGCCACATTTATAACAGAGCAACTTATAAGGTTTCACAGCTCGCATGGCATGGAGTGCATGGATCGCATGGAGTAGCATGGAGCTAAAGGGGGAGCTTCTTGCGCCCCTTAAAGCTCTGCGCTCCATGCACTCCATGCTACTCCATGCCATGCGAGCTGTGAAACCTTATAAATCGCTCTGTTATAAATGTGGCAAAGAAGCTGAGTCGCTGCTAGTGTTAGGTTCAGGAATTCTTAACACTAGCAGCGAAAGCTTCTTTGCCACATTTATAACGAACACGCCCTTTTACCTGCTTACATCCGCCGACGCGAGGACGTCGACAAAGGATGGTCCGACTTTCCATCCTTAGACTAGAAAAAATTAAATTTTCACAATCTTCCAAACAATGCATCTAAATCTATCTGTTTTTTTGGATTTGCTCTTGGTGTTCTGCTCTATTATTTTTTTGCACCACCGCCTCCCAAAGATGAGCTATCCGCTAAAACGTCTTTCTGTTTATTGAAGTATGGTCGCAAGACCCATTCGACCTTCGCGTCTTTCATCTCCAGTGTACCCAGTTCGACACGATAAAGTTGCAAAGAAAATCGTGGTCCTACTTCGCGCAAGTCCACATCCTGCTCTCGCATCCCATTGTTGTTCGCTACCGCATTGTTCATCAGTTTCCGCTTTTTCGTTGCTAGCTTTGTGGCAGAAGATGACGCGCTTCCATCCTCTTCGCCATTGTTTGAAGATCCTCGTTTGTCGCCATAGTTGTAGTGTCGAAAGTGGATTGTGTCTCGGTGATTCGCGAATGTCATCACGCGATTGCCTAATGGCGCAGGTGGCGGAAACAACGCCTTGAGTATCGTGGCAACGCGCTGGCCAAATTTGGAGTCGAAGTTGTGGAAGCAAAGATGAGGCGCAGCTTCGGACATGTTGTCCGGCTTTTCGGACAAATCATGTCTCAAAACTACGTTCTTCATGCCGAAATAGGCGGTTGGGCCGTAGGGAAGGTGGGAAATGATCAAACCATCTGGCTCACCACGATGCTCATGGACTATCACAATGTCGGAGACGCCGTTCTTGCGAGACATCTCAACCAAGTCTTTCATTACGTAGCTACCTGAAATAAGGTTTTGGTTAGGTTAGGTTAGGGATCCTGCACATGGATATTTTCATACAACAGGTTCTTATTGTTTTCGGTTCTCATTTTGTTCGATGAGGAAGTACTAAGTAGAAGCTTGTCCTTACTTAAGAAAGGCAAAAGTCATCTTCACCATATTATACGCCACACTAACGTGTATATATAAAAAAAAGACTTCAAGTAGTTTAATATCAGTAGAAAATACCTCGATTTATCCTCTGTGCGTTCGGCATGAGCAATCGCAACTCCTTAACAAAAGACATCAACCTACTTGACGGCTCTCGCGCTGTCGTCAAAACGATCTTCGGATCCCTGACGCCCATGTAGGCGTATTCGTCATCTAAGACCTGGTGTTGATCCTTGGTCACGTCATCCTCTAAATCCAGTTTTCTCCGCAGTGCATCGCCAGACTTGTTGCGGAGCTCTGTAGGTAGAGCTTTGTTCTGTTCGAGAGCATCTCTGAGGCGCTTCTTTTTCTCGAACGTGGCGCTTTCGCGGTCCTCCAGGGCCTTCTGGAAGAGGTACTCCTTGCGTTCACGCGTACTCTTGCGCAACATTTTTTTTTGATTGACGGGAGTGCTCAGCTGAGAAAGGTTGTAGAAGACGTTGTATAAAGAGTTCGTCTTCTTGATGTAGTACTGTGGTAAGAGCAAGTTGTTTTAACGCATACTCAGCAAGCAGTGCATAAATGAAAAAGGGGTCTTTTGTAACTGAGTAGAAACATGATTCTTTCGAACCTACTCCCAGTACTCGTGCTCCTGCTGTTTGTGGTTAGGGATAAATCCGCCTCTTTTTCTTAAACTAGAACTTCATCTACAAGAGCCGTTTTCATCATCTTCTGATCTTTTTTCAGCGTAACGTCACATCAGAAGAGTGCTGAGGATCTTCTACAAGAACCGAGGGAGTGTCAGAAAGATCAACAGAAGGATCTAAACAAGGAAACCAGCAGCATCTCCAGAACAGGACAGAGCGTTCTATATTTGAACAAGCGAAGTGAACATTCTCGGAGTTCTTGAAGTCTGATTTTTCAAAACGATTGTGATCATGTAGAATGGTAGCGCGAGATCTACGTTGTATTCAGTTCCCAGATCAGTATCTTGACTTTTTCAGGTTCCAAGATCAGCTCGCTTCATGTACAAGTTTTCGAAGAATAAATGCGATGCGTGAGTCTTGTGCAGTCTTTCAAGTACCAAGCCTGCATATGTTTCAATCTTCAGTAGGTATTTCTATGCGCGGAGATGCTTTGTTTTTCAATGGCCCGTGATCGTTTTCAAGCTGAAATAAGTAAAAGTATTCATCATGGATTGTATTTCCCTGTGCGTAATTGTTATCTACTACTCTTAGCTGTTCATAATTTTTATGCACGATGTATCTATTGAGTTGCCTGGTCAAGAGAAGCCGGCGTATATACAGTTCGTTGTGTCCCCGAGTTTCCCGCTTCTCGTGGAAAAATTTCATTATTGTACATTTTCGGTTCCCAATGGGTAAGTAGACGACAAGGAGTTGTAGAAATCAGCACTAAATATCTTGCTTATCGTCGTAATCACTCCCGCTGCATCATTCCTAAAATTTGCAAAGCGCTTGCTTCATCTCAGTACATGCTGCATAACATAAATTTGAGAAATAATCTATCATTAAGTATAAAAAATATGCGCACGACATTGCTACCACAGACAATTCACGCCGTAGCCACAGCAGCTCCTGCATCAGCACCTTCGGCACTTCCATTAGCGTTTCTAGCACTACCAGCATTACCATTGCTCTCTTCGGCCACTTGCGGAGCTGTTGGTTCTGCTCCTCCCAGTAACTGCCTGTGAATATTCCCCAATAATCCTTGCGTTTGTTCTGTTGTCGTGACCATCTGGGTTTGGGACGCGACTGCCTGTCCTGCATTCTGAGCTGCTTGCGCATGCGTCTTCCTCGTCTGGTACTGCATGCGGGCATAGATATAATCACGTCGTCCGGCGTAGTGTTTCATCGCGGCTTTAGTTTGTTCTGCGCTCAGGACCCAGCGCTTTCTGAGCCACTGCTGGAGCTCGTCGCCGACGTAGGCGCCTGGTCTATCTAGGCGCTCGATCCATTGGTGGAGCTCGGTTACTAAGATGGACATCTTGCGCAGTTGCCTGGTGAGAGGGTGAAGGAGGAGAAGATAGGGGGAGATCAAGATTGAAGACACGACGTACTAATTCTAGTCTAAGTACTTAATCATGGGAGTGATTCGACGATGAAAAAGTCATTGAGCAGAACGATCTTCAAATTGTGGAAATACCTTTTAATTGGAACAAAATCAAGTTCAAGTATAAGATCGTGCAAGAAAGTTCTTGTAAATGATTTTTACTCTGATTTCTTTTTGTTTTCCGCTTCCTCCATCTCCCTACGAAACGACGGCGCAACCAGATCTTCCACAACTAGTTCCTCTGTATCCAGCATTCTTTTCCTCTTCCCACCAGCTTGTTTCTCCCTCTGCTGCCTCAATCGCCTCACTGCCGCAGCACGATCCGTCGTCACATGTTTGTCACCCAATCTATGTAAAACTGCGGCATTTCCGTCGGTTTCGTCTTGCTTGTGCTTGAAATATATGTTGTCCTCCATGGTGGCGTCGTAGACGGGGACCTTCTCGCCTTTCAGTTCTTGCCACAAAGCTTCGGCGATGACGCGTAAGACTTCGGCTTTGGAGAACGTCTCCTGGAAGCTGGGACGACCCTCCGCATCGAACGAGTAAAAGAGTTTCTGCGTGATCTGATTTGATTGGTTGGAGAAGGAGATTTCTTCATGTTGTTGTAATTTCTCATATTATTTTGGTGAATTCAATTTCAACATCTAGATGTGGAGGTAGGTGAAGATAGAAACACAATTATGCAAGAAGTAGAAGAAGGTGAGACGCCAACAAGTAACAGTAACACGATTAACAAGTACCTTCTCAAAGTCCTGCATGCAACCAGGCAAGTTCGACAGCCCTAGCAGCTTGAAGATCTCCTTCACGTCGGCCATCGAAAATTGCGTCATCGACGTTCCTGGTTCTAGACCGCGCATCCTAGAAAGCTCGATTTCCATGAAGAAGATCAACTCATCCGCCAAATCATCGCATTCCAGACGTCGTGCGTACCAATTGCTCTCCCGCAAGGCATCTGCCAACTTGCGGTCCGTAAAACGCTGCAAGATGTAGAGCCATTCCGGGAAGGAAGTGACGCCATCACCGTTGAGATCACATTCGAGGACTAGGTTTTTCAACACGCGGTGTTCATCCGGAGAAAGGCCAAATCCAGCTGCTTCCATGGACTGGAAGAACAGCTTGAACGGGATCCCATCTTCACTGCCTGCTTGTTGGGTCTGACGGTTATACACCCTGCGCATCTTCTCGACCACGGGTTGCGACAGAGCGGCTGTGCCTTGTAGCGATTGCAGCCAGAGCAAGCGAGAGACTTCAAGAACGACACAGGCGACTTCTAGAGGTACTTGAGAGTACTCGTCCAGGTTCACATGGGTGTCTCCTTGTTGCACAGCGAGAATGGACTTTCTTTCCTCTTCAGCTGACAACACGAAAACCAAATCCAACACTTGATCGTAGCTTTGCTGGGTGAAGCAAAACGTTGGGTTCTGTAGATTTAAGTGTGGATACAGCATTCCCAAATAGACAGAGACGAATTGACCCAAGACGTTGAGAGGAACGAAGCCCAGCTTCAAAACTCGAAGGTCACGAGTTTCTTGCGGATCCACGACTTGCCTCAGAAGGAAGTCTTCCTGCGCCTCCGTCAACCGAACTTGTGCGACTTTTGGACCAGATAATGGCGACAGAGGGCGTGACTGTAAAGCACCAGACGGCGCATCACCATGATGAGCCACGACCGTCATAGAACGATTGAACTTTCCGTTTTTCTTGTTCTGAGCCGAGCCAGACTTAGGCGAACCTGGACGACGGCCGCCTGCAGAACTACTGCGTTCCGGAGAGCCACTTTTACCCCGGTTTGCCTGAGAAGGTGACGAGGGACGTCCTCCCTGAGCGGAGGGTGATGATGCTCGTCCTCTCGTCTGCTGAGACGGAGAGCCTGGTCGCGGCGATACTGAAGGAGAATCAGGTCTCCCAGTGTTTGTTCTCAATACAACCGACTTTCTTCCCTTGTGTTCTTCTGCAGGAATAGTAGTTGCAGTTCCATCTGCAGCAGTAACAGTAACACCAATTTGAACAACTTTATTGGCATCCTTTCCTCCTGCAGTAATTGCCTCTCCTCCATTCTCTTGTAGTTTCTTCAAGCCTCCAAGTTTTCCGCGAATCTTCGAGATGGCTCTGGAGGATCGAATCCATCCGGAGACGGCTTTTTGCATCACCTTCAAGGGCTTGGAATAGTACGTGTCTTTCGTCTCGATAATCTGCTTCAATGCTGCTCCCTCCCCTGGCGGCAATTGCACTGGTTCCGGCGCTGGCTGCTCTCTCGCAGCTAGTTCTTTCACCAACTGGTGTTTTTTCAGCGTTTGCGTCAAGTAGTACTCGATGAAGAAATCGGCGATGTAGTTCAAATTCACGCGGCTTTGTAGGAGTTCCAATTGTTCCCACAACTCTTCATAGTCGGCGACGGATTTGCGACGCCCACTCTCTAAAGACATGCGCTTCCACCTAGCCAAGCGATTCGCCTTATCCCCACCGGGCAGTCGCATGCGTGGGTAGTTCTTGGCACTGGAGAAATCCTCCAACAGGTGGAACGCACGCACCGAAGCCAAAGCTGGATGCTTGAGTAATTGCTTTTGGTTCGACGAGAGAACAATCAATTGGCGACGACCATCGTTGCCTTCGAGGATTGCTTTTTTACCGAGCAATCTTGCTTTCCCTTTTCGCCGCAAGCGACATTCTCGAGTCTCTTCCCCCGACCGTAAAGCAAGAACAGCCTGTCTCTGTCTCTGGAACTCCTTATGCAAAGTTTCCTCCTCATCCTGGATACGCTTCAAAGCAGCGAAATACTCCTGTTCTGGGACCATTTTTCTAGCATCGTCTAAAGCTTGGGAAACGCTTTGGATACTCCGAAACATCGAAATAGTGGATCTGCTGCTCTTGGTCTTCCCGTTCTTTCCCTCGTTTAACATCAGAGCACCTGAAGAGCCAGACTCGTCTCCACTGATAGCCTTGCGAATGCTCTCCTGATCCTTCGGTGGTGGAGGAAAGTTGTCGACAAATGCAGCATCATCAAATCCTCCAGGCGCAGTTTTAGTACCGTAAAAAGTAGTCATCTTAGTTGACTCTGGGGATCCACTGCCAACGATCGCTCCAACCGTTCCAAATTCTTCCGTCCGAGTCTTCAAGGCTGTCAAGAAGCTCTTGTCCGTCACAAAACGTTGCTCAAAACGACGCTCCATATTGTTGAAGTAAGTTTCGCCATCCAAAGCCCACAAAGCTCCGGAACGCCACGCTTCTTCCGCTCCTGGATCCTCCACTGCTTGTTGGTCTGGACTCAGAGGACGTGCTCCTTCACTAAAACCTCCTGGACGAGAATCATATGGACTCGACGTCTGACTTCCTCCAACATCATCCGATGCTGATCTTCCATCATCCTGTTGTTCGGCTTCTTTCTTCTTCAACTTGTTTCCAGCACTCTCGGAACCGTGGTACTGCGTAGCTTCCTCTTTCGACGTCTGGATATAATCTGCAACCTCGTCAGCAACCGCAATGGTGCCACTGCGCTTCATTTCCATTTGCATCACTCGTCGTTTATTGCCACAGGAATCTTCTCCTTTTTCATTGTTGTTTTCGAGCTGCTCAGGTGCTTGCTGTAGTTCTGTGGTAGGAGGACTTGTTGGACTCCCTTCATCAGCAACAGGCGCTGCTGGACTTTCCGTACCCTCAGCAGGTGGACTCCACACACGTCGTGGACGAGTCTCTACTCCCACTGGCAAGTCCTCCTCAACCTCTACTAGGGCCACTTTCTCCCCACGTGAAGAAACATTTCGTTCTTCGACGAAAGCCGCTGAGTAGTTGTCTTCTTCCGTATTAATAGATGGCCTCTCTTCGGGTTCCTCTTCCTCCGCGAAAGCTGCAAAAGCATCTTCTTTATTGCCCCTGGCCATGCTACTGTTTTCGAGCTGCTCTTCAGGAGCCTCATCTTCATCCTCTTCAAATTCCTCTTCCTCGTAGATGTCTTCCTCCATATTTTCCTCAGCAATATCTTCAGCGATATCGTCAGGGACGATATCTTCGTCGATAGGGGCCATGTTGTCTCTATTTGAATCCAAGCAAAGTTGTGACGAGTGGTAGATAGTCCAGGTACTTATTCCATAAACAAGCGGATTGAGTCCGATTGGTTACTTGAAGAAACAGGAGAGAGTCCACCTCCACCTGGTATGCAAATTACAAACCAAGGAATTATAAATGGAGTCCACCTCCTGGTATCCAAATTACAAACCAAGGAATTATAAAGGGACAGATTATTATGTAGCAAGGGTAGTTCGAGGAATCAAAATTAATAGGGACCTCCACAAGTTATGTAAGAATCTCTGAGTTTTTGGAAACAGAGATGATGATGTTGTTGAAATCCACTCTAATTGAGGCTCGGAAGACAGAGCAGAAAGCAGATTCTTAAGGTTACGATACAATACAATTTATCTCGCACAAAGTACAGTGCAGACTGCCTACTGGAGAATCTTCTCGCAACAGAGCACTATCAAGAGAAATTCTCCTCTCAACACGTCGTCACAGCTACATATTTTTCACAGACACATCTATCTACAACTCCTTGATGACAGAATGTGGCGTTTTCTACTCTCAAAGACAGATCTTAATCGTGCTTTCAACTCTAAAAATAACATTCACTTTATTCATTCACCTCCTCAAAGCGAGAGGCGTAGTGCACAGACTTAAAACTTAAACTTATGAATCATGCTGTTGAAGTCATGAAAATATTTTTCGCCTCGTGTTGTCAGATTGTAGCTGAATATTACGATTCCGTCGAAAACTTTCGACCATAGGAAGACAATCTTGAATACATACTTTCAATGGACTCTCACTTCTCAAACTCACACGGCGTAATGTCACTGTGCAATTTCACTGTACACTCCTCTATCTTTTCAGTGCACGACTAGAGATAGTTCATTGACGATAACACTAGTATTATAATGAAGCCCCAAATTGCGGCAGCACTTTGCATAAAGCTGAAAAGATATCTGCCCCAGCTCTTCGTGCTTCATCTTCTAGACTGGCGTCTTTTCGATCTGCGTGTTTCATGCAGCCCTCTATAGTAATCGCATTGCGCCATCGACCGTCGAAGCACCCGGAGGATTTGGGGAATTAGAAGACATACTCAAACAGGTTGCTGACCAAGAATAGGAGAAAGAAAAAACAAATCTTTTAAGTAACCCTTACTGCTAGCAATGTTTATGTTTTCTCCGGCCATAATAATCCGTTCTTTCACCTCGTCGTTCACGATCCCACCATCGGTTTTCATTTTCACCTTCTCTGTTAACTAGTGCTCCGACGAATCTGCGGTAAAAGTCATCATATACATGTTCCCGCAGTTGGCGAGCAGCTCCTACAGGTCGTTTTTTCATACGTGATTGCCATGATTCTTGTTGAGGACAACTTTTCCTTTTTCGCATCTTTGTTGAAAACGTTGGTGTAGCAGACCCTGCCAGAACCAAGAGGTCGTTTGCTTCGGCAACATGCATGGCATTCAAGCGTGCTTTTGGGGAAAGAGGGGTATTTTGGGGTTCTTTCCTCAGTGTCCTTTTGCTCATCGTTTTTTTAATGGGTGGCATACTTGTACAACTTGTATGGTTTTTCACACACTCGGAACCATTCGTAAGTCGTGCTCGCAATGCCATAGCGGTGGAATTCTTACGGGTAGTCGACTTCTTGCTCCGAACAGTAAACCTTTCGGTTTCGCCGTTCTCGATGCTTGTCAGAGAACTAGCTGAAGAGGTCGAACAGGCACTCGTTGCGGGTGATGACGTCGAAGGAGTGAGTCCACCATCGTTGTGATTGTCCCCTTTACCACAACTATCTTTGTCGTCCACGACGTCCATTTTTCCTAGTTCAAAACTAGGCATAGAGGATATCGTGCTGATATTCGTAGAGGCAATCAAGCAAGAAGCTATAGGCGACCCACAAAAGCTAGCTCTTGACGTGAAATGTTTGTTGTTCCCCACCGATTCGTCACCATGAAAATCGAGATGAATCACGCCGGAATCCAAGGATAGCAATCGTGTAATCAAACCCGTCTCCACGGAATTTAGAAAGTTCCAGTCGGCATTCATATTGACCCCCTCTGGGGTAGTATACCAAAAGCCAGCGTCAACGCCCCGGGGGTTGGCCATGGGGATGACTTTTAGGGTGTAGTGGGTGAAAAAGAAATCTTCTTCTTGCGTCGTTACGGTTGTCTTTTCAGATGCACTATAGGCCGGCGTCACACTTGCTCTCTTCCTCCATGCAGAACTACAGGATTCCACAAATCCTTCTAACATCCAGTTTGCTATGCTTTCTCCAGGATGCTGACGAGCTACAATCCAAATCGTGCGTTTGGACGACGTGGCGGTTGCGCAAGGCCTCTTCAGAGTCAATACTGGCATCTTCTTCTCATCACGACAAGACTGCTCGAAGATATTTTCTCTTTCCACTTTGCCTAACCAACGCGTTAAGTGCTCCTGACTGGTGTATGGCGGATAATAGGCAAACCACAGCTTATTTTGACCAGCCAGCTCCGAACCCGAAGTGCTTGGTATCGAAATCCGCCAACATACAGTCGACGACGCTTTGTCCACAACAGTACTAGAGTCCTCGAGTCTGTGCCAGTTTGTATTATCTTCAGACACGCAGACTTTGAATCCTTGCCATGAGTCGATTTCGTTTTTACGAACTCGTAATCGGAAGAAGCAATCTGTTGGAATGTTCTTGTTGGCCTTGCAATCATCAACTACTTCGATAGCAAAATAGAACCAATAGGTGGCCTTGTTTGGGTGCTTCACGCTTCGGTGTGGATCAGCGCCGATGGCGAGATCGAAGTGTAGTTGTTTTTTCTTGTTAGTCGAGGTAGAGGTAGAAGAGGCACAGTCATCTTCTACTAAATTAATTGATTCCACCACAACATTCCCGGAAGCGAAACGAGAATCGACTGCTACGGAGAGCGGCGCTGTTGAGGTGTTGTCGGGGAAAGTCTTGTGGGTCAGGGATTGGTGAGGGAGGAGAGGTCCGTTTGGATAGCTCATTTTCGAATCACAATGGTAAACACGCACAGGGAATGAATTTGTCTAAAAATCAACTTGTCATTTATCATGTGCTGGCAGATGACGTCGCGAAATCACGAAGAATGAAAATCTGAATAGTATGCGAAGTAAAGCGAATACTTTCTGAATCAAAGCATAAGAATTATCTTTGTCAAAAAGTAGAACGACAAATCACGATGTTAATTGGAGATTACACCAAAAATTGCACTTGAACTTCAACTAAAGTGGGCTGGGACAGGCGTGGGCTTTCAAAACCACAGAGACGAGTAGACGCAAAAATAGTAGACCAGAATCTAAAGAGCGATGCTAGATCTAGAAGACGGAACTTCCCTGTGGTCAAATCGTAGAGATTGAGGTTTACTCTCTTTGAGCATAGCTATGATATCGGCGTCGAAAAGGACAGTCGTGATGGCCACGATTTAGTGATGAGCCTGGAAACGTGAGAATGAATTCCAAGTTTTCAAGTCTGCTCGTGCCTTCTATCTCGTTTTATCCAAAAATTCAGACCTCGTTCCACCTCGGTCCGTTCTTCAGAACACCTAGTAGTACGCGGCTTGACGCGTTTATTTTATAACCACATATATATGCCGTGGATGATCTCTCGATTCCACCTTGCTTCCAAAATAGAACACAATCACGAGGACACTCAGGCTGCTCAAGACAGAGCAAGTAGCTTTGATCAGCTAGGGTGAGCCTAGTAGAAGAGTTGATGCCATAACGTGGAAATCTGGTCCCTGGCATTGACTTTGTTAGGTTCCATGATGAATAGATACTCGCCCCATGTTCTGTCATCGCGCGTCAGTTGTTAGGAGCACGCAGTTTTTTCCCCGTCCCATCTTCGAAAGCAAGAATCGATAGAACGGGGTGGGAGTGGAAAATGCTAGAGAAGTATAGATGGGCGGAAAAATCTGATTAGAAAGATTTTTCCCTTCAAGGAAACCCCCTCTTTATAGTCTCAGAATGACCTTAATAATCTTAAAACGATGCGTAGCTCTTGTTAATATCATCGTCATGAACCTGTTGCATGTCAGGAAAATAAATGCAACATGGGTAACGAAAGAGACTGATGTGTCAGTATTAGATCGACACTGCTCTTCGGAAAATTCAGTGATAGATTACAGACTATGACTATGTATGGTGGAACATATTTATAGATCTCAGAAAGTGATAGTGAAAGATTGAAAAATTCTATTTCTAATAACTTCAGACGGAAAATCTTCTTCTAAGGTGAAGCAGCATCATTAGCACATCGAAACATCTTGCGGAGTTTGGCTTCCTCCTCTACCAAAGGCGCAACCTCTTTTGCCCACTCTTCGTGACCAATGTCATCCAATAGATTGTCTTGAGTAT
Source organism: Amoebophrya sp. A25 (assembly GCA_905178165.1). Taxonomy (NCBI): domain Eukaryota; class Dinophyceae; order Syndiniales; family Amoebophryaceae; genus Amoebophrya; species Amoebophrya sp. A25. Next base: position 441,293 of record CAJINU010000078.1, read on the forward strand.
GCTGTCGCGAGACTTGTGCTCGGACTGAAGATTTTTTGTTGTCTTCATTCTTAGCCTTTCTGATCCGTTCTGCTGTTTTCTGCGGCTCTCTTACCAATGCTTTGAAACAAACGACAAATACCGATTCCCGCTATTTCTTCAAGGTGAAGGCTCTTTGCATCTCTTGGGCCACGCCAACAAGTAGGCGTCGCGCATCATCGTATTCCAAAGGGTTTTCAGCAACGAAGGTGGGAGTGGAATCAATTGTGGTTTGAGCGTCGATGGCGATCACTTTTGTCGTTGTTTTTTGCGATGTAGAGGCTAGCGCTTTTCCAACCAATTGTTCCACCATCCTCCCATTTTTCTCCCAAACCAATTCTTCTTCCACCTCGTGATCCCTTCTACTTACCCTGTTCTTCGTACAGTTCGATCCATTTAATACTGCCAAAGTGTTTTTCGGCGACAACCTTCTCGTAAACGGATAAGCGTAGGGGGAGACTCAGACAACTCAGTCAATGAGCTTGTTCTCCGTGTCCCTCTTCTCATGAATGAGAGACTGGATCCTCAGTCAAAGGTCAGTAAGATTGCTGTCTCAAGGTAGGGCATGATGAATAGAGGAAATGACACCTACCATGGATATGCTGGATGTAGCACGCCTTACCTTAGAGAGTCAAAAGTCTTACTTATCTCACAAGAGATGAAAAAAATCCTTATCACAGGACAGAGCGAATACGGCATCACAGGACCACTTTGTTTAGAGTTTAATTCCTGATTGACATGCCTGTGTCTACATTGTCGTTAGAGAGGCTCGGCTTTATACCTATACATAGGATAATTGATTGATTGTGATTCTACTGACAGAAGGGTACCAGTTTCATTGTCGCTCTACCGAAAAAGGACCCGTATTCATCTATCAAACATTTCCCACAGACATGCAACTCAGTGATGCAAGAAGATGCTTCTAAGGGCACGTCGGTCTTGATGCCTCTCTTAGTGTTTCACAGATTTTCAGAGTTGCATGAAACACGCAAGGCCAAAGGAAGACAGGCATCACAAGACAGAAACTCAGTGAATGATTACTTACAACTTTGATGAGCCTTCCCTCAGAGTTTCTCTCTCTAGAAAACGACGTGGGTACTCGTTTCCAGGCAAAACGGATGCATCTTCATCTCGTTCCCGAGATCTTGGTATGATATTTTCTACCTCACATTAACCTAGAATCTTTGGCCTAGTAGGATATTACGGTGAAGATGCCAACACAAGCGGTTCCTGATCCCACTGATGAGTATCTATGCGATGAATAGAATTTCCAACGTGACCTTAGCCGTGCTGTCAAAATGTAAGTGATATGCCCTAACAACCCCGAATGTTTTCCATGCTTGCACTGTCGCAAACAAGGATAAGAACCTGCAACAGATTGAAATTTCAGAATACAAAAACGAGTCTGCAGTAGGTTGTTTATTCTTTCTGCCTGCTGCGTTTCCGTGACCTCTCTCGCCGTACCACTCGTTCCCTTGGTGAGGTTCTCCTAGTGCCATTTCTCGCTTTACTCTTATCCGGGGACGAGGACGATCTATTCCTCGTTTTTCGTTCACTGGAAGAAGTTGTAGTATGTGACTCACGTCCTCCACCTGTTGTTGTAAACTCTGCTGTACCAGTACCTTTTTTAGATGGAGTAGCCCCTCCAGAACTGGTCTTCTTCGAAGATGGTCGCACAGCATACTGGACGAGACCTGCTGTACAGATAGCGTAACCGAGCCAGCCTACAAGCTTGACCTCAGAAGGATGCGTAAAACGCGACAAAAGCGTCGTGGCAAACTTGTAACCCATATTGGCTAGCTGGATCGTGGTAGCGGGCGATTAGAGAGAAGTACCAGAGTGTAATTTTATGTGTATGCAGCTGGCATATTATACCCTACAACACGTCGAAATCAATTAGATATAGATGTTTCATGACAAATATTTGATGTACTACAAAAAAGTTTGGGTCGTAACTCACTCGCGCCTGTAAAGAAAGCAAGAAATTTCCGATACTGAAAGCCAGGATCGCGGAAACTGCTATCTGGAATGTGACGACGGGCTCGTTTCGCAAGATGCGTATTATCTCGTCGAAAGGAAGGGGGATTAGAGAGAGTGACTACAGAGTTGCGACATGTCAACTGACAGTTGGTAAGTTGAGATAACCTTCAACGGAGAGGAATTGTAATCAGAACACACATGATGCGACCGTCTTGAACCAGATGACATTCATCATGCATAAAGTCGTTGCTCCTTCCTCCCCGCGAAACCACTCGAAGTACAATGGTAGGACAAGAAAAGGCGTGGTGAAGAGGACTCGCGAAAAGTTCATCTGGATAGGTGAAAGTTCCGCTTTCACCATCTTCATTGTTGCTGTGAAGTTTGTTTTGAAAGAATGGTATGATCTGGGTAGTGTACTTCTATTCAGCATCGCCCTGAGTTCTGTTGTCTATCTTCGTCCCATGCTAGTGTGGTCATCTATCACAAGAGTGTCTCTAAAAACCAGATACCTGACTCATACACGCATATCGAAGCAACCAGCACCGTGTTCAGCATGGCATAGCTGATCCCTGTGCTATCGACTTCCATATCGGCAGTTGTGTATATTGTCGTGCCGATAAATGTGAGCGCCAGTCCCCACAATGTCCTTGCATTCAGTTCACTACCGAGTATGGCCCAGTCGAGAAGAGCAGTCTGGAACGGTACTGTATTACGCGCGAGGACGTAGCTGCAGTGGTAGGTAGTGTGTGGATGTGGAAGATGTGCACAGTATATTTTGTTGGAAGGGCTAAGCCTCTAGAGGTAAAACTAGCCGGTTGTTCTATCTAGTGCTTTGAGCGCCGCTGGACCTAGTATATTAAATTTATAGTCATGTACGTAGAGTAGTTCTAGTTGTAGATACAAGTAGAGTCAGTTTGCAAATCATTCTCGTGAACTCGAAGTTTGTTAGAAGATAGTTCTTCATCGATCAACAGAAATCCAAAATCAAAGTAAACAGAATTACAGTGGCACGCTCACTTTCTGCAGCGCCACGATGCTGGCCCATAGCACTCCAACGAGCCATACGGCGTTGATCAGCAACCTGAGCAGAAATCTTTTAGGCGGGAACCGCAGTGGATGCACTCTGATGATGTGGAGAAAGGCCGCGCCAAATAATGTACCGAAATTCTGCAGGAACACGGTCGTGAAGGCATACGGAAATACTAGGGCGATATTCTTGTTCAGCAAAATCAATGTCACTGAGGAAAACGCGTGTCCCGCGAACAAGAGCGGAAGCAAGTGGTGAGCCTCGATCTTCATCTTTTCGTTTGAGGCTGGATCTCGTGCAGGATCGGAGACCTCGCAGGTGGAGATGGTTGATGACGGATGAAGTTTTAAGAGCAGGCAGCTCCTATTGATCAAGTTCGAGGCTGGATCTCGTGCAGGATCGGAGACCTTGCCACACCTGGTATGACCACGCACCCTGGGGTCAGGTCCCGCTGCAACTCAGGGCAAGCGTTGCTTTCGAGGACGGGGGATGAATCCATGATCTTTTATGTGAAACTTGAATCATATCTACTGTACTCTCAAGTTGTGAAGCTGATCCTCTCGCAACTCAACCCTAAACGCTGTGCTCTCCCTCGTCTCTTTCTATGACGCTGACCGATTGCTATCTCCGAGGAATAGGATCTACTACGGGAAAAGACGCCGAGAAAGGTCCAGCTCTTGCAACCACTGGGTCTGTTGAGGAGATTGAGCTAACATCACCATAATGACATAGGAAAGAATTGAGTGTGGTATCAACGAAGGAATTGCAACGGTTCATTTTGTATGAAGTAGTTGCGAATGCAACATACTCCCAGTTTTTTAGTTAATGCAATATTCGTAACGACGCGTTTTTACTTTTTTCTTACACGTTGCTCGCATGTCGTGCGACCATCAAGGTCGATCATGATAGATCATGACAAATACTAACATGTTCTTTCTTTCAGCACCGGCATTGATGTACTGGTATTGTTCATTGATGAATTCAATATGATATCATATCCCAATTACAATTGTATTTGCATATTTCATTTTCAGAAAAATGGATACGCGAAAACCAAAAACTTACATGTAGGTGTCACCAATTTGAGTACATGCTACTGGTGTTCACCCTATTGTCGCTGCTGCTCGCGAAACTGAGTAGTCCACTACACAGAGTCCGGACATCCAAATCAATTAGCAATGCGTGTTGCTGAAGAAATTCTTTCACAATAACTCGATACAAGTTAGACATACTTCATCCACATACTACAAAACGTGACTTCAAAAATCTATGATTTAGTTTTGAAGACTTATCTCTTGTTCTTCCACAGCACTTCCTTCCTCATCCCTGTCCTCCTTCCTCCTCCTCACACTGCCGCAAAAGCGCAGAGTAACTGGCGAACAAACCTCCCGCCATCGCTTGATCTACTACAAACTGCGGAAAGATTTGCATGTTCACTAGCGACAACGCTTCAAGATGCACGTAAGCGTCGCGTCGCGTCAAGCACGTGTAAAACTCGCCATCATCGATGACAACCATACTCTCTAGACTGCTTTTGAAGGAACAGTCGGGAAAGCCAGCGCCAAACTGCTCTAATTTGCCGCCGTGGGAGTTAGAAGATATGACAGCCTCCAACGTTTTGGCAGAGGGTGTCACAAACAATGCAGAAGTCTGACAACGCAATTTCGTGATCATCACATATTTGTTCATGAAGTTCCCACTCGAGTCTACTCATGTGATAGGTTGACGAAAGATAACAAGTACCAACAAGAGCCATAATCGAAGCAACACTTGTTTTGCTGCTCTTCTTCGATCCTCCATTTGCTGCTTGGGCATTGCGGTCCGCATTATTTTTGTTCTCTTCGTTCAGAAGCATCGGTCGACGTGAGTTAGAGCCATTCTTGCATTGATGAAGATGCCATAGGATTAGCCTGTAGATGTCCTAGAGCTAGATATAGATTCTTTACCTTTTTACCAGTGTACGCAGCTCGTCTTAGGCCTATTAATTTATTCCGATCTCTTTAGTGCCACTGTTCTAGGTCAAAGTTCATGTCAATGTTTTTCATAGTGGCTCCTCCAGAAGATACTGCGCCGCCACCGACTGAGCCTCTTCCTGCAACAGAGCCGCCTCCCTCCCCTTCTGCCTCATCCTCGTCATCGTGGCCGGCGCCTTTAGTCAGTGTGGCTGTCACAATTTGCCTACTCTTCACAGGGCCTTGTCTACTTGTTAGCACTTCGCTTACGTCTACCCTGCCACAAAGCGTTGCATCCTCCTCAAACGCTATCAACTCGCTAGACCTGATTCTTTGGGAAGATCAGGTGGAAACAACTTCAGAGCGAAGACGTTGATCTAAAGTGATCATAAATATAAGCCTCTCCTGTCGCTAATAATGTTGAAGAACCGAGGAAGACCAAAGATAAAATATTTCGTTATAAACAAAGGTTCTCGCAGAGCCTATACATCAACTTGGTACCATGTCGCTAACCATTACACTTCTGTGTATTCTTTTTACGAAATTGCAATAGCAAGCACCATCTAAGTCAAAAGTAGACAATAGTACTGTGGCTCCACATTAGGGTCCCAGACTTTTCTCTTGTCCAACAAAAATGCGTTTCTACGGACAATGTCTAGCGATGCTCGTATCTTCTGACTCACACGCCATCTGCGCATACCCCTGTCCGTTTTCTGGGAATAAATCTGGTAGGGTAAGTTGCTTGGACTGAAATGCTAACCAGTAGCTAGGTACTAAGTAGGGAAGTGGAAGAAAGAAGAAACTCTACGACAGCATGATGGCAGGTGAGACACGCAGACGAAATGGGCACGCGACACACAAGCGCTCGCCAGCAGCAAACGCCACAGCCAAAAGACTGACACAGCGCCGCTAGCAGACTGGGACAGCGCCTGCCGCTGATAATGAAGGCGGCAGCGTCTCCCCCTTTCGTCTCCCTACCCCTCACCGGCAGCCCTCCCCTTCAGACAGTCGGCGGTCCCTGTCACTCTTCCACGCCCGCACACACACACACTGCGCGCGAAGGTCTATGGGCCCCCCATCTTGTCCAAGCAGCACGACCCGCCGCCGCCATCGCGCGCCTGTCCTGTTTGGGCTCTTTACCAACGCCGCCATCCCTTTCCACAGCTGTAGGCTTTTGAGTTGTCAGCCGTTGCTTACGTCGGCGGGCCCGCGCTTGATTCTCTTCAGCGAGCCTGTTCAACAATATCACGCAGCCCTCGACCAGACTCATTCCCTGCCGAAATAAACAAGTAAAACTAAAAGCCTTGGCGCGTCTGCGCTCAACATGAAGCCCCCACGACCACGAAGCCGCGCCCCCCCGCTTCCTTCCAGGCGCGTCCCAACGCGCTGGAGGGCCACGAAACCAATACGAACAAGAAGCGCCCGGGCAGGTAGGCTCCACGATGATAGCCTGCGACAAGAGAGAAGAGGCCCGCCACGTGGAGCGGCCGCTTTCGTGGCTGCTGCCTGGATCTCTCCGCCTCGCGAACCCAAGCCCAGGAGTCCTCAAGCTGTCACATCGGCCCCGTGTGCGCTTCGGGATACGCACAGCAGTCAACCCCCAGCACCGGAGAGCTGCGGGCTCCCCTCAGCAGCTGCCTAACCGTGCACGCGCTGCGCCCTGTGTCATCGTTTTTCTGTCAGGCGCTTGCGTGCCCCTGTATGCCCGAAGTAATCCGAAGCAGTCTGCACCAGAAGGGAACCGATTCGCCTCACGTCTTGGGCCTCCCGTGTGTATTGGGCAGCCCCATCGACCCCCGCCGGCCCTCCATTTCTGCGCTATCACGTATGTGTCTGCTGGTCAGGCACCACAGCCCACCCGGCTTCCTAAGATTTTCAGGCACGCAGATCGCGCTGCAATCCCGCATGCAGCGACACGGCCACGCACTTCGTTAGTAGAGTCTTGGGCGAACTATTACAAAAAAGTGGCACTACCTGTGTATCTGCGCCACTTTTCTCTAGGATCCAGCTATCAACGTCTTTCAGCAGGCGAGGATAAACGTCCTGAATTTTACGAAGTCGGTCCTCGACTATCTTCGGTAGCTGTTTCGTACTGAGAAGCTCTTGCTTTGCTATTCCGGCTGGCGTCAAGCAGTATGAAAATGGCCTTACTTTGTGATTGACAGCTGATTCAACTCTCATGCGGCCCTGCTTGAGCTGGGGCACTTCCAGCAAATCAAAAAACTAAATGCGGGATCATTTTTCCTATCGAGTGATACCACTGGATACAGAAGAACAACCTGCAGTTGTACAAAACACCAATTAACATCGTCATTCACACCAATCAATTATATCGTAGCCAAGTAGAAGTTGTAAGCTCCCACAGCATCATAAATCTTGAACGAATCCGCGTTCCTCGCCTTCAGGGGACGCGCGGCGCCTCTTGTTAATATCGTTGCCGCGCACGTCTCCAGAACTCAGCTCAAACTCGCCATAAAAACCAAAAAACGGATTCAAGTGTGATAGAGAATTCCCAAAATCCAATTGCTGCAGAAACTTTTCCAACAGCATTCGCCTCTCATCCAGGAGATTAGAAGAGAGCAGTACCCATAAAAAAAGGAAGATACTTACGAAAACTTAGAGGTAGGTTTTTGGTGCTTGCTTACCCCGCTTTTTATGGCTTTCTCCCTTAGGAGAGGCATAAAAAGCGGTAAGAAAAGCACCTTTAACCTACCCTTAAAAAACGCAAGCGCAAATAACCTGTCAGACGTGTAATGAAGCTGCTGCAAATGCAGTACATTATTCTTATAAGACATATATTGTGTTACCGTCAGCCACCCTTAATAGTACGCCTCCTGAGTGGGAAAAGGGTTTTGCCAGGAAAATCCGGGAAAGCACCGCCAAAAGCGAGATGTAATTCACGGAATTCGCTATAGCGTTTCCAAACGCTGTACAAGACCTCTCCTTGCAGTCCGCGCGACAAGGCCACCGAGTATTAAAAGGACCACAATCGCATGAACACTATATTATAGAATCACCGGTAATACTATGATTCGAATTGAGCAATGTTGTACCCTATAATAATTAGAACCCATTGTTCTGCTACATCACTGCCTTTGCCATAATCATAGTATCCAGTGTCGTCCTCCACCTTGTGATCCAGCACGCGCATGCAAAGCGGCAATATATTCGCACTAGACCCGTTACTGCGCTCATCCGCCACTGAGGGTTCCGATTCTGAGTCCGAGCCATCTAATATCACACGCCTACTCGTGGGGCGACCTGGGTATAGCAGGTGCAGACAGGTGTAGTTCAAGGTACTTTTTGTATGTGAATGTGTTCGAAGAGCAAGGAACAGTACATTAAAGATTTGACGATAAGTAGAAGACCCTGTCTTTTCGGTCATCTGCCATCAATTTTCATGAGGTATACCTCGCATCCGTAATCCGACTTTTTCATCTCCCTTTTTATTTTTCCTGCCCTCATCTCGCCCAGTAGTTGGGAAAAATATACTGGAGAGAAAAGATATCAATGGCTTCTTCCGGAAAAACCCGAATGCTTCTAGCAACACTGCAAACACTACTAGGAAAAAGAGCGTCTCAACAACCAAGACGGTTGCGGGCCATACTTCTATTAGGCTTTTCTTGAGCCTCGAAAACATTGGTGCTTCAACAGAAGAAGAACCCCGACTGCCGGTCTCCACTCCACTGCTGAGGCCGTTGCTCCCCATTGCCGCTCAGTCACCAGGATTATGGGTTCTTTGGATAGGACGAGGTATTGATTTTGTCGGGGCGTCCACAATCCCGAGGAACAAGGGGATGATAAGCGCAACACAGGCGACCACAGGAGCAAAGAACACGCACGAGCCAAAATGGGTAGCAGGGATGATACTGGTCTATAGCAGGTGTCGAGGCAGAGGACGGAGGCATGATAGTGGTCTAGTAAAAGGTCTTCATATAATAAGACGAGCCTAGGACTTTCTAAGATCAGTATTTCGGTGGAGTAAGAGTGTAGAAAGGACATCAATCTAGTCTCTGAGAGAGTAGGCGGTGGGCGATGTCTTCAAAAGTTCCTGCTGTAGGAGCTTTGAGGCAGTTCTTCATATAATTACTTTCCTGTAGTAGTAGTAGTTAGTCACGGGTCTTCAATAGTCATGCATGAGAACATCGCACGAATCCTGTTCAAAGAAGAAATCCACAACATCCTGGCCTTTCCATCCCTGTCTAGTAGCCCACTCTCACCAGCACCTCGCATGGCGCATACATGTAAGTCTTTCTTCGCGAGAAAAAAACAGTCCGAAGATGATCTTGATCAGGTTTAAAAGCAGAGCCAGAGACATGATGTTCGTTGATGAATTAAAATGGGTATCTACGTATGTACTGATAAAGAAACATGGAGGTTTTTTTTTTTCCAGCATGATGCGCGTAGACATTAACAATTGCGTTAGCGAAGATAGTTGTATGACCCAATGTGTGAAAGTGAAACAAAAAATTCAACATGTAGTTGTCATCTCATGATGAATGCGCGTTAGAAAATACTCGTCGACAGCCCCTTGTTATTATCGTAGCTAGAATTTTGAATCAGACTGCTTTGACACCAAGATTTTTCTACGTAGGTATGCGAGTGCTTGCGAAACTACATCCTGAAACCTTGTTCTACGTATTCAATTATGCGCATTCCTTCCACTAGGACTGGTTGTGGTTGTGAAAAATTCTGAAATACCTACTAGCTGATGTAATTCGTCCGAAGCGCAATTCCCAACAGCAACTACCACATCTTTTCTAGCAGTTGGGAGCAGCAAGCACTGGCGGTGCGTGCAGTTGTAGGTCGAAGACAGAAGAAAATTCTGGGTCGCAGAATTTGACCAGCTGATACAGCTCATCCAAGGCTTCCTTTTCCCGATCCGTGAGTTCGATGTCAGCGGGTGTTGTTGTGGGGGATTAGAGATTCTTGATAGGAGATACAACTACTTCTAGTCGAAATTGAAGTTGAAAACGAGTTTAAAACTAGCTCATAATTCCCATTTGCATCTGCGCCATCTCCGCCATCTTCGCCAAACACTGCTGCTTGGGAAATATGTAGTAGTTCTGCTACGTGTGCCGGCAACTCAGACAAATCTGAAATGGTCCATTTGTACTCGATAATTTGAACGACATTTCTCTTTTGCCGTTCTACGTCACGGAGTTTCCTTTCCCACTTCATACGGTTGGGCAGGCTAGGCTCTCTCTGACACACGCTGAGCCTTACTGCTTGACTGATGATGGTAAAGTCGAAACTTGTCCGACTCAACTCCAACTCGGTTCCGATGGACTGGAGGAAAGTCTGGATAGTTGGTGAGACGATTTTGTTGTTGGGGTATTCATTGGAGGATATTTCTTCGATTACCGTTTGAACTTCTTCTCAACACCTTCTACTTACGACCTTCCTATCAAATTTCTAGCTGCAAGAACACTGCTACCATGATTCCTACTTCGTTTTGAACCACACCACCTACAAGTTAGTAATATTTTGCGAATAGGGTTGCGAACGACCTCCGGCTCCGAAAAATCGAGGGAATAAGTTAGTAATACAATTATAAATACCAGTGTCTTCTGCGTCCAGCTCAATGCGTCATCCACTTCTCCTCTCATTTCTTGAATATCCGCTATGTGTTTCTGATTCACTAGCAGCTTCTTCTTATCCGGCAATTTGACCAGTATGTTCTGCGCTTTGATAGCGTAGTCAAAGGCTGCGTCGAGGTCTCCCTTCTTGGAGAAAGCATCTCTTAGGCAGGAGTAAGCGCCAGCGACGAAGGTGCCTAGTAGACGTGGTGATCGGAGAGTGGTCGCGTTGGTAGATCTACTATGGTTATGGGACGAGTAGAACAAATTCTATTTCGCGCAATTGAACGACAATGAAGCCTAAAGTTGAAAGTTCTCTCTCATTATGTGAACACAATAACAAAGAACGCAGTAGTTGTACTTTCTGGCCCCTTGTTTTTGAGACTGAGCTCAAGCGACCTTTTGTACTGCTCGACTGCTGTGTCCAGGCTATCAGCGCGAACGCAGACGTGCCCGTAAAGGCTGTGGTACCACGCTGTAGTAGCGTGTGACCGTCCAAATGCTGCCTTGCTGAGCTCTACACATCTCTTGGCGACATCTAGAGTTTCTACGCGCAGCTTAGCTTTTTCTTCCACGGTTTTCGTCTCGGTGCTGTCGGACTTGGAAGCTGCAGCATCGGGCTTGTTCGGGTTAGAAGTAGACGTAGAAGTACACCGGGGAGTAGAAATAAAAGCACAAAGGTACCTTTTGTTTTGACGAGATTCATTGTGTTTGGTTGATCGCTTCTTGTGGAGGCAAAAAGAATAAGTCCTCACAAAGAACTCTAGTGCTTGGGTTACTTTACACTTACTATACTACAATAAATCTTTGTCATAATCGACAATGCTGCAAAGAGCAAATCCAGCTTTTGTCTCCAGAAGTCAAGCAGAAGCGGGTGGTCGTTGCCGAAGTTGAACGCGATATGGTTGCTGATATCCTCGAACTTCAGGTTGTCGACGAGAGCAATTAGACGCCAGCTGGGGTCAGGCAGGGAACGAGGATTCATATAAAAAACCGTCAAGAAGAAGTTGCTTTCTCGCTCGAAGTCGAACATGCGAAAGCTCCTAAGGACTCTTTTCATCTTCCAATCATAAGTTATACTGATAAGCCTGCGTCGCAAACTGCAACCAAATGTTGGGGTCTTCCTCGTACAAGGCTAGAGCAAACCGTGAAGCTGAACCAGCTTCCTCTGCGTCTACTTCGTGCATGTGGTCGATGTACAAACGCAAAGCCTGGTCTAAACCATGCTCCAAACCGCTTTTATCTACTATGACGCAGTAGTCACTACTTGCCCGGTTGATTTTCTGTGCCAGTTTTGCGCTACTCAGCATCGGTGCGGGTTTCGATTGAGACAGAGTCCCTTCGAGATTCAGCACTGAAGAGCGACCAACAGCGGGATTTATCGATTGTTGGGCTTGCTGAATTGCGCTGGCGCTCATCGTGTTGCTCGTGAATTGTCGGTTCAAGCCAAGCCAAGCCTGGTGAAGAAATTTTGGGGAACAAGAGATAAAGTGAGTGGATCATGCTTCTTCATTTTCTCTTTGCGTAGGGTTTTTTAGCTAAAAAGTACTCTGTCTACTGATCTTGTCCACACAATCCTTGCTATTGATTAGAGAAATACCTTCGCCAATTTCTGCTCGTGCTCTACAAAGGACACAAAGTCTTTCGTCGCCCATCGTTCTTTGGCCAACATGGCGTGACTTGCTTTGCGATAACACAACGTCTTCACACCTGGCACAAAGTCTAGGAATAAGCCAACTTTACGCCACTCCTTACGCAAAGTAGGATACATCTCGTTCTCCGTGTCGACACGGACGCAGCAGTGGTGGGCTGGGATTAGAAGGGGCGAAAGGATAGTACTCTGTCTTGGTATACATGCATCGGTGGTGAGGAAATGTTTCAAATGACATCGTTCGTCCTGAGGAGCCCGGTTACAGTTGTAAGAATGATGACGAAACAAGCGCACACTTCCTTGTACGCATCCATATATTCATAACATGCACTGCAGCAATATCGGAGCATGAATGCTGTTCGAGAAGTCGATTTGAGACACGTCAGTTTCAGCAAAAGTGTAATGTGCGCGCAGCCAGTCGCGGACACTACCCCACACCTTTGGCTCATACTGCATTACATTTGCGAACCACGTAGTCGCATAGGACAGTGCTAAACCTTTATCTTGCGTGTTATGACAGCATTCGCGGATTCCACGCTTGATCACACGCGCTATTGCATCACAAAGACACAAGTGCTTGATGTAGGGAAGGGAAACTTGGTGGTACACGGTGCCGAGGAAGGTCATGGTGGATTAGAGGATGGAGGGCTTACTTACATTGAGTTTAATATTCAAAGCAGGTTATTTTGTTTTTGTTCGACGTTGGCTTTGGCAGCGCGGATTTCTAACAGGCTGATTTAGATTGCAACTACACGAGGGACGACATCATTGCAGCAGAGGCTGGAGCCTTAATTGATCCCCGCTGCGTGAAAATGCTTGCGCAGGTCTGCACTATCGACTGGGAAACGTCGCCCACTATCTAGCTCCTCGACGAATTCCCGTATTGCTTTTTCCCGCAGTTCTGTGGTGCATGCCTCAACGATCTCGCTCTTCAGCGTGTCGCTCTGGGGACAACCGTCTACACAGGAGAGAAGAGTTAGAAGAAGAGAGTTCATTCATTCATTCAATTACCTAGCAAGAGGTCGTTCACAGATGAGTTCTGTAAACTGAATGACGCACTAGGATCGCAAGACCAAGAGGTGAGCAGTCCTACTACCGGAAAGCTCAGTCTAGAACAAGAACGTAACTGTCAACTACATCAAAAAAACTGTAGTACGTGGTCCATGTCAACATAAGCAAAAGTCAAATCCTGGAATGCAGCTCACTGGATACGGTAGCTTTACTTGCAATTCTGGCCGCAGGAAATTCAAGCTACTAGGATCAACGTCTTGAATTGTCTCTGCCAACGGGACCAATAGCGACGTCCGCTGTCTTCCCAAGTAGTACTTCCCTTGTTGATCGCGATGTAAAAGCTGCGAAGGACATAGTCGGACCCGACGAGCGTTCGGATTGTCCTTGAGCTTCACTGAGTTGGAGAGTCTTTCTATTTTCAGAAAACTGACATAAATGGAATGGAGTTTCGCCCTGATCAGTATTCCGAAACTGTCGATGGGACTAAACTTAAACTTCTAGAGGCTATGGCTATCAATGGATATCTGATATCACATGTTGCATCTTGAAATTGCCGATAATAAAGGAAAAACCAAAAAGTCTTTCAAAGGATTCAGTACAGAGTGTCCTCTTCAGATTCAGCGTATCCTGAATGAGTTTCAGAGCATCCTTCGTACTGGCGTCTGGTTCTAGGTAGCGCATTTTCCCCGACTTGTCTGGAAACCAGCCACACGCAATACCGCAATTCTCTAGAGGCTGTACAGCTTGACAGAAAACACGATATCCTGCATAGTCGACTGTAACCTGGTGGGATTGAGCAGAACGACCTTTATTTGTCGTCATTAACTACAAGAACAAACGTAAAGGATATAAAGGAACAATTCCACCGAAAACTACAAAGATTAAGATTATAGCTAGTACCGTCAAATGTCCATTAAAAGGACAGTCTTGATTCGCTTGCAAGTGGTCTGTCATATGCGCGACTAAGTATCGGATGCAACGAACTTCTGCGCCGTTGAGAGCTAGCTCTGTTTCGTCTTTTGTATGATCGTCTGCGTCGACAATGAGTCTGGGGGATTAGAAGAGGAACAATAGCGCGCAGAAGTACGAGACCCACCTAAAAGTGAAAAATGGAGATGAAGTAGAATCATCATCTGTACGTACGAAAGCGAAACAAAGTGAAAGGCATTCTGCTTCAGAAGGGATTGGTGAATACATCTTCCCGATACTAGTCATAGTAAACATGCAAAAAAAAGGCATAATAAAAGATCCCATTATTCAATGCGCAACAAAGCATCCCAGGTCCCGTTTGTCTTGCTCGGTCCACATCCTCTGATTCGATGTTGTAGCACAAATGGTCGATGAATTTTCTCGCAAAGTCGACACTCTCCGTACAAAATTCCCCCAGCAGCTGCGATATAGCCCCAGGATTGTTCTTGTTAGAGGTTACGGAATTACATTCTTCAGAACGAACACCCCTGGCCTCTTTTCTACTAGGAAGAGAGTCAGGGATGGGAGTGAGGAATGCAACTCGGAAACCCATAATCTTGATGTAGAAGCGCAACCTATCGTCCCACCTGAAACTAACCTCTTCTTGCTCGCAGATGGAGGCTGTACTACCACTGATGCTGTGTTCTGGAATGCCGTCTAGTTGCTTTGTACTAGATGAGAAGTCTTTTGCTGCTTCTCCATGTCCCTGTCCATCCTCCTCCTCATCCTCATCATTCATGATAGCCGCAATTTCCTCTTTGGTCGGCAACTTATCAGTCCTACTCATAGATGTCCGCTTATGACAGACGTTGTGAAGTGACACACCTAGGCCGTCCAAACCGCTTTCCGCTAGTGGATCGGTAATGCGTCGACTCTTGGACAACAGTTCGCTTTTGCCCAAGTTGGACACTCTAGAATGCGAGAGAGACTCTTTCCCAAGCTCCTGCGCGAATTGAGAATAAGAGTCCTTCGGATCTGGCATGCCAGGTGGGAAGACGCCTGAGGGGATATTCGGAATAAATACGAAAACAGGAGTATTATCAGCCTCCTAAATAATAATCCTAGCCTCAGGTCAGGAGGCTGAACATCGAAGAGGAAAAGGTATGCGTATTCGGCCGCAGAACTAGATCTCTACAGTGTTGGAGGTTCATAGGCATTCATCAACAACCAAAAACTGTACCTGGCGTCGTTGCTGGTGTATCACCCACCGGCTTTTCTGTAGGGACCCATGGAGGCTGAGTGACGACACTAGTACCTGTCACTGCTTCCAACCCCGTTGGGCTTGTTCGACTCTCCAGCGTTCCTAGGGTACCCGAAGAACGTATTGAAACCGCACTCCTCTGCGATACTGCCTGTGTAGAAAGTATCGTTGGTGGACTCCGTAGTTGATGAAGATGAAAGAGAAAGACTGGTGAGCATCAGGAAACTATATATGAGAGTTCTTCGACATCACAGGTTATGACATCCTCTGAGCTTCACAAGTAGTACACTTACAACGGTCATGTCATGTCATGTCATGTCATGTCATGTCATGTCATGTCATGTCATGTCATGTCATGTCATGTCATGTCATGTCATGTCATGTCATGGTACCTCTTATACTTATGTAGCTATTGTTGTCTACTGTCAGTCACAACATTATTCCACAACAAATTATTACTCTTGATCCCGAAGTGACGGGCTTGATGCTAGGCATGTCGAGTCGAAGATGGTTCGTGTCCAGCACAAGCTTATCTCCAAGCCCGTCCAAGCTTGAAGAAGGCACCGATCCCCCGCCACCAGCAGAATTACGGCTTTCAGTCGGAGAGGGGGCACCAGAGTGGAGCTTTTCTTCGAGTTTCTGAACCTGGTGGGGTATAGCACTTTTATGATGTTGCGGACGGATGACCGAAGGTCCTTCCAACGAACCAAAGAGCGCTCCAGCTCCAACAAACCAAGCACGTACCTCGTCTGCTACGATTAATATCCTTATCCTGTACCAGAATTCGTAAGTCAACAGTTGTAACTACCCTATCCCTCACAGAGTCCCGTCTTTCGCTGACATAGCTTGCTCGAATGTCGCCTACTGCAGAGGGCTCGCCTGTAGGACTTCCGCGAGCCCTCAACGCACCACCACCCATCGAAGATCTAGCCATGGAAGACGCTGACGATCGAACGGAGTTCTTGCTGTCTTTCCTCCGCGATGACTGGGATATCTCTATTTGTTAGAGGTAGAGGGGTCTCTTTTCGAGAAAGTAGTTCTTCGTTTCTTCGAGGGGTACGAGAAATTTTATTACTTCCACCTTGGTCTACTTGCTATAGACCGCTTTTGTAAATTTTACAACTTTCATCATGTTCATCAAGTGACGCTGTGAAGCTAAACTCAACGTGCTAGGCATAGTGCTCAGTTGCCGAACTTGAGCTGCTGCTAGATGAAGAGTCATTAGCTGAGGACATCTTCTTTCCGCCTGCACCAGCATCGCTTGCGCTGACCTCTGAGGTGGAGGAGTCGTTTTCTGAGGAGTCATCTCCCGAGGAAGATGACGTGTCTGAAGAAGAGGACGAACTGGAGCCTCCTTGGAGTGGATGCTGCAGAATCTGGAATAAATGATGGGAGGGGATTTTTGATAGTTTGAGAATAAGGGAATTCGTCTTCTACGTCAAATGAATTCTTGTGAAAGAACAAGACGAAACAAAACAACCCAAAGTCCTGGCAATAGCAATACAAATACTCTTATCACTCAACAAAACCGGCTCCACCAAAAAGCCAGTCATGTACGAATAGAAAAAACAAATTCAGATACCCGACTGCTTTTCCTTGGTGGCGCAACAGGCGGAGTCGCAAGACTCTGCAAATCCCCTTTCCACTCTAAAAACTCTTGCTTTGACATTGCTTGAAAAACGATCGGCTTCGCGGGTCCATTTTCGAACGTTAGAAGAGACAGATAACCCCTATTAAACTTCATGATCATGATGCCTTGCCTATTGTCACGCTCACACATCTGAATCTTCTCGTATCATCTAGTAGTGCTACGTCCTCCTTCCTAGTACGAAAACAACCCTCCTTCCAGAAGATCCCACACAATCATCATCTGCCATAACGTTGTCCCCACCACCTCAATCACAAACTCTTTTTTGAACTTCCTCTTCACTGCGTCTCCTGTATTAGAACTTGCAGAAATTCACCTTGGTGGGCATCTCAGTGCTCGCTTTGTTCCCTTGATAATGACGAGACTGAGACTGATGCTTCTTCTAGGGAACAAGATGGAATTCCTCAAGTCAACATAACTGTAGTTATACTCACGGCAGACGGACCACCTGGCGCGATGCTGACGGTTTCTCGAGGTTGGGCGTCCTTTTTTGAGGATCCAAACCACGACCGCTTAGACGGGCTCTTATCGCCTGGCGCATCCTTGAATACGGACAATGTAGAGGAGTCTAATCGGAGATACCGTTTCTTCCAGGCCCCTTTGTCGGCAAGGAACTGGACGAAGCCCTCGCGGACGACTGGATGCGGATAGGACATGGTGCTTTATATTTTCGACAAGGTGATGTATGATGATGAAGATCTCAATATTACGTACTAGTGCACTAGCTTTACTACTTAGCAGAAAATTGTACTGACTAGCACACAGCGGTCGCGAATATGCACTAACCGAGGACTTTTTTCAGCAGCATCTGTACACTTGAAAACTTTTTCGCGCCTTTCGAAAAGCAAAGCGCAAAATTCACTTTCTAACTTTTCGTTTAATATAGTGAGAAACCTTTAACCGTTTCACTCGATTCACACTCAGGTGAGGACTGGTTGTCCTTCTTCTGCTTTCGCGTTCAGTCACTCCAGATGGGCTATGTCGTTGTCACTGACAACTATGCAGTGGAGGTCCCCAGCTTGTCTAGGTGTTCGGAGGTTGCCTTCGAGAGGTTGTTTATTTGCCATTCCCTTATATATAAACAATTGAAGGTCTTTTGAAACTATCTGTCGCACCATATGGCGCATTTTGTAGTTATCACCACCTGTTACCCTGTTTAGACTTCAACCACATCGGTATGTGACTTTGCTTTTCAACATATCTGTTACCTTTTTTTAGCAGGCTTTGTGCGGCGACTGTAGAAATGATTACCTTTGCACGATCCCTCTGTTACCTAACAAGTTTCTGGACTGATTCACACAAATTTGGACTGAGAAGCTACGCACCGTCAAGACATGATGTCTCGCTTTGCATTTTGGTTGATTCGAAAAGGAAAAATTGACATAGACCTTTATTGATTTTTTGTGTCTCCGAGCAAAAAATCTACATTATCTTTATCACATCTTGATGAACATTTTGATTGTTAAGCTACATCTACAACAACTCCTGTACAATATGTGAGTCCTTCGAAGATCATGCTATGAATGTATGCAAGCATGCGCGGCTATAATCGTGACATCTGGCAGAGTCAGACGAGTATCGTTGTGAGTAACACCAAACTCGTCTTGGAAAAAGTGGTTCATTTTAATCAACTACAACTTCTGTGCAACGTATCGAGAGCAGAAGCGGCCATGCTATGACAACCAATATCTTGACCTTCTATCTCCTAAAGAGCCACCCCAGCAGACCCTTATTCGTATTTTCGGCGGGTTCGGGACTAGAGGGAATCAAAAGAGCCGTATCGTCAGCCTGTACTCTGCTTGTGCGGGATTCCAGGTATACAGAAGTGCTCAATGCATCTTCAGACGCAGAAGAGCCCACTTGAGGTGGATCCACCAGTGCTTGTTGTGAAGAGCATGTCATAGTCCTAGTAGTTATAGTTTTTGTCTCTTCAAGAGTAGCTTGATGTTCGTAGTTGGCACTGCTTGTACTTGGAAGGCTAGCACTCGCACTAGAAGTACCTCTCTGTAGTTTCTTGTGATTTGTGCCACTACCTGTTCTTTTGACTGGTGGAACTGGTGGTCCATCGTCTTCGCTTCCTCCAAAATGGTCGTTAACGAATTCATCGGGTACCCCTGGAGAATTTGGAGACCCACCTCCGGGCATACGTCTAACGTTCACTCGTACTGCACGATCCTCCACAGGCAGCTGCTCTACAAAGGATGTTGTACTCTCGCTACTCTTGGAATTTCTTCTAGCGACTTCATCTTCTAAAGATTCTTGCTTGTGAGGAACTGGAGCTGGGCTTGTTTGGGCATTCGTTTGAGATTTTTGATCGGTGATCTCTTCCTCGACCACACCACCAGCACCACCAGCGCCTTCTGTTCTTATCTTTCTCATCCTTTCTTCTTCCGCCTTCAGTTCCTCCTTCGTTGATGGGATGTATAGACGCTTGTTCTGCTTCCCATCGCCTACAAGACTTTGCTGCCCGACGGGCGTTCCGTTTTGATGAAAGAACCGTGCTGAAGTTCGAGGTGTCGCAAACGCCGGAGGTGGCACATTGACACGTGGTGGCTTCAAGGACAGAGGCCCAACGGCCGCAGCTAGCATCTCTGCGGGACTTTTCGCCGACCCAGAAAGCGACACTGCAGGAGAAGGACTTACACGTCGTAGTAAAGACGCCTGCACGATGGACAAAGAGGAGCCATTGCTTTAGAGATAAAGGAAATTCATCTCAGGGAACAAGATCAGCGATCTGGGTGCCTTTTTCCTCTTGTCTCGTTCATCTCTCTCAACTGACTCATTTGGGGATGATGAATTCCCTACACCCATAACTACTACTGGCAACCAAGTGGTCTGGGCGACAGCAAGCAGGACTCCCTAGTCGTAGTTTGGTTCCAGCACGCGGTGCCGCACTCGTTGCGCTCTTTTCTTCGCTTGTGCTGCCTTCTGAAGATTCAATTCGAGCTCTAGTCCACGATTTTGGCGTTGGTGTTGTGTTTTTACTACTATGAAGCAAGTACTCAAGCTTAGCACGCTCCATTTCTGTCGCGGCTGTGGTGCTCGTGGAAGCTCCAGTTATCGTTGCGCTAGCACCTGTGGTGCTCGTAGTGCCTGCTGTCCCTGTCGCAATTGTGGAAAGACGAGGCTCGCCTTCTAAGAACTCGTCCATGTCGTTAGCTGGTGTAAGTGGCGTCGCCAATGGCAACTCTGCAGGGCTCACAATAAGCTCCTCAAAGGAGGGTAGAGCTTCCAAGTTAGTCTTCGCGGTGGCACCGGAAGATAAAGTAGCACCTAGTACAGTAAGGGTGAGTGTTATGAGTGTTATGACTTAAAGTAGGATAGAAATTGCAGGGGTAGGATCGACACCGACAGACAGGAAGAATAATTTCATCTGTCGTTGGGCATCAAACTAGTACACTTCATCTTCTACCTAGAAAAAACGGTCACAAAGATGAAATACTTTTTCCGACAGCCACTTCCTCGCGTCTCCTAGCCTCCATCGCTTCAGCACGTTGTGGCAGCAGATATTTCGGACTTGCAGGCCGCTCCCTCACTTCTTTATATAGACGTACGATGTTCTTGTCCTTCTCTGGACTTGCATTGCGCATAACCTCTAGCACTTGTCGTTTCGACGCTAGCCACTCCTCAAGCCGTCTATTTGTTCCAGAAGCTGAAGTTTCACCAGACATGGCCGTTAGAGAAGATGCTGGTCCGGCACCTGCTCGATTGGGATTAGAAGCTTTATTCGTTCTCATACCAGATTTTGCAGCTGCTCCCCCTCCTCGTACTAAATCTGCTCTACTCGTAGATGTACTTGTCGTCAACATTGCAGATGCATGTTGTGTGTGTTTTGGACTGTGTAGGTTTTGTCTCGGACTCTGCAACCTCTTGGGACTGTGCATTGCGAGTGGGCTCTCTTTCCTTGCAGGACTCGCAGTCCCACGCTCTTTTGCTGGACTAGGGGTATAGGAAAAAAAGCTCAAACCTGATAATGACTCTTGTGGTGGTGAAGTGTCTGGAGGTCGTGGTTTTGTTGTACCTGCTGCTTGTGGTGCTTGACTTTGACCATGACCTTGTTGCAGCAAGACATTAGTATTGTTGTTGGCGCCACCAAGTATAGAAGCGCCGGAACTGGTACCCACTCCAACGGTTCCCATTCCTATTGCTGTTCCATTAGCAAACCCATCTCCTCGTCCTCCTATTTCTGTTGTATGCCCCATCGCCATCTGCCCGTCAAAGAGACCTTCGTCAGCAACACTAGACATCCCTCGCGCAACCATGTCTCCAAATTCGTCTGGTACCATAGTCCCTGCGCTTTTCTGACTGTCTCGAGGAACTGCTTGACCAAAGTCATACCTCTTGTTCCGTGGCGGCTTTCCTATCGTTGTAGGTTGTCCTCTTTGACTTTGTGAGGACCGTGACCCACCTGCAAGAAGTGGGGGCCTGCTTGACGTCTTGTGCGCCGGATAAAGAGGAGCAGTGTGCGACGTATTATTTCTCCCTTGTAGTTGTTGCAATGACGTGGAGCTAGTTGATAACGCGCCACTAGCTTAGAGGTTGGAGCATTGCATTCTTCAAAACATCCACCTCCTAACCCTGAGTTCTTTCCTATTGGACAACAAGTACAGAATGGTAGTGTCACTGAGAATAATGATGTGTCACTAATTGAGTGTAGTTCACTGTGAAGAATGTAATGTGGAAATCCTTAGCTAAAAGTAATCTTACTCGTCGGCCCAGGAGATTGGCCTCGTGAAAGGTAGTCGGGATACAAGCGCCCAACGAGTCTGTCACCTGCATGCGCAGCACCTCCTGACGTTTCGTCGTATAGAAAAGCCTGATCATGTTCCTGGTGTTCGTGGTCTAGTGTCGAAATAAATGATGTTGATCCTTCTAGCGACCGACCTTGTTGCTGTAGTTGCATCCGTTGTTTCATCTCCATCGTCCTTTGGAGCTCTGATTCTATGTGTTGCCTCACGTGCGGTTTAAAACTTTGATTTGGACCACCTGTTCTACCACTACGCGGTGTCATCCGACGACTACCTGGTCCACGGGATGCACTATGCAATTCCCTTTGAAGTCTAGCCATACGTCGGACTGAATTGGCGCGACCAGGGTTTTGGGCGGACACTGTTGAGGCAAGCAAAGAACTTGATGAAGCAGGAGTTACAACTACGAGGCTTGCAGATGATCCTAGCTGTGCTACAGTTCCCTCAGGATCAGTTTTGCCATGAAGATAATCGTCATGACCTCCCTCCTGACCCTGATTTGTATGTTGCTTGCTATCATTCTTTGACCTACAACTACTCGACGTCGTCAATATGTTTCCTCTACCACCAGACAAGAGGAGTTCGGCTGCGTCTTCAGGTCGCATGTCTGCTGCTAAATCGCGTAAATTTCTCAGAGGGGAAGGGACTAAACCGTCTCGCGCAGCCGCTCCCGCAGGCGACCATGGTGGAGGCTTGCGCCGTCTCCGTTGTGCTGATGCATTTCTCAAGGATGAAGTTGCTGAAGGAACAAGGCCACCACCATTCATAAGATGATCCCCTCCAACATTCGAATAGCTCGTCGGCGTGAGATCAGTTGTAACAGTTGTATTGTTAGAGAGCTACAACATCAACAACATCAATATGGACTTCTTTGAATGCTAGAGGACATCAAGCTGTATCACCATTGGCACTTCCATACTCAGCAGAGAGTATCTTGTTCAAGGAAGCTGCATTTGCGAATACCAAATGAAGTCTACTTCGATGAGAAAATTATAGCGGGCTTGCCTCTAGTAGACGATCCGGAAGGTAGCATCTTAACGACCCCTGCACCTGCTTGAGTTTGATCTCCACTTCCAACGCCTTCAGCTTCAGCCGTCGCAATTTCTGGATGTGTGGTCTCATTGGAGGAGGAAGAAAGAAGTTTCGACGACTCCTTGGTATAGAAAAGAGGACTCCGCGTGTGCCTCAGTTCGCGCATGATATCGTCCAAGGTATTGTCTTCAGGGCTTGTCTCGCTATTGGTAACTCCAGCTGCTTGTTGTTCTCTTGTTACCTTGTTATACGCGCTCTTGCTTTTCAGATACAGGCCGCTCGTTTCGGTGCCAGCCGGACTACACGTACCGACTGGGGGTGATGTAATAGAAGAAGCGCCTTTTATATTCCCAACGTGTAACTTGGTCGGCGGTTTAGTCTTTTTCTGCGACGTAGAAGACGTACTACCCGTACGACCACTGACTTGATCGATTTTCTCAGACAATGACGTCAGATTCCCAACTAGTCTGGCAGTCTCGCGCACGAACGCTAGAGGGTCTGCTTCTGTATCTTCCACACTGCTCATCTTTGGAAGCAGAAAATCTCCTACACCTAGTACTCCTCCTTTTTGTCCTCTATTCCCCGGTCCACGTGTACCCCGCTGCTTTCCTCTTGAGGAAGACAAAGCTGCGTGTCTGTGCCTGACTAGAAGTGGCCGCTTTTCTTGCTTCGACGTGTTCAGATCACTTGATGTGGTCTCCTCTTCAGTGGTTAGGAAACTCATCTTAGTATGTGCCTCTTGCTCGTGATCATGGAGTTGATCTAGCTTCTTCTCATCTTCTGTACAACTAGAGGAGGAAGAAGAAGCGCTCTCGTCGTCTAAAGCCAAAGGACCTACACCTGCATGTAATTGTAAAGGCTGCTCTGCTGCTCTTGTGCCCGCGGGGGTTGCGTCAGGTTCTGCGACTGGGGCGAATCCCGGGATAGGGTTTTCTACTGAGAAGGGGTTTTTTATCCATAGAAGATTTTACATCACTACTGCTACTGGCAAACTTATAATTTTGCATGTCAGAACCAAATAGAGGAAACTCTCTTTGTTCTTCTTCTCCATGCATAGTATTCGACGATGAAAAAATGATGGAAGCAGTGGACTCAGCACTAGCTACAGGACTAGAGAGCAGCAATGTGAATTTCTATTTCACACTTATACCAGATTTTGGCGCAGGAGAGGTAGCAGCTTCCCATGGAGGTAGCACAGGAGTAGTAACGACTTCCGCAAAATCTGACAAGAAGTCGACGACTGAAAAAATCCGACATGTCTCGTCATTCTCGAGATCCCACCGCCAGCCAAGACCGGGACTGGATGTGAAGAGGGGGGTAGTTAAAACAACATTGGTTGATGCTTTGATCATTTCACGAAAGTTTGAAATTTGACTGAAAAAGCTTCTCGTGATACCACGATGATCTTCCCCTCCAGAAGAAGCACTGCCAAAACTGATATGACAGATGAAAAAAGAGAAAAGCACATAATTAGCAGCTACAAAAATAGCGATACCATTACAAAATACCCATCATCGCGCATGTGTTGTTTCTCATCCCACATGGCTGTAATTCTTTTTCCATCCCTCTGCACGAGCGGTCGCTTCAAAAACCGACTTACTGTAGCTGGAGGCACAGCAAAAGCGAATTCGGTGAAACTTTCTTTTTCACTTTCACTGTCTGCTTGTGCTGACCACTCTACTTTTGTTGTTCCGGAATGATCCTCTTCTTCCAAGTAGAATCCTACTCGTTTCGTCGGTAGTTCAAGCACAGTCAGACCAGCTTGCACGACACCTCGGAACCACGGATCTGGGCGTGGGCTACTCTTGGTCTCCGGCGTCTGAAGTTGGGTCCGGTTTGGACAGGTGAAATTTGCAGGTAATTGCGGACTTATTCTTTGAATCCTGCAGCTGTGCAAAGACGATCAAATGAACAGTAGTACTAATAAAACAATTACAAACGGGTATCTATATTGGGTCTAACTTAATACCCCATCCTCCCCCTGCTCGTTTACAGCCGCCAGAGCCTTCGAGCGCACGAACTCCGACACCTGACCCAGTAATGCGTTCACTTCAGAGCATGAAGCTGAGAGACTCTGCTGCAAGACGAAGTCCCGGCAGTCACGCAAAGTTTCGGAAATTTGCACTCCGGTGGCCACGTCCGGTGCGTCTCCCACACTTTGCTCTTGTATCTTCTGCATTTTGTCCGAGGTTGATGATGTAAAAGAGGCGCCGGAACTACTTGATGTGGATAACTGGTGATGTTCGCCTCCTCCTTCCCTTACGTCGAAAGTACAGCACCCTGAGGACTCACGTAGTACTCCTAGCAGGCAACGGTGAGGACTCGAGCATGCCGATATTTTTGTGACTTTGCCGTACTAGTTTAATGTTTCTAAAAACGCGGACCCTTGGAAAATGCAGTCAGTAGGCATCTCATGGAAATTCGAAGAAGCACTCGGTCGCTCGTGCGTGGGTCCGTCTTATCGCAACTCTTCTGTTGAATCGAAACGACTGGTCGAGAGAACTCATGACAACCCTGAATGAAGTTTCGTAGACCACCAAACTCGGATGGTGCAGTCAATACATAGTAGGAGAGTTCCTGCACTTTGTCCATAACTTCCTGCTCGACTCATGCTACTGATTTAATATACATCTAAATTTATTTACGGCGTACAAGCACTGTACAGGTTGAAAATGTTTGTCCTCTTGCTATTGTTCTTTGGGTTGCAGATATGCCTGTGGTAGTTTGTTACAAGTCATGTTGTCCAAGTATATTCTCGAGGAGTCTTCTATGTATGAGCTCGAACGGCGATTCTTTTCGGGATAGAATCACTACCTATATGTCTTTCTTGATCATGGTGAAAACACGTACAAGTACAACTTTTACATTATTATATTAAGTGATCCTAGTAACAAACTGGTAACTCTATGCATGACACAAGAAAAGCAGTATCAGTAAACTCTGTCATCTCTATCTCTTGCAGTAATGTTGAGTTTCTTCTAATTTCCTCGAAAACTTCTCGATGCTCGTAAGATTTGGCTAAGGATGTCCCATGAACATAAACGTATAATTTGATGAGTGACTCTGGAACTGTATCAATCTTCTAGTGCTAGTTAAATTATAGCAAGTGGTCGGTGGAATGTATTTCGTACATGGAATATGACGAAATTGATGATGAATGTTGTTGTGTCTGTGTCTGTGACGCGAACCCGATGTCGATTACTAGGTGCATCATCAAGTCTCCAAACATTGCCACGTCGAGACCTAAGCATCCCTACTCCCAATTCCTGTCCACCTAGTCGCGATACAATCCTTCTGATTCGGCGAGTTCGGTTCCAAAGCACGCGCTCTAGCAACTACCTTGTAGTTACGCAGACTCTTGTTAGCCAGCATGTCGCCTAACCCTTCTTCCTTCGGCAGCGGCGGGATGTACCACGCTGGCTCCACGACTTTCGATGCTTGTTTGTTCTTCGCGGTGTCTCGCGCTAAACTGGCTATGGAAGCAACGGTCTTTCGACTTTCTAGGACTTTCCTCTGAATCTTCGACAACCCGTGCGTTAACCTGTTATTTGTTAGGAAGGACGCAGTGTTTTTGTTTTGTTGATAAGAATGACGTTGTGGCGTTGCTCAGGGTCAGGACTTCTCAGGAGATGGCTTGTTGTTACTAACGAGTAGTACCTGAATTTCCTCTGCAATGCTCTTCTTTCAGCGAAGGAGAGGGTACTCGTGTTCGTGTCGTAGATTTCGTGACAGGGCTCTTGCGCTACTCGCTTTAGCAGAGGTTTATTCCCTAGATTTGCTGGTACGCGTGCAAAAGCTGTTATCGGCAAGTCTCTATTCGTAAAGACTAGATCTGCAGCTGCTGGGTTTTAGAGCGGGGAGGAGAGGGGACAATTTTCAACATGCAATGGTTATTAATTTCTGTAAGGTGGTACCTCTAGTAGCTACCTATGTTAATATATGTAGGTAGCTACTCGAAGACGTTGGCCTCTATGTTAATATCTGTTAGGTAGCTACCTATGCTAATATCTGTTCGAAGACGTTGGCCCTAATTCTGCAACAGAAAGTCTCCATCTTTTCTTCCCGTGTTTTCGACTGCCTCGAAGAAGGAACCTGGAAGGGTTCTTGTCATCTGCTCTACCTGTGTCGGCCGACCCACACCAGGCATGCTATTGTTCATCACTTCCGTTGCAATATTGTTGTCTTGGTAGGCAGGAACTTAGACTCTTCAGTGGTGGTTGTGGTAATCAGAAGATCTTGCACCTTCGTCCTCTA
Organism: Amoebophrya sp. A25; assembly: GCA_905178165.1. Taxonomy (NCBI): domain Eukaryota; class Dinophyceae; order Syndiniales; family Amoebophryaceae; genus Amoebophrya; species Amoebophrya sp. A25. The sequence goes on from CAJINU010000078.1 coordinate 468,363, forward strand.
CTTCCAAACCATTTATCTTTCACTTGCTGTACTCACATTTCGATTTCGACGATCTCTAATCAAATCAGAACCCAATGCTTGATGTGGTTTGAAACTTCTGAGATACAACAAAGTCCAACAGGCATAAAATTTCCTTTGCTGTTGTCGGGCCATCGCATTGCCTGGCGCAATGTTGCCTGAACCCAGTTTCTCAGCAGCAGCAAGTGTCAGAGCACTAGATGTACCACTACCCTTGCGCATTTTGCCGGGACCTGCGGTAATTGTGGTGGGTTTTCTCGACATTAAGAGGATTGTTAACTTCCTGAGGTTGAAAAGAGCACATCTTACTTCAAATTTTTCAACGTAGCCTATTATTGCAGATGCACAAGCAAAAAAAAAGTGAAACTACAGAATAAACCAGCATAGAATATACCTCCTGCACTAGTCGATCCCGAACCTGACGTAGCCAGTTGTCCGTTGATTATTGGCGGTGGTGCTATTGTTAGAACTGAGGGAAATACATCTTCAGCAGCATCTTGGGTGTCCTTTTCCCTTATAAAAAAGGGGACCAAGAAGATGAGAGTGAAGATGGATTTCTTGTACCCTTAATATTGTGTCTTTCCAGTCTAGGAAAACCTTTTCCATCTTCTTGATTTTCCTGTTATCGAGCATATCTCGGTGTCTCGCCCAAAATTTGTTTCTTTCCTTCTGTGGCAGTGAAAGAAACATCGGCTGTTGGGCGTACAAACTACGACCTGCAAAGGAGTCCTGACATTCTCGGTCTGAAGGATTAGAAGATGCGAGAAGGACGAAGAAAGATGATGTCTTAAATAGGGAGAAGTAAATTGTCTCATCAAATGTGTGACCGTAGTAGAAATGTTGATCATGATGAGACACCAAGATCACCTATGTACGATTTGAAGCTGTTACATTTAGCTTCTGCAGTTCAAGGACAGCACGCACCACACGAAGTTATTCTAAATGCATATTTTTACCCTTCAGGAGCTTTTTCACCTAGTCGTGTTTTTTACTTACCAGAGATCATGGCGAGACTCTTGCAATTACAATCAATGTTCAAATCAAAACCCGAAGTTGTCCTTGTCTCGAGGACCATAAGATAATTCTGCGCACTCCGCATGCGATGCGTCGCTGGATTCAGGAACGGGTATGGATCATAGTGTCCTGGGCCTGGGTCTTTGGCTCTCAATCCCCCATCCCATAGCGGATCCGTAGGAACCGCATAGCGGTCCTTGCATTCCAACGTGAAAGCCATCTTGCTAATAAACTACAACCACATGGCTAGTAAGCTATGGAGGCTTATTCACGATCAAACATGAGGAGATTCAGCTGGTGCAGCTTGGAGTCCTTTTTATTGCTTGCTGTAAATGTGTTGACATGTCGAGGCTGAGTATCGCAGTGTGTCATCGAAGGGCATACAACGTTTGGTTGAGAATACTAGGCAGATACAAACTTCTAGAAATTATCATGCCACAAATTCAATGGAGGAAACTGTACTGGAGGGACACAAGAAAGGAGAGGGGAAATCTAGACAAACGCCAGTTGTAGACAGAGCATCCTTTACAGATCCTCATCGATATTTGGCCTCGTACGTCCCTTGTTCGTCAGTTACGTTTTTCAGTTGGACAACTACAATATTCGACACCGATCCGCCCCTGGTCAAGACAGAAAACGATACCCGAAAGGCCTCATAGAACATGAAATTGAAAGCCCGTTATCCTAGAACTCTAGATTCTAGAACCATGCTTCTTCAGTTTTCACGATGACAGACTAGTTACTCTGTCGGAAAAAACACTTACTACGGTTCTCCTGTGCAACAGAGAGTGATCAAGTTGTCAAATCGCAGTAGTGCTAGAACCACTGGCGTAAGTCGTTGACTTGTTTCATCAGCGGAGTATCATCTAGTCATCTATAATCCCTGAATTAAATATGGCCCAATCCTTATGGTCAATCCCCAAGGCGTGACTCCTTTTCTTCCGTCGACTCCTCGCTCACGGCCATTGTCTGACCATACTCCGCAATTTTGCGTGATCGACACGTACTGGAGACGGAGCTTGTGGATGTTTCGGTGAATTAGTCTTACTTCTAGGTGACGAGCCCTTCTTTGAAGTAGTATTAGTACTAATTCCACAGCGTTCGTCTAGTATACGACCTGCAGTGGCTTCGGTGATCTCTACCTGCAGTCGGGTGAGACGCTTTTGAAGGATTTGGACCCTCTCCGTTGTGCGCGGGCCAGCGAGGACGGTCTGGGTTTCATTTTGAATAGGACACAGTTTCTGAACTTGTTTTAGGGACACACGATGATCTACCTTGAATGTAGTTCTTGTTCTTCCTAGTAGATGATTGAAAGATAGATAAGTAGAACAAATGAAATCAATGCAGTCAGAATTGTAAGGATCTACATCTAGTATGTTAGGAAAACAAAATTGAACAGATTTTCACTCTTATACCATGACCCAGTAAAGCTCAACCCTAGTGGTCGTTCATCTTATAATATTATAGGTCTAAGAACCGTTGCGAATTGTCCCGTTTCTTGTTCCAGGTGGTTCATTTGCTGCGCAATGTGGCCTAAGATTCCAAGAAGGGCTTCGTGAGAAGCATCCGAAGCCCTATCGAATGCCAATAACTCTGCGCGCTCTTGCTTCAAATCCGTCTGCAATTTGTCTAGTATCTTGGCTCGTGCCCGTCTCCCATTGCGTAAAGCGTCTGTGCGTTGCCTTAGAGCTTCGACCTCTTCCTGTAGTAGATGTTCAGGAGGTTCGTCAGCTGATACAACTTGGTGTTGCTCAACTACACGACTGGCGCTTCCTGTGTGTCGTGTCCCACCATAGAAGGAGGAAGGTGGAGACGCGCCTGAAGAGGACGAGAATAACGAGATGACAAAAGCCGCCATGACTTCTCCATTTGTTCATCCAGTGTGGTAATGCTGCTGCATGTTGTTGCACACTGAGGTAAATCATCTAAACGCGAACTTACAACAAAGACACGCCTTTCATCGACGTTCGCTGAAAAAAGTTGAAGCGTTTTTTCAGTACGCAGCTCTCTAGCAATCATCAAGCGTGGACAGACTCTAGTGCTAGTGGCCATTCGTACTGTAGTTTTGAGTCCTTATTACATATCATTATTCACGCTATACTGTCTTATTTGTACTTAAGATAAAGATTTTGGCATTTTGTGGGTAACTAAGGGGTGGCGCGCTTCTCCATTACTACTACTACGATCAAGTTGTCTGTGGCCAGGACCTCAAGATTTGCCAGGTTTTCACTTGGACCGATGCCTGATGGTAAGGCACCTTGACAGATGTATAGCGCTATAGTTTTCTTTCCTCCTCCAGATATACCACAAACCGAGGAACAACCACCGATTGAGTGTTCAACATCGAAGGCTCTAGTACAACACCGATTAGTGGAGATAAAACCGACAAACATGAAGATCGTGGCGTTGATCAAGACACCTTACAAACTTCGAGAGAGCTACAACACACAGCTTCTAGACAGCAAAAATTGCCCTTGGTCCTCATCGATCCCATGCGTTTCGCATTGAGAGAAAAGCAGGTGGCATTATACTGTAAGGCTCGATATTCACGAGTATGGGGATTGATATTGGTTTTCTCTCCAGGAGTGTAACATTTGTCGGGGCGGGAGTAGACGGTTCGCATCATGGGTGAAATAATCGTACTTCATCATACACTTGTAGCTATTAAGAGCCAGAAAATAGGAACTCTGATGCTTTCCAATTCTGTTCAACTTCTTTGAAAACGCAAAGCGCTGTACAACACATCATCCTAACCCTACAAATTTGCAGCGATATCATCCATGTCTATGGTTATGCCCTTCATCCTCTGCAGGGTCTGCCCCCCCAGCGAGGAAAGCCGCGTGGTATACAGTTTCTTTGATGAAATTAATACCAAAGAAAATGCTTAGAATTCCACCTAAGAAATTCCTTGCAATTCCACCCAAGAAATTCCCTGGAATCTTCACTCCTGAGGATGGCTCAGCGCTTGAGAAAGAGATCTTCGGAGCTTGCGCATATCCTCAGCAAATGTTTCCAGTTCGTCTCGCGCTACGCTAACCTCTGCATCCTCCTCTAGGCGCAACGAAGAGACAACTGGAGGATATTGGGTTTTGAAATAGTAGATCGATTGAGATGTTTGTAAGGTTGTTGAAGAGGCGTTGTAGAGGATGCGCCACTGAATAAGTTGTGAGATGGAAATTACTCCGATGGAAATCTATCAAGAAGATGGATGCTAGAGCTACTGGGAAGGAGTGCGTGGTAACAGCTGTACACGACGTTCTTTCCGTGTAGTCATTCAAAAAGAAATAAACCAAATAGTACGTTCCAATAGTTGTGCCCGCTCTTCTCTTAGGGCTTCGTTTTCTCTTTCAACGTCTTCAATCTGGGTTTGGAGTCGTTGTATGTGACGAAAGAGCTGCTTCACTTGAACCGCTTGCATTTCCAGCTTTTCCTGTAGCAAGTCGACAGCTCCTCGTTCGTCTCCAATGTCTTCTAGAAATTCATTAAATTCAATAGCATTCTCGTACGTCTCCTCGTCAGCAAAAGGTCTCTCACCTTCTGGAGCTCGTCTATTACCTCCATTGATAGAAGAGTTGTTCGACCTACTTGGGGGTCGTGGAGGTGGAGAACCCAGTTCTTGTACTTGGAAACTGCTAGCAACTTTATAGGGGTTCTTACCTTGATCTGGGACTTGTTCTGAGAGTGCTTCGTCCGACATCGTCCTTCTATTGCGTCCTGCCACAACACCTGCATCAACTGCATTGCTCTTCATCTTGTTTTGCAGATCCGGTGCACCCCCTCCTCCAGGAGCATCAAATTGCCCCAACTGCGATAAGCGTCTCTGTCGTAGTTCATTCTTGCTCTTAGAAGAACGTCTTCGTTCGGAACTCGAAGGCCTCACTTGTCCACTTATTTGTCCACGACTTTCCCCCTCTACCATAGCTCCATCCCCACTCCACATAGGCAAACGTTTGAAAACCTCTTCAGCTTGTCCCGCTTCAGCTTGTTCTGCCATTTGTAAGCACATCTCGACAATCAACAGCTCCAATTGTTCCTTTGAAAATTTTGCCAACCGCGCATGCATATGTCGTGATGCCGTTTGGGCACCTCCACGCTGAAACTCAGTCACAAACTTCCCTAATATGGCAGTGTCCCTTGCCACAGTAAGGATCTCACTCACCTCGGAACGAGAAACTTCTACTTTTGAAGTACGATCATAGGTTGACCCTGACCCACTTGTCGGCCGCGGCAGTGAACGTGATGGCGATTGTGATAGTGATGCGCCAGCACTTGTTCTGCTACTTGGTGAAGGTACGACCATTTTTGGCTTACCCCCAACGAAAGCCGGAGCTGCAGCTGAAGGGCCAGCACCCCTCCTTGTAGTTTCTGACGAGGTATAAACAGAGTCAAGCTTTGCTTCAACTTCCGAGACCCGATCGATCACGCGTGACAAATCCTTGGTAAGCCCAGTCACTACTGTATTCAAAGCTTTTTTCGAGATAAAGGTCTGTTGTGCCCCAGTCGAGTTGGCATCCGCAACTTCAACCAGTTGTAATCGTGGTGTCTCAATTTTTTCCGTATCTCCAGCACCACGATCCGTTCCTGCAGCAACCTCAACCTCAACCGCAAGAGCCGTGTCTTCTGCCACCTCACCTTCTCCCTCAGGAGGAGCACGCACGCCATAAGAAGAGCTCCTCCTTCTGCTCGTCTTGGTTAAAAAAGTGGGATTCTGAAACTCTGGCTTTTGGCTAGTGTCTTTTGCTTTTTCTCGTCGCTTCTCCCGTCTTTTCAGGTAGTCTTTTCGTGGTGTCAGGTCGTCAGCGTCAGGCGACTCCTCTACTAGCCCCTCCTCCACAGGGAGGTCTTTCTTACTCTCCCTGGACTGCTTTGTGGACAACAATATGTTCGGTGGAGTTGGTGGAGCCTCCAGTCTTCCAATTATGTTTTTTCGGGATGATCTTTTTGACGTAGATTTCCGAGAAGAGTCCTTCCGATCCATCTCTCGTGACGATTTCTGATAAGAGCTGTCCACTATCTCTTCAGAAGGAGCAAAGGATAGCGTTTTCTTCTTCGTAAAATTGCTTCCCCCTCTAGTGCTAGTCCTCGGAGGGGGTTGTTGCTTAGTCGATGTTGAAGTGAAATCCTTCTGCTCCCCCTCCGTTTCCTCCTCAGCAGGCGGTCTTTTATTACCCATTACTATCTTCAAACTGGTGGCGTTGTCCTGTAGTGGAGTACCTGCAACGCTTTCCTTATCACCATTTTCCATATCTTCCTGCTCTTGTGCATTTACTAGTAAGTCATTCTCATTATCCACCCTAAGCACCCTACAATCGTCCCTGTGCTGGTCCTCCTCCTGTATTTCGCCGTGGGCTACCCCCTTCAATGTAGATTCCTGGTCCTCCTCATCAACTAAACTGCTGCGGTCAACTAAACTACTGCGATTGGCTGTGTTGTACCCTAGAAACTCATGCAGCAACGCTGAAGAGCCGTGTTGTTGTTCCTGCATTTTCTGGCTAAGGCTACTAGCAAACTATTATCTTTAAAGGCTGCCAAACACTAAAACAGAGTTCTTTTTTTTCAATAACCATTCCCTATACTGAATGAATGACCAAGGAAGAGTAGAAGTGCATGTGCAATTGAAGTTATGGCTAGTAACTACAGGAAGAAGCTATAAAAAAATGGATAAAGGGTCTCTAGAGCGAAGGAATAGACTCTAATCTTCATGGAACCTGCGAAACAGAAAATTGAAAATCAGTGATCTTTGAACTCCAAAATCTATAGTATCTATGGGTATCCAACCTGAACTTAGGTTAGAAGACTTTCTCCTTCCCCCTTACAGAAATCCTTCGCGCACAGCTCACAAACAGAGTTCTCTCACCACAGGCCAACGTGTTGTAGAAACATATTTTTGATCTCTCACGGACAGAGTTGTAGAAATATTCAAAATCTCTCAAAAACAGATTTCGCTCACCTCTGACCACAAACGGGGTTGTCGAAATTTTGACTATCTCTCTTCAGAGTGCGACTAACTTTTTTTTCCGTTCAAGATCTCGGCACTGAGAGTTGCATCAGCATGATTACACCTTTCACTTCTGCCTCCTTTCACTTCTGCCTCAATGTTCACGTTGGTGTTCCACCTTGCTTCATCTTTCTTTTCTAGAAGCAAAGAACCCTAAAAAACGAGGTTCGCAAAAAGTCCACAACCTGGAAGAAGTTTACTCATCGCCATCATCATCAGTGTTCTTCCTGTTCGCTTCTTGTTTGGCATTGGCATTAGTAGTTGTATCCTTCTCCGATCCAGCCTAAGAGGACTTTTGCTTCTTTTTCGATCCAGCATCAGAGGACTTTTGCTTCTTTTTCGATCCAGCCTAAGAGGACTTTTGCTTCTTTTTCGATCCAGCATCAGAGGACTTTTGCTTCTTTTTCGATCCAGCATCAGAGGACTTTTGCTTCTTCTCCGTGCGAGCGTTAGCACCATCCACTTTTGAATCCACTACCCACATATCACCAAGGATTAGAAACGAGGATGCAGCAGCAACATAATTGGAGGTAGTTTATGACAGGGAGCAGCTTTGGTAGTATAAAATTTTTACCCGATAAGTAGTTGTTACTGTGCTCAGGCGTGATGTGCTCAGCCTCAGGTGATAGTCTAAACAACTTAATTTACCCAAAATAGTTTTTAGTGTGCTCGGGCGATAGTCTATGCAACTTCATTTAATACCGAAGTAGTTTTTAGCGCGCTCAGGCGATGGTCTATACAACTTAAGGCGCTTTTATCTAACAATGATTAGTTAGTGTGCTCTCTCCGCAGGCGATTATACTTCTTTATATCTAAAAAGCCCTAAGGTGCTTTTATGGAACCATGACAAGTAGTAACAGTTGGAAGCAACCCTTGATTAGCCTATGCCAAAATAATCCATGTAAATGTATTACCAATTCCCTAAGCCGTTTAGCATCTTCATACTTTTATCATGGTTTTGAAATGATGTTGATGGATGGTTCGATCAGGGTCGATCTTCATTGGATATAGAATCCTAACCAGAGCCATAGCTAGTTGCCCAGATCAATACTCGGAAACTGTCGACGGGATGGCGCTAATTACGAATATAGAAGCTCCAGCCTTAATAACGCCAACATTATTGGTTAAGGCTTAAAAAGTGGGTGTATCCTAAGATGTAGGTCCAGCCTTGTTAAGTAACAACGCCACCAGAGTGGGCTTGCTCTAATTATACTAATAAACTTTGAAGCGGAGAGAACAGTGCTTGATGAAATGAGCAATACTACACCTAGAGGTAGAAAAACAACACACAGACAGAGGCTCAAAATTGGAATTGAAATATAGATCCAGCGGCCTTAATAGCGCCAACATCTCAGCCGTTCTGTTGGCTGCTTGCCTCTTCTTCGCTGCTTTTTCTTTCCGTCTCCTGTCTTTTTCACTCTTCTTGTTTTCTGCTTGTGATGTTAGACCGCTTCTTGTTCATAATTCGTCTGTCAGCTGCATCCTTGAAAACAGTGGGGGATTATTTCCCTGCGACACTTCCCCAAGCTTTTATTCAAACATGCAATCCAATCCAGCGAAAGAATCTCGCACAAAGATCTTCTGCGCAGACTGCCACAAGGAGGTGGACAGAGGAATTAGCTACAGCCTTAATAATTGTGCTTTTTCTTCTTGACTCTCTTTCTTGGATTCTTCAGGCTGTTCTGTCCCTTGCTTGGGTCGTTCCCGCCGTTTTCGTTCTAGGAACACAGAAGATGAAGCACCGCCATGACCATCGGCTCCCAACACGAACACGCTGTACTGCTCCCAACACCAACACGCAAGAACTAGATTAACGCTAGTCTTTTCACCATCCAGGTTGCCGAGTGAGTAGTTGCACATTTTCCCATTACTTTCCCCTTGAATGCTTTTAGTGGGAACCCACTCGGCATAGTCCTCACGGGATAGTGATAAACTACCCTTAATCAGAAGTCGTCTGACGAGGAACCCCATTGTTTTCGATGATTATGAGTCAGATCCAACCGTGAGACGACCACATGGAGGACTAGTTATGAACGTCGATAGAGACCACATACAATTATACGAGGTGAAGAGACAACCTCTCCATTACCCTTAAAGGCTTTAGCGTCGTTCTGGTTCGTTGAGTAAACTACTCGACGAAGAAGAAGCAGTCCTCTATACTGTCAGTTGTCCAGTCACGAAGAATTGCTATTAAGGCTATGTTACCTTTGCCTAGCATGAGGTGTTACGAGAAGTGTTTCACTCGCCGAGAACGACCAATCCAGTCAATGCTGTAGACCATGCACAATGTAAGCTCACGACGCACACCTACTCGGTGCTTACTTGGCTTATCCAGTAGGATACGACGTCATTCAAGACTCCCTGTAGGGTGAGGATGGCAGTTGTCGAGAGAGAAATGAAGAGATAAAAAAAAAAAGTCGAGAGAGACATGAAAATTGCCGACAAGTTTGTTGTGCAACAGCGATATCATAGTTGGTGCAGCACCGACATCATTGTGCAAAAGTACCGATATCATAGTGCAAAACCGATACTATCGATCTTCGGAAGACGTAGTACCTTCGTAAGACAATTTGTCAGGTTTGCAACGTCCTCGTCAAGGTGGTTCTTCCATCACAATTATGGGTAGACCGACTCATTGAAGAGTTCGTGATAAAGAGCTTCCCTTCTGCGCTGCGCTCTCTGGCCGTATCTCTGTCATACTCATAGCGATTGTAGTCCTATGCATGTATAAAAATTCACGTCTTATTCACAATGATTCATCCTCAGTAGATCAGCTCTCGCCTCTCGGACGACAGATGCAGGAAGTACGCTTTTCCTTTCATTGTCTCCTGTAGAGGTATAGCAAAAGAACTGTAGTCAATCTACTCGGCAATCTGCCTAATAAGTATTTCCCTGCTTAAGATTTCACTGTTCTTGGAAATTGCGAGGACTCAGTTTTTCTATTATAGCTATCAAAATTGTAACTGTGAAATCGATTGAGCTTGATGAAGCAGAGATGAAATCAGAGCAGCTATATTTCAACACGGCTAGAAGTGTTTTCAGTCATCTTCTTTCTTGGAAACTACATCTTTAGAGGGTTCAGTAAGTTCTCTGAATCAATTTAGGACACATCAACATCCTCGAGCCTTCCCTAGTGTGTCTCCCTTTGTTTTCCCTTCATTTTCCCCTGTTCTCTCCAGGGGTCTCCTCTTCGATCTCAGTGACTAACCTCAATGACCAATGAAAGTTGAGCCTTAATATTAGTCCTCAAATTACTAGTCCTCATCCGAAGACCATCCTAGAACTTTCTTCCCTTTTCCCGTCGTTTTCTTTTTCTTTCCGCTGTCATTAGATTTGAGTGATGTTGGAGTATCTATCATGGTCTACTACTTTGTCAAAAGAATTCGTTAGATTAAATAGTGGATATGAGAGGATAGACTACATAGAAGAATTAGTGCATATTCCTATTATTGAAAAACCAGAGTAAATGAGCACCTATAATTCCTTTTTTGAGAAACCCAAGAATCTTAACAGTCTTTTTCGTTTTCGCCATCGCCTGGCCCTTTGCTTTCGACGATGCACTACTATTGCTACTTGCGGCTGTCGCCTTTTTCATCGCAGTCGAAGATGTTGCTGTACCACCATGAAAAGTTCTTGTCGTCGCTCTATTTTTCATAGACGAAGATGCTGTTCCTGTTGCAGCTGTACTACTTTTTAAAACTACAAGTTCCTTCGCCAAATCTTTTAGCTCTTCTCGGGCGGCAACCACTCCGGCACCGCCTAGACCCATTTTCTTCAGGCAAAACGGGTCCTCTGCGTCAGGTAAGACCTCTGCAAACTTTCCTGTCTTTTCATAGATTAGAGCTCACGACATCATCACATCATTCTTCACCATACATTGAGCTCACGACACTTCATTTTTTCACTGTTATTCACTTATCAATCTGCTCAGTGTAGAATCCCGGGCATCTAGGCGTTCCCTTGCTCACCGATTAATATCGATCTCCTGTCAGTCGTAATAAACAATCCCATTAACAAGAATGCATGGAAAAAAAAAGAAACAGCCGAAATTAGAAAGGTTAGGTTAGGTTCTGGATCCTGCAGTGTCAATTAAGATACTTCTTAATTTAAGATAATTCAATTAAGATATTGAGCCTTAAATCGAAAACCAGCCTAGAAGCGTATGTGCTCGAGTCTATCGGGATCCATCGTTTTTCATGTCGAAAGCCACCAACTCCAGTCGCTGCGCGCGCAACGAGTCCTTCATGGGCGTCTCCATGATCTTGTGGGGGTTCACGTTCAGGAGCTCCATTCTTTCTTTCTAGTGATACAGGGCCCTTCTTAGAGCTACCGCGGTCGCATCCCTGAGAGCATCCTTGGCTTCCTTTTCAAGTAGAAAAAGAGCCAAGGATAATGTTGAGGAAGCTGCAGCGGTACCCTTAACCTTCTTCTTGTCAACCTTCGCCCTATTCTTACTCTTTTTCTCATCAGTCGTCTGCGCCTTTTTACCGCCGCGTGTCTCTGCGGTAGATGTAGTGTTTACAACTTTCTGCTCAACTATCTCATCATCATCACATTCTTCATGTTGAGCCGTAGCATGTGGTTGGTCAAAATCAAGCTCGTCGTCCTCGTTCAGACCTAAGCGCGCTGCTACTTCCAGTTGCAGTTTTGAACGGTCTAGAGCAAATGCAGGTCCATCATTTTCGAAGAACGGGTTCTGCTTGTCCTGACCCTGCAAGCATCGTTCGTAAGCGTTATATAAAAACGGCCTCAAGCCAGCTTTCACGCGATTGCGATTTAAGGCCTGTTGTAGTTAGTTTTTAGCTATTCTTCAGGGGGTTCAGTGGTCAGGGTTCAGTCCTCAATTTCACAAGTTAAATACTTAGTACTTCCTTATTGTTGCACGGGATAAGCCTAAGTTTGTAGAGGTGAAAACTAACCGGTTGTTTTACTTAGTGCTTTGAGCGTCGCGGGACCTAAACCTTCACCTAAAAGGTGAAAGCCAATCAAGATTTGCAGCACACCTCTAAGAGAAAATAAGGGGAAACCACTATCTTTCTGTTTTATTTATGGGAGGAGGTTATAGTCACTTTTTCCAAACTTTGCATCATCATGCTCTTGTTAATTTTTGTACCTCTAATTTCACAAATCAAATAGTACTTCATTATAGATCGCAGCTGACACGGCTTCTTTTTCTCGACTTTCGCGTAAAGTTCTTCGACGGATGCGGTCAGCCGGGATCAAGTTGGGGACGAACTCCTCATCGTGCATGGACAAGATATCTAACATGTCTTCCGCTTCAATACGAGACCACAGGAATTAGAAGAGAAGAACGAGAAGGACAGTACAACCACGGGCATTAGAAGAGAACTACGAAGGAAAGTGTATTAAGGCTCACCTGGTGGTAGTCACCAGAGAGGACAGAGGTCTATTTATAACGACGCAGTGTTCTTGATTGATTCGAATTTCTACGATATTTGATCATAACAAAATGCTTGCACAAAGTTTTCGGTAGACCAAACAAACTCTTCTCGCCAATCCGCTCTATGATGACAGAGCGCGGAAGCACCCTGTGGCGACATAGACACAGTAATATTAGACCTCGCCCATATTCATCTTGCAGTGCACCTTTGACGTTTTATCACCTTAAAAGAGGGGCCAAAGATGCTTCCCAAGATGAATTATTGTGAGCCGTAATAAAACAAATCTTGATCTCAGCAGACTCCGTAGAAGACGAGGTTTTGTCTGTGGTTGTGGTCTTCTTGGTTGAACTAGTGCCCTTTTTTGACGATGATGACGATGTACTAGCAGCGGTAGCCTTTTTTGACGATGATGAAGAAGAAGTTGATAAAGAAGAAGCCGCTTCTTTCTTATTCATCTTTTTTCCTGTAGTAGAAGCCGTGGCCGTCGTATTTTTAATCGTAAGACTAGTAGTTGTTGGTTCCGGCACAGGTAATAGCAGTCCCAAGGCTTCGAGTGCCATACGCACGTCCGACCAGACAGCTTCTACCCTTCTTAGAAAGTAGATCTAGAAAGATCTAGCTTTTGCGTTTTGTCTAGGGTTTTTTGCCGACTAGAAGCCCGAAAGTAGGGACTCACCAGAAGACAGTCCGCGCGTATAGAGTAGAATCCTCTCAAACGCAAGTATTTCGTAATCAATTACAGACTGACAGATAGAAATGATCAGCGAAACAACTCGAGCCATAATTCTTCTTTTGGGATGACGTCTGTTTTTCGTTTTGGGTCGTTAATGAGGCTTTTGACGGCTTCTTTCATCTTTACCATGATTTTGCGGAAAGCAGTATTTTTTTCATAGCACTCTTGAGGCGACTTCGTAGCCTGTTCGAACCCTGTGGCAGAAACGCGTAAGCGAGGCCCATCGTGTTAGAGAAGGGCAAAGCCAAGGCACAGAAGACTACCTCTGGCTCTGATATAGTCTGAAAACATTAGACATTACTTTCTTAGCGGAAGGAGATTGGAAAAGAGAATACGACTGATGTATTGCTAAGGCAATTCAAATACTTTTACCTGCTAGAGAACCTGTAAACTAGTAACATTAGCGGTACAAGAAAATCACCAATAGACGTCGCAAAGAAGTTCGAATCCTTGTGGGTTTCTTAACACTGTAAGCTGGACACGCTGCGATATCGAGTTAGCAATTGCCCTGTGTATTTGGAGCATGCCCTCAGCTTACCTTCCGCCACCGGCACTAGGATCATGTTGTCGCCTGCTTTCTTGCTGCTAGACTTTCCTACTTCTTCCAGCACCAACGCGCCTTCCTCCTCCTGTCCTACTTCTGCTCTTTTACCACCTTGTTGTGGACGAACAAGAGCTGTGTGAAGATTTTCAGTTGCTCCTGCTTCACCGTCAAGCAAGCCTAAAGAAGGACCAGCCATGCTATCTGTGTTCCAAGATATCGCCTCCTCTTGACCTTGCCCGTCCTCTAAGGCAAACGTCACTGTTCGCTTGTTCTTTCCACTAGTGGACGCACTGGTCTTGTAGTAGTTCTTCTTGAGATTATTCAGTCCAATTCTGCCATTTTTCAGTGCCTCCAAGCGACTGGCCATCTCGTCTTCTAGTGGCTCAATCGATGCGCCTGTAACTCCATTCTTCAGCGTCGAAGCTGTCTGTAAGTAGCCGTCGTCCTCCATTTTTTTGGCGAGGGCGAACGTTGGCGCGACCATCATTGCCGGCACTTGCTCGTAGCCCTGCCTTGTAAAAAGGAAAGAACTACTACTAGTACTACTACTTGCGCCTCCTCCTGCAGTTGCTTTTTGAGATACTTTTTGCAATGATTTTTGCGGTGATTTTTTTCTACCTCCAAAATGTTCCTTGTGCGCGCCGGAAGATGAAATAATGGTCTTTCCCTTTAGTAGTTGTCCAATATTTTTGCCAGCAGCAAGATGTTCTGAGTTCTTTGATCTCAAAGCGGTACCAGAAGAACTGCTGGACGAAGAAGAGGAAGAAGACTCAACATTTCCACCAGCTAATGCATGGATTACGCTCTGACACAGGACTCCTCCTTGCTGATCGTTGCCGCAACGCTTCAAGGCAGTGAAGCTTTTCAGTGCTCTGAGCTCTTCATCCTTGTACTCCAAGGTCGTTTGCTTTGCTACGGGAACTAGTAATTTTCCTGGCTCGACCTTATCAAACGCTTTACATCCAGCCTCGCGTTAGAGCTCAACCCAATTCATTTCTTGCATGCACCATGCCTTACGATCCTAAGAACGAAGGAAAGGACGGCAAGAAAAAAATGACTTGTAGAAATGAATGGTATTTATTTTTTAGCCTTAATCGTATGTCCGCAACACCTCTTGTTTACGTCCCAGCAAGGCTTTTTGACTAGACAACTTCAGCTGCGCCTTCATACGCTCTGTGCGGACGTCGCGTAAATTGGCAATAAACCCCGCGTGGTCGGCTAAGGGGGCTAGGGATTAGAAGAAGAATAGCACACTCGTAGAAGGAGCACTAGACTTTCGCAAAAGACGCTGTGTGAGTGGGAAAGGGAATGTGAAGCCATCATGTGAATGCGGTGGCTGATGTGAGTCTGGATTTCGGTTATGTTACACTACGATATTTCATTTAGAGCAGAACAACAATACTGCATTGAAGTGAATGAACAGAAACCCAATTTTCTACATCAGAAGATCATGGAGCAGTTCTTAACTTTTATGCGCCTCAAAGAGGACTCGGACACGCAGTGTTGCCTTCTGGAGATAGAGCGCTTGCTCCGCTGGCTTGCGCGAAAGGTAAACGTCGAACAAATTGCGCAATTGAATGACATCACTATCATCCTCTTGTTCCTCCTCCTCGTCCATAGCGTCCACAGGTAGTTGCTCCATAGGTTCTTCGCCTTGCTCTAACAACATATCGTTGTCCTCTAGGCCATCAAAATCGTCTCCATCTAGAAGGCCAAGCCCATCGACTACGTCGCCACTTGCTTCTTCGACAAAAGATGGAGAGATGCGGGGCTTCGTTTAGAGAGTACTGGTATGAGGCTCTATTGTGGCAGAACTGGTCGAAGGTCGAGAACGAGGAGATCTATAGCTCCATGCTTCCTACAAAGCTGATGTTACACATCATTTTTCACCTAACGTCATCTTCACTTTTCAGCAAACAAAACCTTAACTTTTCGCATTTTTTTCAGCAGGGTCCTGATCTTCTCCATCTTCTAGTTCTAGGCAGTTGCTCATCCTAGTACTATGCCCATTCACACCTTGTTTATCGTCGCATATCGCTTCCCGATCTTTCCCTCGCTTCCAAACGACTCCTGGTAAGTTTTCTAGGTAAGAAAGACGCCACGCAGACAACTCCGCAGCCCATCGCCTGTCATAGGCCTCTCGAGCTGACGTACTTGGGATTAGCGCTAGCTCGTCCCTCTAGAAGTTTCCACGTAACTCATGTTCATGGTCGATTTCTGAGCGATTGAACATAGTGTACCACTGCAACAAGCAACCTGCATGGTCTCAGATGAATTGCGTTCTTGGCAAAGAAGTCGATACATAGACAACTTCACGCATATGGGACTAACTTCTTAGAACAAACTCAACAAAATCAAGTAGATCACCCATCTATCTATAATAAAAGTTGTACCGCATAGTTCAGTCCCGCGTGCTCTTAACTTAAGCAAACAGTCATGCGCTTCGGTGACCAAGGCGAAAAGTTCCGCGTCCCCCCCATCATTAGCGTGTGCTAGAATGCATCTGGGTCCCCCCCATCTTGATACCCAAGCCCTTGGATTTGCTGGGAAAAATGCAGGGGAAAAGGGGGTCAAGATGCTGAGTGGGATGAAAGCCGACCATAACATCAGCATTAGCTGGATGCGACAACAGTAGCTTCTTTTCGTAGGCTTGTTGCATCACTCGGAGACCAGGATTTGGCGCAACACCAAGAACTTCATAGTAGTTTACGAATACTAACTCGCTGTCGTTGTTGTTGTTGTTTTTCTGTTTACTGCTGCATTCCGCACTACTAGGTGGATCTACTTCGTCAACATCCATTTGATCAACATCAGGAGGATCAAACTTATTCTTTTTCGATGCTGCTACCATATCCGCCAATGCTTGTGACTTCTCGGCTTCACGAACTGCGTCTTTGGCAGCCTTGGCAGCGGCTACCTTGGGCGCCCGCATTGCCGCTGGCATGCCAGTGAGTTTCTTGGACGGCGTGGACGGCATCCTTTTCGTGTTTTTCTTTTTCTATTTTTTGTAATAGTAGTTGTAGTAGTTTGTTATGAGAGTTGTCTAGAGTTGTTTGGAGTTATAGTAGTTATCTACACTTGTACTTTTTACGTCTATTTGCCACTGGGTGTTGAAGTCTATTTGTCACTCGGCGTTGTGTAGTAGGAAGGTTCACAAAAGATTAATGATTTTCGTAGAATTTGCGAGAAGAGGCGAAGAGAGAGGTAGGACGGGCAGATGACGATACAACCGACGGGCACGAGCACACAGACAGACGAAACGAGAATTATGAGACGCAGATGGATACGAGAACCGAAATACCTAAAAATGGACTGAATTACGACAGATGAACGAGCGAAGAGTTACGCTAAACGACAAAGCGACTCGCTTTTTCAAATGACAGGGCAAACGATAATCAAACGCACCGATATTCTTGATAACTATCAAGGATGGCGTTGATACCGACCTCCTCTCCTCGCTGCTCCTCTAGCATGCGCAAAGGCTGCTGCGCAAGACGACAGTTGTATCGACGGTGTCTACTGAATGCGATGACGGCTCTTTGTGGGAGATGAAATATTTCGTTTCATTCTTGGAAAGTTTGAGACGTTCGTTTTATGACTTGTTCGTATGAGTTGTGGTTCTTATGTTGTGTCTTAATGTACCTTTCAGATCACAAGGACTCTCATCTGACTCGAGTCTATATCACAATGGAGACAGACCCACGCTCATCTTCATCTGTTAGCCACTTGTCCTACCTCACCCACGTCCATATGCTGGCCACGCCTACTGCAATATAACCGATTGCAGTCCGTATTATGAAATATTTCAAATGCTTGCGCCAGGAAAGTGTCCTCGCTGTGCTACTGCAAATTCCATGATCACCACCACGCCTACTCATAATGCTATCATTAGGTGTTAGTGTTTTACCGTCAGCTATTTCGTGCCGCTGTGGTTGTACTACCCCGACCTCCTACTGGGCAGGTGCAACGTCTGTAGTTGTACTTCTACTAGGCTCCTCTTCTGTCGCATAGGTAATGATCCTCGGAACAACCAGTAATCCTCTTCTGTCACATAAATAATCTCCGTCCAGTGCTGGACTGCTTCCCGCTAGCATGATCATCACAAAGTGTCGCACAAAGTGCACGATTAAGTACTTACGTTTGTCTCTTATGCGCGTCGAATTCTTCCTCGACGACTTGGATTTGCAACATGCCGATGATAACCAGAATCTGGAATGACACGAGGATGAACATGAAGTAGATCCGATTCCTGATAGTACTTCTTTCCACTTCGTTGTCGGTCAGTTCAAACGCAGCCTTCAACTTCGCACTGACTCCTTGCGCGTGAGCGAAGTTGTCAATTTCTAGCAGAAACTTAGAGGAGCTCACCCAAATCCATCTTGGAACAAGCTGCTGCCAGATGAAAGTCATGAGTCCATTATCAATGTGGAAGAACATAGATGGGGTTTCATTTAACTTCTCCAATGTACTAGGTAGAGTCAAAAATTTAACCTCTCCAACATAAGCATTTGCATTCGCGTTCGACGAGGTATTCCGACCAGCGAAGGCCCAAAGGCGCCAGGCATCCTCAGCGTTCTTGCAACCGTGATCCCGATGTGTTTTTCTACGTCTGGTTTGTGCGCGTTTGCAGAACAACGCCAGCACATTTGTGGGATTTCACTGATCTCCAATGCTCTGGATGCCCCGTTGTTCTCCTTGGTTCGACAGGAAGATTCATCCGCTTCCAGCCTTCGAATTGCAAATTAGATGCACTAGGAGAAAATGAGGTAATTGCCATGATCGCGTTACGAACTACGGTATCCTCCGGTATCTCCCTATCAGCCTTCCTGTAACTTCATATAAAGAAGCCTAGCCATGACAGGTAGAGATGTTCTCGAAATTCCTTGCTTTTGAAGTAGTAAGTCTTCCAACCCTTCGCCGATGGAGCCACCAAAAAAGATCGAGGCCATCGAAGCCATCCCAGCTTTCATAACCTCGCCTTCCACATGTCTTTCCCAGCTCGTCCCATCTAAAAATTCCTCACACATCGGTCGGTACCAGGGGGCACTTAGACGTCTATATATACTAGAGTTTCTAAAAGCTTTTTGGTGCTGTTGTTTCGAGATCGACAAAGAGATCTCTTTGTCTGCTGTTGTCCTCTAGTAAGAAGCGGTAGTGAACGGCAGAAGATATCATCTGTGTCTACCTATTCTGTCCTAGAGAACGGTAAAACTAAAGTCACAAGAGTACCGCCAAAAGAAGTGCCACCCCTAAGACACACCAACTGCAACAGGTGTTGACACCACATGCCAAACGGGTAAACATCAGCCGATTCGTCACTCCAGGTTGGGTTCGAACTCCCTGACAGAATAGCCTGTACGGTTAGCACTTAGGCGATGATCATGCTCAACGAAGCGCACAAGCAACGATTGCAAAATCCTTTTCGAAACCTGTGTACCGGATCCAATGCTGTTAATATGTTTCGCTACGCCTGGCCTCTCTTTCTCCAGTTGAGGGTGTAGGAAAAGAACCTTCTTGTACTTGGTCTCCCTTACTTAGTAGCCTCCAACAACCAAGCACAGGTGTAAAGCCAGTTGATGGAAATTTTAAGGAGGCTAACTTAGTCGTAGGCAAAAAATCGTAGAAATCTGGCTGTGCTGGAGACTCCGCTCTAGCACCTTCTTGCGCAGAAGGCGAAGGCGCAGGCTCCATGTTGGCTACTTAGTAAGTGTAAGAATGTTATAATTCACTTTTTAAAGAGGAAGGTAAAGGGCCTTTTGCTTCACCGTTACAACCGTCCTACAGAATTCTAAGCTCAATCCGAAAGTAAACAACAACTTAACCCGTATCGAAAACTGGTACGTTTTCGCAAGTAGAAATGAGCTAAGAAATTTTTCGACCGACAGGTTCTGTTGGAACACTATCACTGCTCTTTGCCCAGGAAATAACATTGACCTCGGACGCATTAGAATGCGAGGGAGCACTCGGCATCATGCACATGCTTGGTTGTGCACGACAGATTCCTCCTGTATGACTTTTTCATATTTATACAGTGATCACTAGCTACTAGCACAAACGAAGTGTACAGTTTCCCTTTCTTTTAGCGCACATATTTATCTTTGTCGACTGAAACGCAATTCTATCAACATTTTTTTTGTGTAGCAATACAACTCGGTTCATTATTCATGAACAGGCATTGTGTAATTAAGTACAGTACAGAGCGATCTTGTTGTATAACACTTGAACTTGTCAATTCGGCAACTGCTTCAGTATCTTGTTAAATTCTAGCTAATTCTATCATCTCTACAGCTCAACGCCTACGAAATCAAAACAACGATGTGGTCTCAACCATGTTGGTCTCTATTCATTTTCTTGCAATAACTAGTATGCTGGTGCGTATGCATCTTTCTAACGTTACAGAATGTTATAGTTATAGCGTTTTCGTACCTTCTTATGTGGTAAGGAAATTTAGTAATGAACAGACGGACTATCGATTGTAACCAAGCACGTAACAGAAAGTATGTAAGTAAGATTGATCATTTTAGCTAAACGCGATGTGAATGTAATGACTAAGAAATTTCTACTTGATGATGTTCACTAAGATTTGATGAATTTCGAGGACCTTAATAGCGTACTTCTTGCTTTTCTATCGATTCGATTAAAATCTTCCATAGAAACGTTGACTCAGAAATACCCTTCCACGAGTCTCCACCTTCATGCCTCGGCAGCCTTCTCTTCAACTGCAGGAGCTTCTTGAGTTTCCTCAGCGGTAGCAGCAGGAGCAGCTTCCGCCGCAGGTGCTTCCTCTGTGGCCGGCGCTGCTTCCGTCTCCGCGGCAGCAGGAGCTGCTTCAGCTTCCGCATCCGGAGTAGTCCCAGTAGCAGCAGGCGCCGCTTCAGCTTCCGCAGCTGCAGTTACTGTCTCAGCGACCGGAGCTGTCTCTTCAGCTGCAGCCTCCGCAGCTGGGGCAGCCTCTTCCGCTGCCGCTTCCGCAGCAGGCTGCGTGACCTCCTCGGCCTCCGCAACCGGCTCAGGCGCAGCTGCTGGAGCAGCCTCTTCTTCAGCAGTCACGGTTGGAGCTTCCGCTTCCGCCGCTGCTTCAGCAGCTGCAGCACTCTCCTCTATTACAGCTGCAGGCTCTTCTGCTGCTGCTACAGTAGTCTCCTCCGCTGCTGGCGCTGTCTCTTCTACGACTGGAGTTTCCTCGACAACTGGTGCGGCTACCTCTTTTTCTGCCGCTGCAGGGACTGCCTCCTCCGCTTCTGCCGGCGCTGCTGCAGCAACATCAGTACTCTCCACAACAGCTAGCTCTTCTTTAGCGGGTGCTTCTTCTACGACAGCACCAGCGTCAGTTGTTTCTACTACCGCATCAGTGACTTGTTCAACAGCAGCTTGTTCTTCAGTGACTTCCGCTGATGCGACTACCTCTTCTAAAACCGCGCTAGTTGGATTCTCTACCACTTCTTCTTCTGTTTTGCTCTCAACGATTACCTCTTCCGTCACTTCCACAGCTGCTACTTCAGCAGGAATGGCCTCAACAGGAACCGTCTCAGCAGGAGCAGGTTCCTCGGCTGCAGCCTCAGCCGGAGCAGGTTCCTCTGTTACAACTTCTAGAGGTGCCTCCTCTGCAACAGGACTTGTTTCTACTGGAGCAGCAGTTTCTTCCACTACCTCTGCTGCTTCTGCCTCCGCAACTACTACAGCAGCAGTGTCTTCCACTACCTCTGCTGCTTCTGTTAGAGCTGTCCGCAATTCATCTTTCTGCTGTATCCTTGAAAAGTATGGGCGAGTATTGCCCGAGAATACTCCCTCATACTTTTCAGGAATACTCTCAAAGATGGATTATCTCTAGCCTTAATTCTGCCTCCGCAACTAATGGAGCAGCAACCTCTTCCGTCACCACTTCCTCAGCGACTTCTTCTTTCTTCTCTCCGACCGGCTCTTCGACTGGTTCCTCCGCGACAGGAGCTGCTTCCTCGACCACTGGTGCTGCCTCTGGTTCTGATGCAGCATTAGAAGGATCGTAGGAAAGAAATTCTCAGAAACGCAAAAAATTATCAATAGTCATTCCCAGCAAGCACTAGACGAGACCACTTGTACTAGATCGTTATCCATAACAACCACTTCTGCTAGAGTTTCCTCCACCACAGGAGGCTCTGTCTCCGGAACAGCAACCTCTTCCTCGACCATGGCTTCAGCAAACCGAATGTCACCTGATGTTGGAGATCGAGATACTTCAGTCTCGATTTTCGCTAGACCCTTGGCAGGATCTTCTTCCTCTGACACATTGACGGTGACTGGATCTGTAATTTGTTCCATCACGTCCGCAACAACGGAATCGACCATAATAGCCGCAGCGTCGGGAGCCTGGACGAGTGGGTGAGGAAATTGTTGCGTTTTCTAGTTAAATTTTAGATTGGGTTTGTATTTCTCAGGTTAATAGAGTCAGGATTTTCATAGACTATTGTTTGTAAAGAGCACAGAACTGGTTCACCCTAAAAATCTAGAAGTACAACAACCGGTGCAATTTACTCTGACTAGGTTGCATCAAAACATACAAATAGTACCTTCACAGTCGTAGCTGGTTTCTCTGAGGCATCAGCACTCTCGCTCGTCGGTTTCCTCATGGCGGATCCAGCTGGTCCTGCAGCCACAGGACGTCTCTTTGCAGCTGGCTTCGGCGCTGGTGTTGATGAGGGCGATTTGAATGTGAAATCCGACGGTTAATATGAGTAAATTGTATGAAAGAGAAGCGCAGAGAATCAAGAGCTCTCGTTCAGTTGTACGATAATATTTCTTCCTTGCTGTAGACAGAAAAAAAGGAGACGCTGATTAGTTTGAGTTGTATTCTTCAAAAATTATACCAGCTTTCTCAACATTCTTCTTTGAGACCAGGACATCAACAGTCTTTGCTCTAGTCATTGCCTCTTCTGGCGTCTCGTCTTCCATCTCATCCATGAGGTTGACGATAGGTTCTTTCCGTTTCACCGGTGGCAACTTATGTGCTCGATAAGGTACAACTTTCTTGATGCTGAATGTTGGAGAATGAGGTGTCAGTAGAGAATTAGTGCAAAGAGGATGGTTACTGAATCAACTACATGTTTCGAGTAGTTGTTCTTAAATGCTCAAACCTTACTTCTTTGCGTTACACATAGTCAGTAAAATCAGGCTGAAAATGATCTGTAATTTATCGATGTCAAAAAGATCCCCAAGTATTGTTACCCACTGCTAACGTAGCTCCTCGATCGCATGTAGTCCTGCTGCTGAATCTCACGTCGGATTTCACGTGTTGTCTGCACCGTCGTTAACCGCTTCGCGAGGAGCTCATTCTCCATATAGATTCTGCGCGCTTCCATCCTTCGTGCGCCCTGCGCCTTAGCATCCGGTGACCGTGCGCGGTGCATCATCTCTCCGGGTTTACCTACAGGTTAGGGTTGGTTAGGATCATGCTTGTCCCCCTCCTTGTGGTTGACTATATTTTCATCGTCTATCAAAACCGTAACAAACTGCCCAGCATGTGGCAAGCGGAACGTTTTCACCGGCAATCATGGATGTTCCAAAAAAATGTTCCAAGATATAAGACGAAACAACAAGTGAAAATTCTTACCTTGTGGTGGCAGATAGCCTTCTCCGTTACGAATCGAGACTATTCTGTCGATAATCCGCTTGTTCTCCCTGCCCAACACACGATTTTGTTCGGAGACTCGGTGTTTCCTAGCCATCTCCATCATCCTCTTGTTTGTACCTGTGTTGGAATGGAGATGTTGACATGAAGACTTGCAACTAGAAATGGAACCGAGAAATGGAACGTCGTACAATGCATGTTGGTGGTCGTCCATATCTTTGCAAGAAAATCACAAATTGATTATAACAAAAGACTCATAGTCCATCATTCAAAACTACGTCAACAATACCATCACACGAATGTGGCGGTGTGTAGTACAATACCATCACAAGAGTGTGGCGCTGCGTTGTCGATATGCGAGTCCATATGCCGAATTCGATCCATCATGCCATGCCACTCCTTCTGCCATCTCACCTGTTCTGTGACATTTGCACGCCATAGAGGCGGGGCCGGATTCGGCGGCCCCTTCGGTGTTGCGTAGTACATCTTGACCTCTTAGTTGCAGGAAGGAGATGTGCTAGAAGATGAATACCTGGTAACCACCCAGTAATGGATTGCGGTGGATACTACAAACCGCCCACTTGACCTAACATACTCCGTCTAGTAGTACTTACCCTACATTTATCAAAACTTGAATACAAGGCGGCTAAAAGTATCTAGCTACCTGGAAATAGGTTGATGATGTTGACGTAAGGGTGCTCATGCAAAGTGAGTATCTGCAGGCTAAGCAACTGTTCAAAAAAAAGATAAGAAAATCTGTTCGACGGCTTCAATATCAAATCAACAGTAGTTCTATAGATCTCTAATCCTGAAAACAATCAGACAGTGAAAGTTGTGACAGGGAAAAGGGCGAGGCGTAGGTAGGAGGAGAGTGAGAAATCCAAAGATCCGCTACCGAATCAGTTCTCGGTACGAAATGAACCGCTTTCTGAGAAATCACGTTCACGGAAGTGTCACCGATCTTCTCCTACTTCTGCACAAGCAATACAACACCGACACGTGCTACCACACCGAAGACGCACGATATGTGCCTTCACAGACACCGACCCTGCTGCGACATGGAGGTACTGACGATCACCGATTATGAGAGCCAATAAATGTAGCACCTTTGGTCGTAGATCGAACCAAGGTTGTGCGTTCCATCAACAAGTGTTATAGATGCATGCTCTTGAGTTATGTTTTTCCCAGATCACAGCAATACATAGCGTTTTTTACGGTTTAGATTCATTTTTTTGTTTCGATGTAATAAGCTCATTTGGAGTTGACTCTTGAATTGCGGATGCAGCTTTTCGATTGTTACTGAACAAGAGAGTATAATCACTTTATCTACCTATCTCGTGCCTCCCCGAGATTGATATCCGCTGCTTAAGATTTCTCTGACGATTTCTACCCACTCGTCTAGCTTTTACATACATAGGGCTTGTCGTCTGCGATGAACAATCAGAGCTACATTGATTTACTTCATAATATGGATAATGATTTCTCGAACTTTTTGATGTATTATGAAGAAGTACAGAACAAATTCGAAAGCTAGGTGGTCTTTTGTGTAAACTATTTCATACAACAATAACATACTCTGAGAGATATTTCTTATCATTTTTAGTGCCGCGCTTTATTTCGTTTCTGAATTTTCATTTTCAATTATCGGTCCCGTTTTTACGTACATATGCAATTCTTTCCACTTCTATTGCTAACTTCTAATGCTACAGAAGCTCAACAAAGAAGCGCCTGTCTTATAAGAGTGGCACAGTCAACAAAGTACGTACGCCGCGTCTTCTAGTTCCTTTGTGTCTAGTTACTTTGTCCTCACCTCTTCGCGAACGATACTCTTTGCCAAGAGGACGCTTTCTCATGAGCTTTATTTTCTCTCTTTGCAATTATTCACTTTACTTTACCGTATTTTTTACAACACGATATCCATATCTTCATTTAACCTGTTTATTCAATAACGACTCATCACGACTCTCCTACTACTCCTACCCAGTAGACTTCGCCTCAACCCATTTCCACTCTTCATCGATTTTCGCGTCCGTTGCCCACGACTTGAATTCCCCACACCACTGGAAATAAGCCACCCACACCATGAGACAGTAGCACTAGCATCTCCCTTTCTACCACCTCCTTGTTGATTCCCAAACGATTAGAAGAAGAGAAAACATTTCTTCTAAACAGATGTTCATGTTGTTCTATATTTGATGTTGCAATTGATCAGGAAGCACAAAACGAAAGTCAATGAGTCACTATGTTGATTGCACACGAGGATTGTGTAAGTGAACAGATACAGACGGCGTTCCCACTACCTGGTAGAAGATGACCCCTACACTAATGAAAGCTATCTTGACCTTACTTACGTCATTTCATTCCCTGACATAATGAACTTTGAAGTTGACCATCAGGCCCCTACCTCTTTCTGCTCCCCCGCAGCGGCCGCAGCATCTGTCTTCTCGTCTTTCCAAGACATCAAAGCAGCTGAAAATTTCGACGCAGCTGCTGAAACTTTCGACGCAGCTGCTGAAACTTTCGACGCAGCCATTTTCACAACCCCGTTAGCCTTGCAAATGCACCCTTTCCAGTGCCAATTGAGACGACAACTCAGGCGCTGCCAATGAAGAGGCGATAACCTATTTTGCTGGTAGGCTAGATCTGCACAAAAGACTAGCCTGCCAAGGCTCAAGCTCGCATGAAAAGGCATAGGGTGTCAATGCTTATCGAAATGCGACAGAGGCAAACTAGGCAACATAAAGCGCCAGCGCTTCGACGGTGCTTGGTAGGGCTTTACGCTGATGACATGGATCTGCACCTCAAAGCAAACTTGTCCAAAGTCTTTGCACAGTCGCCGACCTTGTCTCCACAGGAGCCAGCGCCAACTTCAAGAGGAATAGCAACGCACGAGTCGCCAGATCATGAAGTATTTATGTAATGGAATCTGGTCCATCGACTTGGTGTGAAATAAAGCAAGCGCGTGGAAGGAGTCTGTGGCTATGAAATGAGGCCTGTCAGGGTGAGGTCTCGGAGGGCCAGGAAAGTGCACCAAATACGCCCACGCGCATAACGTTACCCACATGCCCAAAACTACCGAACGGCTTTGCGCTAGGCAGTAAACGGCACCTGAACAAATATGCATGGGCACGGAAAACGCTAGCCGCGACCCCTTTTCTTTGGCGCGACGGGAATGCAGAAGCAGCCGTGGGCGATGGCATCTGCCTGCGCCAAGGCGATGTCGCCGCGCGTGACTTTGTCAGCAAAGTGCTCTGTGACTGTGACTTTGAATGGAGCGCGCGCTGCGCAACGGGAGCTCCACCGGCGGGAGGAAAGAAAGAGGAAGAGAGAAAGGCACGCGCCAAATGTTGTGAGTGTGTGATTGTGGTACCGAAGAGAAAGCGCCACACCCAGTGCCAATTTCGTGCTTTTCAGCGCCTTCACGAAGCAACTTCTATCCCCCGTTTGAATGTGTTGAGCTTGAGAAACTGCCCACAAAGCGGGAGGCGCTGACCGCTGAGAAGAGGCGCTAGAACGGCGAAGCGTGGGCGGTTCGCTACCAGAACGCCGGTCGCCAGTTTATCTACAAGCCCCATCTTCAGGGCCAGATAGTTAACTAAGCCAACGAAGCAAGCAGGCGAGAGCCGCCAGCACTAGTTGCGCGTGGAATGGATGCTCCGCGTTCTGGAAAGCAAGGAGAAAGAATGCTGGGGCGTGAAATGATACCGCAAAACCAGCAACGCGAAGCGGGAGCCAAGCCCAGATGTTTCAAGGCAATAATGTTCCAAGCGCAGACCGACAGAGGACTTTCAAGATGGCACGGCCGTCACACATTGCGTGAGCAGCGTCGCCGAGTCTGGAAAGCGCGGCAACGGATGGGTTTTCACTGTCAAAGACCTCCCCCGCAAGCAACTAGCCCAAAGCAGTTGCCAACCACGAGCGACCACATGGGGCGCGACGCTCTGGCCACTTCTTCAGATGAGTGCGCGCCTTAGCTGCATGCTTTTTGGCGGCGAGGTTATCTGTATAATACGCCACGGGCCTGCCCGTGAAAAGGTGCACCGCTTCACGAAAGGCCGGGAGGAGAAAGACCGGAGCGGCCGCCCCTCTTGCGTTGATAGAGCACTCGGCCCATTCATCCAAGGAAAACCGTGGCACCTCAGTCCACTGACAGTTCCGCCCGAGCCAATACCCCTACAAGCTGCGGCGTCGCCGTGGTTTGGATGGCAGTCTGTCAGTCACCGCATCGCACGGAATTGGGCGCAGGAACTGCTGCCCAAATGTCAAGACTTCTCCACGCCAGAGAGAGCCCCTGCAGCAGTTTTCAAGAAAAGACTGGCTGGATCACAGGCGAACGCCCTGCGCCACCAGGGGGCTTCCTCGGCTAAACACGCCACCAGAGATAGAACGTTGCAACTTGAGGCGAAAACGCGTGCAGGCCTGCTACTGTTTTGGCGCGCCAGTACTCCCAGCGTCGCCTTGCATCGCTGTAAGTAAGCGGGCCACGATTCACAACGAAAGCAAAGCCTGCGAGTAAGAAGGCCCACGCCCCCCCCCGATGGAGGCGAGGCCCCTGACCTTGCGCCGGCCTTCGTTCTCATGGTTTTCCAAAAGAGACGAAGAGCGAGGCCTAGCTGGCAACGGTGGCAACTGGCTCGCCTGCGAGCATGCATAGCGATGACACAGGCGAGCACGAGCCGGCTACTACAGTGCAGGAGACTGCCCCCCTGGGATAGCAGAAAGGCCCTGCTCCACTTCATGCGATCGCTGCCTTTTAGCTGCGACCGCTTTGCAGCTTTCTGCATGGTTTGGCCACCACTAACGCCGAAGCCCACGCGCGTCATTATCGTGCCCTGCTGGATTAAGATTTGGCCGATAAAGGTAAGAGATGGCGGCTGAAGTAAAAAGCTTTTGGCTCGAGTTTGTTCGCAACTAATACGAAGAGACTACTAGGCACGTTAGCGGAAAGGGCCGAGGCTCTGCCCTGGTCCTGCATCGGTGGGCGCTTCAAGATTGTGCACGCATTGTGAGTGGCGCTCTTGATCTGACGGACGCCGCAGGACACTCGGCGAAACTGCAAGGGCGCTCCGAAGTGATCGCTGGGCCCATCGTGACGCCACCGCAAGCAGCTGCAAGAGGTCGCCCAGCTTTCCCCATGCGCTCGGATTGCTTTTGGTTGAAGCACATCAGGCAGAGGGCCTTCGCAAGTTTTTCGAGGGAGACAAGGCGAAACACGTTGCGCAGTACGCGATACCCCCAGCACTCTTCTTGCAGTCTTCGCAGATGCCTCTCCGGCAACGGTTGCCGCCCGCTTTTACTACGCCACAGACGACGCACTCCTTGGCAGTGGCACGCTGCTTACCACATGCGACGCACTCAAACTGCGTGAGAGCGGGCGCTGGCCCAGCGACCGGAACCACGCCGCCGCCGACCATTTTGACCTCTCGACACTCACTAACTTTTTAAGTAATGCCATCTACTACTCCAGAGTCAAGCCCTTGACGATGCCTATGATTGTTATGGCGTTCGCCGCTGGGATGTGGGCCCGAAGGGCTAGAAGCGTAGCCGCCGTTCTTCTCGTCCCCATTTTCGGTCCACCACTTGCCCCGCCCTTCTTGTTCGGTGTAGTCGCAAAACAGGTGTTGCCTGGGTGGTCGGCTGCTGATGGGCTGGGCCCTTCTTAGGGCTTACGGATTTCCCCAAGAGCTTTCGACGCCTCGACTGTGTATGTAGATGAGGACACTACTTCTACACCAACGACGACACCCAGCAAGATGCCTCCGCCTCGAATCAACATGCTCTGAGATGTGGGAGCGAATATGGACAGGCTGGCCCTGGCGCGTGCATGTTTTGCTGCTGATGTATTCGCTCCTTACCTATAGACCCACTTAGAAGGGTTACTCATATAGAAAAGAGAGACGCGACACGCAGAGAGTTCCCCGGAGATTTCCGATAGCTTCGGCGAAAAGCATGCAGCGCGGGACAGCTAGTGGCCTGATGTAGTCACGCAGACGTTTGCGCAAATAGCTTCTGAGGCAGTAGCGTGTTCAATTGCTCACGCGTCAGCACCATGGCCAAAACTCTCTCGATGGCTCGCGATGGTCACTGCCGTTGGCTTACTGGAAACGACATGGCAAGCCAGCCTCTTCCCTGCGTCCTACCGGTTTGCCCTCTTGGTTCTTCCCGGGTGTGCGCGCTGGTCTACTTGCGGCCGCCTGGTGCGACTCCTTCACTGGAAGACGGCGCACGAGTCAGCGCTTCGTCTTCACTGATGCGCTGAGCCCATGGCCCACGAGATGGCTGGGCTTTTGTGGTGGTGAGATCAGCGCCCAAGCTGCGGACCCATTGTCCCAGAATAGAGTGGACGACCAGAGGCACTTCACCTGCCTCAGCATCGCGGGAAGCTAAGCCTTTACCATCAGCATCAGGCAAAGCCGCGCGGGCTGCCTCGATGCCTGCGCGAGGCTAGCACCCTTCCACAGAAACCAAGCCCGGTAAGTATTTGCTGCGAGAATTCCACTGCATGGGACGGCTGCTCTGCTTGGTTTCATTGGCGACAACATAAGCGGGGCGGAGGATAATCGGAAAGCGTGGGCTGCTGGTGTTCTCTCCTTGCGCTGGAGGCCCCCCGAGATGTATGCGGCGACAATCTGAAGGCGATTGCGACTGCTGTAGTTTTTTTAGGGGTGAACGCCTCCTGTGGTGTGAGCGTGCGTTAGCATATCGTGACGCGCGTGCGCTAGTACTGAAAGAAAGCGACAGACTGACGAAACGCCAGCCACGGCGCAGAGGCCGATAAGGTGGCGGCCGCGGCTCCATAATACGGAAAAGCCGACACAAAGACGGCGACGGGGTGGGAGGCTGCTGCGCCTACTACTTTCCGGCGCGCCTTTCGAGTCGCCTCGCCTTCTGAAAGTCCGGCCCTTGCCACTCTATTGCGGGAAGACTCACCGCGACGAGATCAAGCGCAAGAGCTGCGGCTGGCGTCGGCGGTTAGTCACGACGCAGCCCGCCTAAAAGCGCCCCAGCTCCACCGCCTCCTCCAGGTCAGCTGGGTTAGTGCGTTAGCTAAGTCTCTTGACTTCATCCGGGGAACCCTGGCGACGCGCAAGAGCACCGAACGGCGAGACGCTGCCCGAGGTGTCGCCGATCTTGTTGCTGGGGATTTCCTTGGAGTTTGGATGGCCTCGTCTCGCGAAACCACTCGCCCAGCAGTTTCGGTTTGTATTTAGAGGAGAAGACAGCCTTCCGCCACACACTCCTTTTTTTTGCGGAGTTGATCAGTCAAAAGCGCCGAGGCGTCTTCTTCCTTCAAAGCTGGGGCCCTCTGGGCACGGGGTACGGAAGTAGTCGCTGCCATTGGCTTTGGAGGGAGCGAAAGCGCGACCATGACAAGAAAACCCCGCGCGCGCCATCTCCTTGGGCAGCAGCAATGCTGCCGACCCAAGAGAAGATGGCGCTCGACGTTTTTTTTCTTCTCCGTGTAGCAAAGAAGTGCCGACGCCAATGAAGATTTGAAAGATGCCCAAAAGCTGAAGCGCAGTTGCTGTCGCCCTTCTCCAGGTGGCGGGCCTGTTGTGTGAATCGCGATAAGAGAAGGCTGAGCTCTTTGCTGGGGTCACGAAGTAACCACTGGCTACGCCCCTCTCGAGGTAGGTGCTTCCTGGTATATGTATGGAAAGCGAAAGCACCAGCACCGGAGCAAATCTCGACTGCAGACCCGTCGAACGGTTCGCGCTGAGCAGTATAAACTAGCCCCTAAGGAGTCGAGGACAAACTGCGCAAAGCTGTGATGGACATGAGAGGAGCGAGGCCGCCCCCATAAGCGGCACGGCCGTGCTGCGACGCTAAAGCGGTGGCCAGCTTGTGCCGCTCCTCTGAGGGAAAACGCTGGAAAAGCCGTCGGCGCGGATTTTGGCTAGGTATTGAAAGGCAGCGCTAGCGCTGAGGCGTTCTGGGTCATAAGTGGACAAAGATGACACGACGAAACTGCCCCACCTGTGGCGGCGTGCTAGCTGGGGGCTAAGATCTTACAAGATTTCTCCAAGTGCTTCGTCGACGCTGTAGCTAGAGGGCTGAAGCCTTCCGTCGATGATGTCCGCCACATGAGTCCAATCGACGCAGTTTAGAGCAAAGACACCGGCGCGATATTTGGAAAAACCGCCGCGGTGGTGAGTCAATTTGATGAACGAGGCGGGGCCTTTGTGGGCCTCGAAATCTAGCACGCAAGCCCTAGTGCTATTCGTAAGCAAAGTGCTAGCGCGGTTCGTTGTGTAGTCAGATTCGGATGCGGTGTCTTGGAGTCTGTGAACAACGAGAGGAGTGGAAGTGGCCAAGTTTGCGCGGATTGTCTTGTCCCTGTTTTTATTTACCGAGGGGCCCCCAGTCCTTAATATTAAAAAAGGCCGCGCTTCCTATGGAGTAACACTATGCCAAAAGCGAACATGGGAAAGTGGTTCTTTAGCCAAAGACCGCACATAAGGCCCAGGGATCAGTTGGGCAGCATTCGTCTGAAGATGGAAAATTTTCACTCTGAGCCACATAATGTACAAAAAAGCGCTTTTTTTCCGTTTTTTGTACGTTATTCGTCTCAGAGTGGAAGTTTTTCATTGTGGGGCGGATCCTGCCCAACTGATCCCTAGGCTTTATGTGCGTTTTTTGGCTAAAGAACCACTTTTCTACGTTCGCTCTTGGCATGATGTTACTCCAAAGGTAGCGCTTCTATTAATTTAGTCACGCTTGGTTTTTTCAAAAGAAATTCTCGAACGAAAGCGAGAGCGAAATCGATAGAAATTCAGAGTGATGACGAGGCTGATGGAGTGGAGGTCGGTTCGATATACACGCGCTTGCGTGTAAGATGCGCGGCGCCCTCGGTTCGATATTGATAGACGAAACCGATGCCAGCAAAAGTTATCGCCCCAGTCAGGCACGGCGAACGCCTACGCAGTCCTTGCCTATCCTTTGCCTTTCACTTCGCCGAACAGAAATACACACGTTCCGGGAGCTTCGCCTGTCCCCTTTCAAATGAAAAAGGTTGCACTGATTTCCCGGAGCCAGAGCGAGGCCACTGCCTTGAAAGGGCTGACAAGTGCTTCATCAAGGCAGTGCCGCCCATGTCCTTCAAGAAATGGCCTCAGTCCCGTCATAAGTCCGCACACATGAGAGAAGATTGCAGCAGCTCCCCAACCCCAAGCAAGAAGCCTACCACTACTCTACCCTCATACAATGAACACGAAAGCGAACACAGCACAGTCTCAATAGCGGGGAATATTTGGGGCCCTTTTGAGATGCCTCAAGTTGTTCTACCGTTTTCCGATTCTCATCACCAATGCAAACAGCCCTAGCGCGCCTTCAAATCCTGCTGCAGTAGACTCGAATCCTGAGCCAAAATGGCTCAGAATGACAAGGAAGAAGAGCCCGCCACGCTTTGCTTCCTTACTATTTTCCAAATGGCTAAGAAGTGAAAAAGAAAAAAGAGAGGAAGGAACGAATGGCCAGCGACTAACCCGAAAGACAGAGCCCCGCGCAAGGCTAGGAACGTCGTGAGGCTCCTCTTCCCAAATTCTCCGGGGAGGTCGTACAAATTTGGCCGAACTTGCATGACCCCCGCGGGATTCCTTAAAGGAGAGGGCGCGCTGGCTATTTGAATCAAGACAGGGGCCCAACCTGAGCCAACTGGCCCCCGATCTCCTTCCGAACCACTTGGGCCAATGCCATCAGACCGCCCTACGGCTGCCTCTTGCGATCTAAGACCTTCGAGGAGCTGCCGGAGCTTGAGCAACGACCCCAAACCACAAACCACCCGCAGAGCAGTCTCCCGAAAGCCCAAACTAACGGGGCCCCTCTGCTTTCTCCCTGTCTCTCTCCTGCGTACTTCACGCCATCTTTCTCATAGGTATACCGCAGCCGAAGCGCGTCGTAGCCTCTCACAAAGACACCCACGCCGACCAGCTCAAGCGTAGCCCAGAAGCGCGCCCCGATGTCCGCCAGGGGGTCCCCAATGCGTAGCCCCGCACAGCTCAAGAACTTGCGGCGGGCCAGCTGGGTGGGCGAATGTGATCACCGCTACCAACACTGTCACGCGGCCGCCAGTCGGCCAAGAGATCGCACGAAATCAGGCGCAGTCTCGCTCTACCCGGCCACGTGGGGGCACGCGGGGCGACGTCCACGACCGTCGGCATGTCCGTCATTCCACTTCGCTTCTGCTCACGCATACCGATAGCAAGCGACGTCGTCCCACTTGAATTCTCCGCCGCTCGTCCCCTGCCCACTTGCTGCTTGCACCTCACCACTGAGGGGGCTGGCGCTGCCCTGTCCTGCCTTGTGCTTTGTCGACATCTCTGCGGCGGCTCGCTGGTCGTGGTCTAATCAGCCCGAGGCCCTTCCTGTCGGGTCCTCGTCGTCCTTCAATTGTTTTGCGAATGCCGATAGCTGCAGGCGCGGCCCCTCATTGCATCGGAATCCACGCGCCGGCAGACATGTACGTGGCCCCATGCGGGTCAGGAAGTCATTCGCCAATCAATGCCGCTGCAATTCGTGCCGCCCGTTGTCCCGCGTGTCCTCCTTGGTGCTGAACCTAATCCGACTAGCCAAAAAAGCGCGCGCCCCCTTATGGAGAAACCCAGCAAGCCAGTGGCCCCGCGGATTTTCTCACAGACGATTCGAAGACGGCCAGGGCCAGGCTCGAAAAAGCTGGGCAACGAGTCCGCCGCGCCCCCCGCGTCCGTTCTCGCAAGGCATTCCGCCCGGGGGCCTTGATCCTTAGCTTAGACACCTCACCCAAGCAAGCGCCGACATGTCTCAAGTCGGTGCTGCAGACTGCGAGCAAGCATCCCTACCCCCTACAGCTGCGAGGTCGACGACTGGAAACAGAAAAGCCAAACACCTACGAAAAGGCCCAGCCCTATTACTCCTAAGCCGTGGAAGCTGTGACGAGTTGCGCCCGAGCTTTGGGGGCTGTGGCGCTTGCCCTTGCTGTGACCAGCCTCAAACCTACCGCGACCAGCTTCAAACTTGCCGCGACTAGTTTCAAACTTACTGCCACTAGCCTCAAAACTGCTGCGACTAGTCTCAAAACTGCGGCGACTAGTCTCAGAACCACTGCAGCCAACCTCAGAGACTCGCTGCGAGTGGCCTCAGACTCACTGCGACTAGCCTCAAGGCCAAACTTGCTGCGACTGGTCTCAGCCTTACTGTGACTAGCCTCAAACTTACTGCGACAGGCCTCGCGCTCACTGCGGCTAGCCCCAGACTTGCCGGGCCTAGTCTCTGGCTGGGTTTGTCAGGCTGTTCGAATCTTAACGCCATCAGAAAAATACACAAGCGCCAGCCCCTATCGATGTGAAGACCCGAACACCCCGCGCACTCAGCCAGACGCCATCCATAGCAAGCCTGAAGCCGGTCACAGTGGGCGCGAGGAGGGCTAGCCACAGTGAAACTAGCCGCAAT
The DNA here is from genome assembly GCA_905178165.1 of Amoebophrya sp. A25. Classification (NCBI taxonomy): domain Eukaryota; class Dinophyceae; order Syndiniales; family Amoebophryaceae; genus Amoebophrya; species Amoebophrya sp. A25. The sequence goes on from CAJINU010000078.1 coordinate 503,103, forward strand.
ACGTTTGAAGCCCGTCGCAGAAAGTTTGAAAATGGTCACAGAGAGGCTGAGGCTAGTCACAATAATCCCGCAGCTAGTGCACACACATCTAAGCTAAACGCTTCGGGCTAGAAAAAAAACTGCAGCACAGCACAAAAAAAAGCAAAGCACAACACAAACGAAAAGCAAAGCACAACACAAAAAAAAAAGCAAAGCACAACACAAAAAAAAGCAAAGCACAGCACGAAAAAAAAGCAAAGCACAGCACGAAAAAAAAGCAAAGCACAGCACGAAAAAAAAGCAAAGCACAGCACGAAAAAAAAGCAAAGCACAACACAACACGAAAAAAAAGCAAAGCACAGCGAGCACGAAAAAAAAGCAAAGCACAACACGAAAAGAAAGCAAAGCACGGCACAAAAAGAGAGCAAAGCACAGCACAAAAAGAGAGCAAAGCACAGCACAAAAAAAAAAGAAAAGCACAACACAAAAAAAAGCACAGCACAGCACGAAAAAAAAAAGAGCACAGCACGAAAAAAAAGCAAAGCACAGCACAAAAAAAAGAAAAGCTAGCACAGCACAAAAAAAAAGCAAAGCACAGCACAAAAAAAAGCAAAGCACAGCACAAAAAAAAGCAAAGCACAGCACAAAAAAAAAAGCAAAGCACAGCACAAAAAAAAACAAAGCACAACACAAAAAAGCGAAGCAAAGAAACGAAGCAAAGCAAAACACACCAACGGCGCAAGGACACATACCAACAAACACCACAACAACAACGAAACACACTACCAAAACAACAACAAACGCCACAAGGAGAACAGCGAGCGGCCCAGAGAGAGAGAGAGAGAGAGGAACCTCCCCGACCTGGGGAGGGCGGTCGCCTGGCCGCGACCTGCTGGCGCTTCAGGTGCAGAGGGTTCCCCTCTGGACACCACGCAGCCAGCCCCTGGCCCTGAGGCCTTGCCCAGGTGGCGCCCCTTGTGGTTATGCATCACCCAGCCCGGCTGCTCATCAGATGGGCTGGCGCCGTCCAGTTGTGGCCAGGGTTGTGAGCCACACGATGGACCGCGTGGGCGCGGTGCCGTCAGCTGCTCAGAGTGCTCCCCTTGGATCTCATCTCCCCGCACTGTCTGGCCCAGCGCGGTCCCCGTTTGTCTCTCCCCTGGGTGTGGGGCGGCAACCAGCCTGGCGGCCGCCTCCCTGCCAGTCGAGTCCCCTCCAAGATTCGAACCAGAGACCCCCCGGAGCGGAGTGCAAGCACTTGCCCCGTGAGCCAATCTGGCAGGCAACGGCAAAAGAATGACAATAAACGCCACGAAAACAACAACGAGCGACACAACAAGAACAAGGACAACAAACAGCGCGAAAGGATAGAACTAACAGCAAACAAACTCACCACAGAGGAGAAGGACAGTGAATCACCTAGAGAGAACAACAAACGGCAAGAGAGCAACCACAAACGCCACGAAAACAACACCAAACGGCACGAAAAAGACAACAAAGGGCCCAGGCTCGTAGCAAATGGCACGAACACAAGACAAAAACCAGCGACACGCAAACCAGAGCACGCAAAAAAGCAAGTAAACCAATGGCACAAGAACAACAACAAACACCACAAAAACAACAACACACGCCACGAGAATAACAGCAAAAGCCACAAGGAGAACGGCGAGCGGCTCAGAAACAACAACAAACGGCGAAAAAATGACAACAACCCGGACGGAAATAACAACGAACGACACAGCCAGGACAACAAACACCACGAAAAGACAGAACAACAAGCGCCACAGTCAGACGAAGGGAGCAACAAACGCTCCAGAAATAACAACAAAGGGCAAGGGAGCAACCACAAACGCCACGAAAACAACACAAGCAAACGACACAAGAAGAACAACACCAAACGACACAAGAAGAACAACAGCAGGCTCAGACTAATAGCAAACAGCACGAACACAACAAAAAGCGACACACGGCGAAGCATAAACTAACAACAACAAACGCCGCGGAAAGGACAGCAAACGACACCGCAAGAGAATAGCGACAAAGGACACAGCAACAACAGCAAACAGCACAGACACGAGACGACAACAAACACCACGACGATAACAACAACAAACGCCGCGCAACAAAATTGAGACAAACACCAAGGGAGACGCAACGGGCGCCAAGCATGGAAACAACAACAAAGGCCACGGCTGAGGCCAACCACAGAAAAGACGTAGCACGAACACAAAGAACAACAAACGGCAAGAAAATACGAACAGCCAGCCCCAAAAGGTGCGCGGAGTGGGATGCCCCCTTCCTTCCGAACGGGCGGCGCAGATGGTGGACAAGATTAACAGCCCAAGCCAACTACGGCGCAGCCCTCTCCCTTTTTTTGGTGTGTTTTGTTTCTGATGATGATGATGATGATGCAAGCCCTCCGATCGGGTGGGGCAGGATGCCATCTCATCCCTGCAACCGTTTTACCTAAGAGGGCTGCCCCCTTTCAGATAAAAGGCAAAAGGCTTCACGCGGTAGACAACATCCAAGGACGAACGGCGCCGATGTGTGTTCCCCCAATCACAAAAGTACACCGATAGAGGCGAGCCGACGAAAATGCGACCACGAAAGTCATTAGAGTGCGCCACGCCACAGCAACGACAGCACCACACCAAAAGGACACGCACGCACCTGCCAGCAGAGGTCCCCAGTGAAGAGACCCGCGGGCCGCTTCTTGCGTGTATTCGCTAGCAGTGTGGCCATCCCGTTAAACGCTTCGGCCCGCCGGCACGCTCGCTCTTGCCGCTAAGTTGTAGGGCTATTCCCTTGCCATCTTTTCACACTTGCTGGGTCTTATACGGTTGCGCGCCTAATACAGAAGGAACATCAAGCACCCCCGAAACGCGCAGCGCCCATGCACAGCATGCACGCCAAGCCCTGCGCGCAGAAGCGATAAAGCCACGCACAAGAAGCAGCGCCATCCCCTGACAACTTTGGCACACATTCACCACCCCCGACCGTGGGCCGGTGCGACAGTTAGCGCGTCCCCCGTTAAAAGTTCCGCCTGCCGCGATTCACGTGCCACCACTCTGAAGCCCGTCCTCTTCTGTTTCAATTCCATCGCCACCGCTACCCCCTTCACCGATGTCGCCGCCAAAGGCGCCTACAAATAAGCGAGCGCCCCCCCCCCCTTACGAGTAACCCGCACGCCATCCACAGCGCCGCCGCTGCCCTCATTGCCGCACCCCGTGGAACTGTCTGGCCCCATCTCGTCCCCTGTCTCATGGTCTTCACCAGGTTCGCTGCCCCCATCATCTACGCCACCACGCTCAGAATGATTCCCCCGAGTCACTTCTTGCGGTGTCCGCGGTATTGTTGCAGCTATTGCTTCCACCCAGACACTTGCTGCCCGCGATGAGGGAACGATCGACCACGTTTGGACATGATGCGCGCGCACGGTCGTGGCCGCAGATTATTAGACTGCCCGCGCCTTCGACTCTTCCGGCAATGACGTAGGTGGACCCATGGGCCACGTCCTCCCGCCAGCCTCCCGCCACGTCCCAGAGTAAGGCGCTGCCCAATATGGTCGAACCCTGGATAATTTGACTTGCACACGCATACCCATACCCAAGGGGAAATTGAAAGAAATGGCGGGGCGCTCCCAACGAGTCCCGAAGTCGCCACTCAGTGCGCGGCACGAATAAACATCGCGCAAGCGTGCCCGGCGCGATCTCTACCGCATCCGAAGCGCCAGCAGGCGGAGGCGTAACGTATTGCAGGCGCAAATAAGACGCACCAGCGTGGTCAAATATCACACGAGTGCGCTTCGGCGCGCGACCCCATCGACGGCAGAACGCTAGCCGCATGCCTCTGCGTGCCAACCTTGAGACAACCAAGGGGGACATACTTCCACGCGCTATCCGTTAGCCGAAACGCCGCGTCTCCTCGCTGGGGTACGCCGCACGCGCGCGCCCCCCAAGCTCGTAGCGTGTGTCGCTCTTCTTTCGGCGCTTTTTTTAACACCAAGCGGGCCGCTTTGCTGTTCCAATCATGGGCGAGTCTGTGGGCACCTGCAACAACGACACTACCCAGATCAGTCGCCACTTGTTCAGTCACATCATCGCCCGCCATCCGTTGGAAGGGTGCCAGCTCCAGGTCGTCAGTGTCTACTCCATCTGCTACCGCAGCGGCCATATCCGCAAAAGCGCTGAAAGCTCACGCATTACGCCGGTGCAATGCTGCTAGCTCGACACGATGCGCGTCGCGCATACAATGCGCGCCCCATATGCTTTCGCGCCATATATCCGCCGCGGACGGTGTTAGACAACTGCCAGCCCAAGCACGCGTATACAAGACCGGCCGCTGCTGTCTTGGGCATCCTATGACCAGCGTGGGAACCCCTCCAAGCGGAGCATCACAATGACGAACCCGGCACAGCTCACGCGAAACCACGCCAAGCCATTCGCGCTTAGCCGTGGAGGCTTCATCAATGATGACGCAGCGCAATTTCCGAAGGTGCGAGTCTGTAGCCCGTGACTGTTTGACAGTTTCCGCGAGGCTCATAAGATCAGGCGCCCGGTCATCTTTATGCAGGGAGGCGCATTCCTATCAGGCGGCGGGCCGACCGCTGTCGCCATCCATCGGCCCCAACAAAATCGCGGCCGCACCGGTCGCGCCGAGTCCCGCTACAGTAATGCCCTCAGAAATGCACCACAATGGCAAAACTTCGCCAGCGAGCGACTTTCCTCGTCCGCGCCGGCCTAGCAGTAAAGTCGCCTGCCTTGCAGGCTGTGCGCCAGGTATATCGCTCCGAAACTTTCCCAAGGCTGCCGCTTGCTCATGTGTCAGCAGTTTACGCTCGCTTGCTAGTGAAGTTTCGCAGGCGCCCGCCTTGCTCGTGTTCTCGTATTGTTTTCAGCATCGCCCAACGCTTGCGCCCATTCATCTTCTCCCTGCTTGTGCATCATCATGCTCAGAAATGTGAGAAACCAGACACACCCGCGCGACGGTAAACCCGTCAGGCGTTTGGATCGTGCTCCGGGGCAAGTTCTGAACAGCGCGCGCCATTTCTTTGACCTCAAGCCTTTGGGCGGGTTTTCTTTGTGGCCCTTTGTGGTGCTTCGATCTGGGTCAGGATTATTTTGGTGAGCTGCGCCATTATCATGCTCAGAAATGTGAGAAACCAGACACACCCGCGCGACGGTAAACCCGTCAGGCGCTTGGATAGTGCTCCAGGCCAAGCCTTGAACAACATGCGAAAACTCTTTGGCCTCCGTCCTTTGGGCGGGTTTTCTTTGTCGCTCTTTGTGGCGCTTCGATCTGGATCGGGGCCATTATTTTGGTGATTTACACCAGCACCATGCCCAGAAATGTGAGAAACCAGACACACCCGCGCGACGGTAAGCCCGTCGGGCGTGCGGATAATGCTCCGGGCCAGGTTCTGAACAACGCGCGCCAGCTTTTTGGCCTCAGTCCTTTGGGCGGGCTTTCTTTGTGGGTCTCTGTGGCGCTTCGACCTGGACGGGGATCAGCTTGGCCCCCTGCATCACCATCGTCCTCAGATATGTGAGAAACCAGACACACCCGCGCGACAGCAAACCCGCGGGCGTTTGGATAGTGCTCCGAGTCAAGTTCTGAACAACACAACGCCACTCTTTTTGGTCTCAGTCCTTTGCGGGGGGCTCCCTTTGTGGACCTCTGCGGCCCTGCGATGTGAATCGGGACCAGTTTGGTCATTTGCATCACCACCATGCTCAGAAATGTGAGAAACCAGGCACACCCGTGCGACGGTAAACCCGCCGGGCATTAGGATAGTGCTCCGGGCCAAGTTCTGAACAGCGCACGCCATTCCTTTGATCTCAGTCCCCCAGGCAGGCTTTCTTTGTGGCTCTTTGTGGTGCTTGCTTCGATCTGGGTCGGGATCAGTTTGGTCATCTGTATCATCACCATGCTCAGAAACTTGAGAAACCAGACACACCCGCGCGACAGCAAACCCGTCAGGCGTTTGGATAGTGCCCCGGGTCAAGCTCTGAACAACGCGCGCCACTTTTTTGGTCTCTCAGTCCTTTGGGCAGGTTTTCCTTGTGGATCTCTGCGGTGCTTCGATCTGGATCGGGATCATTTTGGTGATTTGCCTCAGATCATCACCATGCGCAGAAATGTGAGAAACCAGACACACCCGCGCGACGGCCAACCCGTCTGGCGTTTGGATAATGCTACAGGCCAAGTTCTGAAAAGCGTGCGCCACTTTTTTGGCCTCAGCCCGTCGGGCGGGTTTCCTTTGTGGCTCTCTGTGGCGCCCCCATCTGGATCGGGATCAGCTTGGTCATTTGCATCGGCACCATGCTCAGAAATGTGAGAAACCAGACGGACACACCCGCGCGACGGTAAAACCGTCAGGCGTTTGGATAGTGCTCCGGGCCAAGTTCTGAACAGCGCGCACAACTTTTTTGATCTCAGTCCCTTGGGCAGGTTTTCCCTGTGGCCCTCTGTGGCGCTTGCTTCGATCTGGATCGGGATCATTTTGGTGATTTGCACCACCATCATGCTCAGAAATGTGAGAAACCAGACACAGACACCCGCGCGACAGTAAACCCGTCCTCAGGCGTTTGGATAACATAATGCTCCAGGCCAAGTTCTGAACAACGTGCGCCATTTTTTTGACCTCAGTCCTACTGGCGGGCTTTCTTTGTGGCTCTTTGATCTGGGCCGGCCACTTGTATCATCATCATGCTCAGAAATGTGAGGAACCAGACACACCCGCGCGACGGTAAACCCGTCAGGCGTTTGGATAGTGCTCCAGGTGAAGTTCTGAACGACATACAAAAAAGACAACGACAAAGCAACGCGCGCGCTAGTCAGGTATGTGCGTGCTCCTAGATTTCACACGTGAGCACGCTCATGACAATTCATTTTCGGGGCCCAAGAATGGCCCTAAGTCAACCTCGCTAGGAAGCCCACCCCACAGCTTGGTAGCTGTGGCAACCATCTCACGGCTGGCCACAGCGAGCGCCGCCGTGTGGGCGGAACCTTTATTGTTGACTTTCCAAGTCATCTATCCTATCAATAGCAGCCGCACTACCAGGAAGACCCAAGCAGCAGCTGCCCAGGTCTTTAGTTATTCAGCGGCCACTCCTTGCAATTGCTGGCGCACTTCATTCACGAAGGGCCGCCCTGTTACACCCAGGCCAGGTCCTACAATGCCCCCCCTACGCAGTGAGGCGCCGGAGCCATCCTGCTAAAAGCTCCACCCAGTGATCCTCATACTCCTATCGCTCCCACAGCGAAGGCACCCAAGTATCAAGCGAGTCCCTGGCCATCTTCCCGCTCCCAGGAAGTGCGCCCAGTATCCTCGCATATGCTAGCGACTCAAATCCTTCAACACCTCTAAACCCTCTAAAGGTTTTCCTAAAGTCTTTCGACCTTATCCACCTGGCCTAGGCAGCTCCCCTTTACTCCTCAGAAGGGTTCCCCCCACCAGTTTCAAGGTCCAGCCATGTCTATCTCCTCCTTCGAGCGGCACACTCACCCAAGCCTCTTAAAAGTTCTCTCTTATTGAACAACCTGGCCTAGGTTCCCCGTCTACTTCACAGAACGACTGACCTGGCTTCTCGTTCTGTCCATTCACTACTCTTATGGTGCTCCCTTCCCTTTGGGGTCCTTGCTACCCAGTGCCCCCCGTTCCCTCTCGAATCCTTCCCAAGGTCTACCCAGTTCGAGACTGACAGGGACCCAGAGCACTAGGGCTAGCTCTGCTCTGTCTCACAAAGTAGAAGCAATCCGCGGGCATTCATCTCCGAAAGAGAGCCCGAAGCGGTTCCATATACAGACAAACAGCCGCGAAAAATAAGAAACCAGAGACACCCGCACAACAGTAAACCCGTCAGCCGTTTGGACAGTGCTCCGGGCCAAATTCGGAGCAACATAAACCCCCCGAAACGAACCAGCACGGAACCGCCGAGGCATGTGAGACACTGGGGGCACCCGCGTGGGTGACGGTAAACCCGCGGGGCGTTTGGGTAGTCCTGCGGGCCGTTTTGAACGAAGTACCCAAGAGACGAGTAACCAGAAAGGCCAGACGCTTCACAAGTTTGCGAAACCTGCGGCGCCTTCGTCTTTCCTTTCTCCTCCTCGTCTTCTTCCTCGTTCTCACACTCTTCCACCGTCTCACCAGAGTCAGCGCTGACATCTCAACAAGCCGCCCCTCTTTCTCTTTCTCTGTCTTTCTCTTGCTCCTGCTTGCTCTTGTTTGTCTCACCTTTCTCGCCTTTCTCTCCTCTTCTCGTTCTCGGCTCTCTGTGCCGGCGCTACCAGAACTCCATCACGGTCCTTACTAACCTACTGGGCGGCCTCAGCCTACAGAAAGCCCTCCTATACACTCCACAGATTGCCTGTGCGCTCGTTCCTCGTCTTGTTCTTTTCGTCGATTTACCGAAGACCCTGCTACCTTCTCAACCGCTTGCCTTCTCTCTCTTGCTCTTCCTGGTTCTTACACTCGCGCACAGGCCGAACACTGTCAGACACTCTCGACCGCTCTTCTCTTTTTCCTTGTGTGTCGCTGTTTGGTGCCCGACAACCGGGGAGCCCGGTGGCGCTTGCGCCACCGCTCCCCCGCGTGATGGTGGTCTCCCTCCGCCTCCTAGCCGGTGCGTACCTCACGATAATGACTTGGGGAGCCCACAGCACTGAAGAGCTAAATTAAAAATCAACAACGACCCCCCCAAACTCTCACTCCCCCACTTCCAAGCCCCAAACCCTCACCCTTCCACATTTGAACTCGTAAACTTACGAACTTAGGAAGGGGCTGAGGAACTCTGCTAAGAACTTAGGAACTTCTGCACTTCTGTACCACTTAGGAACTTCTGCACTTCTGTACAACTTAGGAGCTTCTTTAATTCTGTACTTAAGAACTTAAGAAGAGCCCACGACCCAAGAGTTTGAATTTCAGCGAAACGGCTCAGAGTCAAAAAGTTTGGGATTTGAGATATTCAAGTCCAGCGAATAAATTCAATCCCAAAGCAAAGCGACAAAATAACGCAGAAAGCTCCGAAGTTTGAGACATTCACACCCAGCGAATTCAATCCCAAAGCGGCAAAATACTACAGAAAGCGTCGAAATTTGAGAAATGGAATCCAAACCCAAAGAATTGACTTGAGGAAAAAATGCCTAAAGTCAAAAGCCTTGGGGTTTGAGAAATCCAAGCCCAGCGGATTTAATCCAAAAAGCGCAAAACGATAAGGAAAGCTTCGAAATTTGATAGATTCAAACCCCACTAGAGATCTGAATCTCAGGAAAAAAGCCGAGAATCAAAAATTTTGGGACTTGAGAAACCCAAACCCAGCGAATTTAATCCCAAAAGAGCAAAATAATGAGGAACAGGGAAGCGCCGAAATTTGAGAAATTCGACGCCAAGATATTGAATCTCAGAAAAAACGCCCGCCCAAAGTCGAAAAGCTTTGGGGCTGGGGGGAGCCGCTGGCAGTAGTAACTCCGTCAGCCTGCCGCGCCGAATTCTGGAAAACTCTCCAGCCCAGCCCGGTAGAAGGGATACGACACGAACCACCCCCCAACCTTCTGGCCAAATCAAAGGCGTCCCCGGTGCAGAAATCCACCGGGGGGCAACAGCCTACCAGACAAGACGGACAAGACAGACACACAGACACACAGACAAGACAGACACACAGACAAGACAGACACACAGACAAGACACACACACAGACAAGACAGACACACAGACAAGACAGACACACAGACAAGACAGACACACAGACAAGACAGACACACAGACAAGACAGACACACAGACAAGACAGACACACAGACAAGACAGACACACAGACAAGACAGACACACAGACAAGACAGACACACAGACAAGACAGACACACAGACAAGACAGACACACAGACAAGACAGACACACAGACAAGACAGACACACAGACAAGACAGACACACAGACAAGACAGACACACAGACAAGACAGACACACAGACAAGACAGACACACAGACAAGACAGACACACAGACAAGACAGACACACAGACAAGACAGACACACAGACAAGACAGACACACAGACAAGACAGACACACAGACAAGACAGACACACAGACAAGACAGACACACAGACAAGACAGACACACAGACAAGACAGACACACAGACAAGACAGACACACAGACAAGACAGACACACAGACAAGACAGACACACAGACAAGACAGACACACAGACAAGACAGACACACAGACAAGACAGACACACAGACAAGACAGACACACAGACAAGACAGACACACAGACAAGACAGACACACAGACAAGACAGACACACAGACAAGACAGACACACAGACAAGACAGACACACAGACAAGACAGACACACAGACAAGACAGACACACAGACAAGACAGACACACAGACAAGACAGACACACAGACAAGACAGACACACAGACAAGACAGACACACAGACAAGACAGACACACAGACAAGACAGACACACAGACAAGACAGACACACAGACAAGACAGACACACAGACAAGACAGACACACAGACAAGACAGACACACAGACAAGACAGACACACAGACAAGACAGACACACAGACAAGACAGACACACAGACAAGACAGACACACAGACAAGACAGACACACAGACAAGACAGACACACAGACAAGACAGACACACAGACAAGACAGACACACAGACAAGACAGACACACAGACAAGACAGACACACAGACAAGACAGACACACAGACAAGACAGACACACAGACAAGACAGACACACAGACAAGACAGACACACAGACAAGACAGACACACAGACAAGACAGACACACAGACAAGACAGACACACAGACAAGACAGACACACAGACAAGACAGACACACAGACAAGACAGACACACAGACAAGACAGACACAGAGACAAGACAGACACAGAGACAAGACAGACACAGAGACAAGACAGACACAGAGACAAGACAGACACACAGACAAGACAGACACACAGGCAAGACAGACACACAGACAAGACAGACAAGACAGACACACGGACAAGACAGACACACAGACAAGACAGACACACAGACAAGACAGACAAGACAGAAAACCAAGACAGACAAGACGCACACAGACACACACAGACGCGCACCCACACAGACGCGCGCACACACACACACACACACACACACACAGACGCGCACACCCACAGAGAGACACGCGCACACGCTCACAGGTAGACAGGGAGGCAGACAGACTGGCGCGAGAACAGCCACACAAGTAAGCTACCCACAAAACACCAAACACCAAAGGCGCCCGATGGACAGCGCACCATCTGAATTCCTGGACCGGCTTCAGAGCTTGACAGCGTGGCGCCGTGTGGGCTTTCATGCCTGCGCGGAGGACAACAACGCGCAAAGCGAGCGCACGAAAAGAAGAGAGAGCGGAACTCGAGAAGAAAAAGGAAGAGAAGAAAACACAAGGCGGAAACCACAGGAGCAAACCAACGCCAGCACTGTGTTAAAGATAAGGGCGACAGCTGCCGCGAGGTCTCTACACTCCAGGCCCAAGGCTCTAAGTACTTACCCACACCGCAAAGACTTCAGGCGCCGCCAGCTTTTTCGAAGGCCACCGAGCTCAGAGGAGTCAGCGGGGCCTAAGAGTCTCCAACGAAGAGAAAGAGACACACCACAGCGCCGATACCACGACGGACAAGCTTCAGAAAAAGCCCCAGGGCCTCGCTCCTTTTCTTCCTTGACTATGGTCCAAAATAAAGCCTCCACGCGGTCTATTACGATCTCACGCCGAAACCCTCCAAAAATTCAACACCCCGAACACGACGACAAGGCGGCCACAAATGGACCGACGGGCCCGACTTGGGGACCAAAGTCCCCCAGCCTGTTCCCGTTTGTCTCTTCTTAGTCACGTCCCCCAGGGCCCAGCCTACCAGGGGCCGCTATGTCGGCGCCCCCTGTTGCTTGAGCTTTCTGAAGCGTTCCCCGCCACTGTGGTCGACTCCCTCCAGCTCCCTGAGCTTTCTAAAGTTTTCTGTTGTCATTTTTCTCATTTTTACGCACAGACAACAAAACGCGGCGAAGCGGTCGGTGAGATTTTTCCGCTTCAGGTGTCACCGCTAAAAAGTGCGGAACACAGCTGGCGCAGCTTGCCCTGCTCTCGTTCCTCAGTCTTTTGAATTCGTTCACTTTTTGCATCCCCAAACTAATGCCGCGCCCAGCTCATGAAAATCCTGGCCCGCCCCTGTGGTCTTATCTATTGCAGCACGGCAAGCTTTTCAACTTCTGGCCGCTTCGCGCGCCTCTTCGTCGATGGCGCTATGCCTCTCAGCTTGAACCGGCTGAGAGCCTCACTCTGAGCGCAAGAGCCGGACACAGATGGCGCACATTCTGCCGGCCCACTTGGTTCATTAGGATCCAACCTCCAGAGCCTTCCAAGGTTTTCAGCCTTTCAGCCCAAACCTGTACAAGGCGCAGGCCTCAGCGAGTGCCCCCTTTCCCGCGTGGTCGTATTTCAAGCATCTAGAGCGCTCTCGAATTTTTTTCCTCTCTGAGTAAATCAATAACAAGAAGCAAATCACGAAAACACACAAAGCCCACTGGGCAAATCAGCCAGACACCCCACAGCCCGGGGAACCGTTCAAAGCTAAGCCGCCAAGACTTGAAAAGCCCTCCAAAGGCGCGCAGCTGGATGGCCTTGGAGGCCGGAGCCAAGGCAAGGCAAGGCAAAAGAAAATAAGGGAAGGCAAGCCAAGGCAACACGAGGGAAGCCAGCGGCGGAAGCTTCTCACTTTTCTGACAGTCAGCCAAAGCCAAAACGCTCCAGAGTCTGAGGGGCTCAAGCTAAGCCAAATGCCTCCACCGTTCTGGTAGTCGTTTGCGATGAAAATTCTCCACGCGCGTTCTCTACATGTCACCCCGGTAAAGTCTTGCAGCCGATCGAGGCCCAGCCTTAGTCTGATTGGAGCCCCCCACTTTTCTGATGCTCGTCTATCGCCGAAGGCTTTCACTTTTTGAGAAGTCGAAAGATAAAAACTAGACAAAATTCCGACAAAGTTCCAACTGGAAACCCCAAGAGCCTCCGGCGCTGTAAGATCATGCGAACCACGTGCCCGCCTCTGTCAGCTAAGAACCCTGGGGAGCCCATCAGCAGCAGCGGCTCGCCCTTCGCGTCATGAGGTCGGGCCTTGTCTTCGAAGGTGTGCGCCTCGCTCAGGAAGCTTGACGGCGTGAATCTACTCAGCGACCTGCCCAAGATTTCCCCGACGACTTCCACCCGCTAGTCTAGTTTGTTGCCCGGTTGTTCCTTAGCCTCTCGGCGGCTCCTGTTGATCCTGATACCGAACGACAGCCAAGCCCTTGGCTTGCTGCCTGTGGCCTGTCTGCGTCTTCTATCCGATGCGCGTTGTAGTTGCACCCCTCTCGCCCTGAGGTCAGCGGTCAGCTGCCTCCTGGAGGTTGCTCGCGGCGCTCCTCTCTTTCTGGTGCTGTTTCTGTGCTCTCCTTCAGCTGCTAAGTAAGGCCATCCATAACCATACACCCTGGGGGTGCCGCGCTAGGTGCCCGGTGTGTCTGAGGCGTCTCCCCTCAGTCCTGGGGCTGAGTGGCGTCACCACTCAAGAAACTCACCCGCAGCGGATCCAAAAGGGTCAGGCTGTTAAGCTGCCGCAACTAGCTCCCCTAAGCTCAGTCTTATGAGCTGCGCGCGCCCCCGTTAGCAGCAGAAACCCAGAGCCAACGCCGTGTAGATGCTCGGCGCTGCGCGCAGTCTTTTCCATGATCCTACCCCGAAGAAGCTCCGCCCGGGACGTTTTTCGGCTTTTCCTCTTGTGCGTCTCAGGCTCCTCGCTCTTCGCTGTTCTCTCGGAATCTTGTCGCTGTCAGCGCCTTCTCCCCACTTTGCTTTTTTGCTGGCAATCTCCTCCCGGGCTGCTTCTTCTTCGTCAGCTCGCTGGGCCAGGGTTCTGCGGTGCCTCTTTCTTGTACTTCGCGCCAACGCACGCGGCTCGCCCTCTTTGTGGTTGCTATGGCTCACGTTTCTCCCCAGCAGCGCCGCACATGTTCAAATAGAGAACCCACCTTCTGCCTCCGTGCTCCTGCTACACCAACAGCGGCGCCGACTTATCTCCAAGCCCGCAGAGCTTCTTCAGAGCACACCAAGCACCGCGCCAGCGAGTAGCGGCTCCCCGTCGAGACCAAGGCCAGTCACAAGCTTCGCGCGCTACGGGCTGGCCGATGCTGAGTTTTCTGACTGCTGAACTCGGAACCCTGTGAAGCTTCTAAAACAATCAGAACCCCGCTGCCTGCGAAGCAGAATCAGCATCGGGCTCAAGCCAACGAGCCCCACACCCTTGCCACGCTGTCCAAGGAAAAGCCCCCCCGGGTCCGGGCTTCATGAAGTCGATGCGCACGAGCCAGCGCGCTGCGCCTTCCGAAAGCATCCAGATCCTTTGCACATTGAGCGGCGCCCCGGGCGCCGTCCTCCGGGTTCTGCTCTGTCTGTTAGGTTTCTGCCGATTCTTGTTCGGCTCTATCCTTGCGCGTCGGCTTTCTTCGCTGCCGGTTTCGCTTCTCACTCCCTCGCCCCCTGCGTCCTATGCTGCTTTGGAGTTCCCTCCACCGCCTTCACCTTTTTCGAAGCTTGTGGCAAGCCTTTCTGGCTCGGCATCTTTTTCCCCTTCTTGGACTTTAAGTTAGTCAGACGCCGCCCGGCGCCTCCTCCGAGTCTGCTGCAACGACTTCAGGCACCTCGCTGCCGCTGTCCTCTGCGGCTTGCTCCACCTCCTGCCCTAGCTGCTTCTGCGCTTTTTGCGGCTCACCCGCGCTCTCCTTCTCCGTCATGGCGCCAAACCCTTCAAAACTTCCCATGCCTCGCGGGATAAGGATGCCGAGCCCCATAAAGTTCAGCGCCTTCGGCCCATGCCTACTTAACTTCAAACACCTCATCGAAAAAGCGCAAGCCCGTCACCAACACACAGCCACAGAACCACCGAAAAGGGAATCCACAAAGGCCGCCGCCCCTTCTTGTCCTCAGCGACTCCAGTGAAGACTCCCACAAGCCGACGAGCGTGCGGAGCTTGGCGGGCTGCGGCTCCTGGCTAAACTGCCCTAGCCTACGCCTCTACCAGCTTCGCGTAGATTGCGGCTTGCGTTCGGGCTGCGCTTCCAAAGTTGCTCGAAGAAGACCACCCCCAACAAATTCTGGCCCCCTTCTTCGGCTCCTACCAAAAAACAACCACCGGGAAAGGCTTCCGCCGGGGCTGGCTCCCTCAGAGTGCACTACACCCAAAGGAGTCAGCGCCTTCTTCGTCTAATTCAGCTGCTTAAAAGAGCCAACAGCCGGGGCCCCGCGTCTTCGCCCTGGGCGCGTTCTCCGCTTTCTAACTGGCTGCGTTGCGAGTCTCGTAAACCTCCCCGAGCCTCAGCGCTAGGACGTAACACTTGAAAGAACGCAGCGCGCGCGCGCCCACTTTCGGGAACGCTCGCCCCTCGCTATTCCCCATACGCTGCGCAAGCTTTCAACGTGAAGACAAGCGGCCCACGAAGCCCGAAGAATACCGGGCGCCACTCATGACGCCCACCGGCCGCCGCTCCACCTGCGTGCTTTTTGTAACCCTCTTCGGCGATATGTGGAAAAACCGCCGCGGGCGCCTCCAGGCTGGCCATCGCCTTAAGGGCTTCCCGAGTAGCTTTCCGCCTTCCCTTCACACCTGCCCGAAGCTTCTGCCACCCGTCTGCGCCTGCTTCGCCGTGTCGTTTGTTGCTCTGCTGCTGCTCTTCAATGAGTTGGGTTCTCTGCTCTTGTGCCTGCTGCTGCTGCTGTTCTCCCTGGTCCTGGTGCTGCTCACTGTTCACCACACCGAAAGAAACGGCGCGCCGGCATCTCGGCAAGGTCTTCACTGTGCTCTTACCGTCCGGGGCGCGAGCCATGCTGCAACGCAAGCCACCCCCCCCCACGCGAATCCCCTGCGGCGATCGAAAATACCCGGGCAAAAGATACCGGCGGGGCCTCCGGTGGTCTTGTGGTGCTTCTGGCACGAAGTGACTGCAAAAAGCGACCGCGGGCGGGGTTCCGTTGCGCCTCTCAGTCAGTGGCGTCCACGCGCTTACTAACATGGCAGGCGCAGGCGTGTCTGTGGTTTCCGCCGCAGCCTGCTCCTGCTTGTCTCGTTCCTTGTGGTCGGTTCGTCAGCTGCAAAACGGCGGCCGCGTGCCTGTCCTGCTCTTCCAGCGCTGCCTGTGGGGTCATCGCTCCAGCCTTGACCCCGTCGGCTCGGGTTCCTGTTCCTGCTCGCAGCGGGGGCCCCGGCGGAATGGCCGCGGGGCCTTGCTGTTGTTTCGCTTATTCTGCTTGGCCAGTGATCGCAATGCGAGACGGAATGGCTTGCAAAGGCTGCTCCCCCAGAGTGTCTCCGCGGTCCCCGATGTAATCGCCGACCTCCATGACGAACCAAACCGGCAAGCCGCTGCAGTGCTTCAAGCTGTTCGCCATGTTCTTCCGCTCCATATCGCTCCCCGCGACGTCTGCCAAGGTGAAGAAGGTGCCCCCGCTCCTGGTTTCTCTGCGTTCCTCCATGCGTCAACAACTCGAAGCGCACACGATACGAACCCACGAAGGCAACCAAGGCCGCCCCCTGCTCATTTCCCGCTGTCATGTACTTCACCACGCTCAAACAAAGAGAAGCCCACGCAGTGCGGAAGGATGTCGCGCCGCGCTTGGTTTGTGCTGCCGAATTCGAGCCGAAGACGGTCAACGAAGTCACTGAGCGCAGCACGGTAGAGCCCCTCAGAATCTCACGCCGCGCCGAAGTTTGCTAGAGTGCGGGCCAGGCGCTTCGCCCCTGATTCCGTTGACAACGTCACCAAGCGGCACCCCATTCCAAGCATGCCACAACATTGATTTTGCCAGCCTGGTACTGCTTCAACGGCTGACAGTTTTCAACAAGCTCCAACACAGCACCAAGCCGCCTGGCTGCTTTGGAATTAAGCTGCGGCGACAAGCTGAGGCTTTGCGAGACCCCCACTACCGTCACCCCCTGCGCCTTTCATTGCTCCAGCCAGCAGCTGCACAAGCGAGCGCCAGTTACCGCCCCACCCTCATGCCTGCGGCCCATCTCCATCAGCTGCCGCAGACAGGTCACGCAGGTCTCCTCGATGCCGGTCTGCGATAAGCGAACTAGCACGCAACCCCACGCGGATACTTCCAACGCCATACACACGCGAGGCCGCCCCTCAGGCCTTCATCTCCTTGATGTGTTCCCGAGCCAAGCCCGAGTAATCCGCATAGTCTAAGCCCTGCCAAACAATTCCACCTGTTTTCCCGCTGCTGTCTGTGGTGCGGATGCTGTCAGGCAAGAATGAATGAACTCCGGCGCCCCGAGTCCTCGGAGCGAACGCTCTCAGAAGCAACCGCAAGGCAGTCGGCAGCAGCTCCTTCATAATGCTGGAGCTTTTTCCGCGTTGCAATTCGCTGTCTCGTTTTTCTCTCTGCTGCATCTTGTTGGAGTGCTCTCCCAGGTGTGTACGCGGCTGACCCTACTCCGCCCTTGCTTCTTGAACTGCTAACCATACCTCTGCCCCGTCCAGCATCCCCGGCAGGCGGTAGCGTAACTTTTCGCACTCTGCGGCTCTTTGGGGGGTTTCGCTGACATGCCTGATACTGCTGGAAGATGATGAGGACCACCCGCGGGGCAACGAATGCTCTCCAGCATCCTAATAGCCGAACGGGCTCGGCGCCTTCAGTTCCTGCTCCAAGGGCGTCGCTTCTGCTGTGCTCGCTTGCCCATGCCACAGCAGAGCCTCTGCCTTCCCGCGTCTCCAGTAGGCATCGAAGACAAGCTGCGACCCGGTTCCAAAGATAAGACGAAGCCTAGAGCGCCTATCCTATGGCGCTCTAGGCGTGCCTCGTTGCGTTGCGGCTGCAGGTCTTGAGGCTGTCCTTCTTGGTGCTGGCCACGATGCCCACCAAGACAGCAGGCAGCTGAATCGGACAAATTTCGGCCCTCATCCTCCGGCCCCAGAAGGGGGCCCTTTCCCGGCGGGGTGAAGAGCGGGCACTTTTCGCGGCTGTAGCGCTCGCTGGAGTGCTCCCCCTGCCCCTTCTCCACGTCCGGCGCTTGACACGGGTAAGCTGCGGCAGCTTGCTAGAGCGTCGGCTACTCTTGCAGCTCTTCCTTGATCGGCGTGGCGTGGAAGCCCTGAAAGAAAGCCCCGACCGCTTTAACAGCGTGGCCGGCTGCTTCTCCTGCAGCTGCGACAAGTTTCCCAAAATCTACCCCAAGCGCTTCCGCGTCGCTCTTGCTTGCGACACTTGGCCCCGCTGGCTCGTTCTCCAGCGCCGTGGGTAGCTCTTGAGACTGATCGCCCGAAGCGAGCCCCGCCGCGACATAATCTGCACCCTGCGGCTGCGACATCAAACACACGCCCGGAAGACGTTGCGGACGAAGTGCGGAGCGGTTCCCCTCCAGAGCGTTGCGCCCCGAGACGCTCTGCCGCTCCTCCTTGAGCGTCGTGGGGAAGTCCTTCGCCCCGGTTTTCTTGGTTCGGCGGCACCATTTCCTTCGAGCTCCATCCCGTTCCTAGTGCTAGTTCTGCGGGTTCGGGGATATGAAGCTGGGGGAGATAAGTGCCCGGGCCCTCCACCAAAATGAAAGAACACTACTGCAGCCGCCCGGGTCGGATATTTTACTACAATACTACGAAGGCGGCCACAGTTTCAATAACGGAGAATGGCTGGGGTTCTTTTGAGGTAACTCAAGTTATGTTGTCGCTCTTCAGATCTCGTCGCCAAGTCCGAGATAGCCCTGAGGCGCTTTCAAATCCTGCTGACATAATTTCGCACCGTGAGCCAAAATGGCTCGGAATGACAACGAGCAAAACGCACACGCCTGGCTTTGCTTCCTCACTATCTTCCAAATGGCTAAGAAGTGAAAAAGAAGAGAGGAGAGGGTGGGCAGTCTTAAAGATGGACGCCGTGCGGAGCTACGAAAGCCGCCAAACTTTTCCAAATTCCTCAGGGAGGTCGCACAAATTTGGCCGAATTTGCATGACCCCCACGAAATTCCCGAAAAAGATCGCGCTGGCTATTCGGATCAGGACAAGGACCCAACGAGGGTCGACTGGTCTCCGATCTCCTTCGGACCCACTTGGGCCAATGGTCTGAGGCCTTTCGCACTCTCTCTTGTAATTTAGGACCTTCAGGGAGCTGCTTGATTAGCGATTCTTAACCACACACGTCCCCTGGCCAGTTCGGATAGCAGGTTTCCACGGTACTTGGGTGCTCGCTGCATTTGAGAGTGCGCTGCTGTTGTCCTTCTTCTTCATCAAGAAAACTACTTCCACGAAAATTCCCACGCTCCTTGACCTCCGTGGCAAAAACCAAGGAGAAGGAGAGCAGCAAAACAGCAAGTGGCCCCATCATGTTGGCGGTGATCATGAAACGTTCACGCTTGCTTTACCTGGGTGCTGTGTTTGATGCTCTGGCGGAAAATTCTAGTACCTGCGTGAGTGACGTGCTTGATTGAAACTCGTTCCACGAAGATGCGTGACTTCTACCTAGGGCCAAGCTTTGCTACGGAGGGCCTCTTGTTTGAACCCCTTCTCAATGCAATGAAAGTCAAGCGTTTGGTTTTAGTACCTCAGGTCCTGATTGCGAGACCGATGCAAGTCCGATGAAAGTTCTGCGCAGCTCGTTCTAGTGTGCCTTCTTGCAAGCCAGAGTCGTTTTCTAAAAGTACTGCAGTTCGTTGCTGACAATAGATGAGCGTCGTTTTGTAAAGCCACACCAGGGCGTCCCTGTTTTACCTGATAATTGGTGTGTTTGATTGAGAATAGTTCCACAGACGTCCACCCAGCTTTGCTGTAAGGTCTAGGTTTGCTAAGGGGAGCGACTATATGTGTTTCAGCCAACCTTTCTCAAAGCCTTCAAAATCAAGTGTTTCTGGGTACCGGACAGCGCTTTTGAGAGTATAAGTTCTGGAGGCTCCGCAATGTAATTTCTGAGAAAGGTCGGCGCCCCTCTGGAGATTCAAAAACCCTCGCTTTGTTTCGAAAATGAAGCGCTTCGCGTATTCTTGGAACTCGAAAATGGCTAAGATCTGCCCTCGCGAGTATGCGTAGTATTTTTTGTGACTAAGTCTATTCCTCAGCAAAATGCCTACAGTACATATGTCTTTCTTGTGGTTGGAGATACTTCCTGATGCTCAAATATATCTATTCGAGGTCGGGTTGTTGATCCTGTGGCTTCTGCAATGCATGGATCGATGATAGATTTAGATTATCCACGGGGTGACAGGCAAAGGGCAAGGAGTCAGGAGGAGGAGAGAGGGGAATCCAGGTATGCGTATCCTCCACCGAAATGAATCGTTTTTTCTTAGTCTCTGCAATCACGACATCAGAAGTGCCGATCTTTTCCCGCTATTGCACAAGCAATGTCACTGTACAACGACCGAAATGTGTAAGGGAGACACAGAAAACGTTCGACAAATGCTGATACAGAGAAGCAGAACCTGCTGAGACAAAGAAATAAAACCGATTTCATGAGCAGAAGACCGAGAGACGTTGTAGCACCTCGAAAAAAAGAACAACAGCACGTCCGCAAAGGCGATCTTTAGGGCGTCAGAATACAAGCTCCTGAGTTATTTGTTTCCTGCAATTCCCGAATGAAGGCTACTTGCATCGCGCTCCAGTCAGGGAAACTTTGGCCCTACGACCGGGTATTCTCCTACATCTTATGATCTTCCCCATAACGTTCTTACATTTATCAAGATTCATTTTCTATTTTTTGCTTTGATAAAATGATTTGGTGACTTTTGTTGTCGTGAGGATGTTTTTTAGGATCCCTCTTGTCAAAGTTCAAAAGAGAATAGAATTTTCTGGGGAGATTCATTCACCTATCTAATGACTCCCTAGTATTGATATATGTGTAATTACCATCTTGTTCAATCATCTTCGTCTTTATGCGAGATATATTACCCATTTCGTTCTTGCTGTATGTGCTACGACTTATCATACATTAAAGGACTCATAATTGCACTGGCCATCGTGCAACAAACGAAACAAACTAAGAAATCGAAACGCTACCTTCTCTACGCACGTGTGAGCATCCCTCAAGCATCTTCCCTATCTAGAAGAAATCGTTTCTGCGTTATTCATCAAAGTTAGAAAGGTTTTGAAACAACGCGAGTTTTGGCTTATAGAGCGAGTTTTGGTATCCATTTAAAGAGGTGACTTTAGAGTGTAAACTTGTGATACTAAAGTCGACTCTTGAGCGCAAAGAACCAACCTTGAAAGCGTTCTCGTTCTGAAAAAGTATTATATGTAACAAGGATATTAAAAAATTCTATCTGTGTGCTATTTCCATCTTCATCTAGATGATCTACTCCTAGAAACTCCTAGAAGTAGACCTTCATCTCTGTATCAAATATATTCATTAAAAGAACATATATATCTACACACCCTATCCTCGGTCTCTTCGACTCCTACTTTGCGACCGCTCTGTTCCCGGTCCTGGCGCTGGCGTGTAGCCCGCGTCACTGCCTGTTTCGTCCGGCTGTAGATAGTTCGAAGCTGTGTACCTTCCTTGGCCAAAACCCCCAAAGCCGTACGCACTACTACCCTCGCCAGGTGCATTTGGTCGCGGTCGTCGCTGTTGCGACGAGGGTCGGTCGTAGGCACTGCGCAAGGGCTGAGAGCCGTCTCCTACTCCTGGGACTGGGCTGTAAAGACCGCTGTCGGATCCCGCACCATCTTCGTTGCCTGAACCGAGAGCGATATCGTCATCAGCCGCCCTCAATCCGCGGTTGCGCGCTCTTACCTGCGAGCGGCCTACTCTGCTCTGACTTCGACTAGAAAGCCCATCTTGCGACAAGTGGTCGGCTAGATTTGCGCCAGTCAGACTCCCCTGACCAGGTAGATTCGCGCGTCTTGCTGCTGTGCCTGCGAGACTAGATCCGCGAGCGTGGCCGCTCATACCTGGATCGCTTGCAGCACTGCTCAAGCCACCACCGAAGTGGAATCCACCGCTAACAGAATCCGCAAATGGCGATAACGGTGAGTCATCAAAGCCTTCGGGTTCTGGAGAAAGGGCAGGATTGATGCCGACACTAGCGCCTGGTCTCTGATGGATCTCAGCATAGTTGATACCGCCAGATCCACGTCTATCGACATCTTCGTCCATGGCACCGAAGGAAGCCTGGAGTGGTTTGAGAAGTTGTTTGGTCCATTGTTGTGATTAGATTAGATTCGATTAGATAGGTTCCTGCTTCAGCCCTGCGCTTTGAGCGCCTGAGTCAAACGCGTTTTCTTGCTAACCCAGTATGCAACAAGAATCGTTTTTCTACTCATACAACACAATGTTCGTCCAAAAAAGGAAAGTTCGTTGTATTAGCAAGCAAAAGTTATAGTAGTCAAGTTCTTTACCATCGCCTTTTCTCTTTCTCTTTTTGCTTCTGAGTCGTTTTTGACTCTTCGGTAACTGTCATCTGTGTAGTCGTCCATGAAGTTTATTGGTGTCTGCAGATCGTGGAACCTATCCTGGATATCCTTGTTAAAGGCATCCGCCGCGTCCTCTGTCGGTGGGCGTGGTTTCTCATAGGTCGGCTTGGCCTCTTGCAAGCAGTTGGTGTCTACTAGGATATCAAATTCATTGGTTCCGATGTTGGGCAGTTGACCGAGAATCAAGTTCTCAGAAACACCGCGGCAGTGGTCGACCTGTGAATGGACATTGGGGATGCGAAGTTTAGATAATGGACGAATTTTTGTGGTGGAAAGAAAGAGAGAGAAATGAATTACAAAATGAGGAGTACACAGTTCGAAGTGACTTCAAGTCAGATATTCGAAAATTTCATAGTACCGGAAAAGAAAGATAATCTTCCTATCAAGTTACCTGTCCAAACATTGCCGCTTCCATCAACATCTCCACCGTCTCCTCAAAGGAACATTTCATCAAGGGTCCATGGTCTGCTCTGTTAACTCCGTGTCGACTGATAGCCATCAAGTGGCCGCGATTAGACATGGTATCACACAAAACTGCAAGATGTCGATAATTGACGTAAGCGCCATCGAACGAGATAACTGCCTTGACCTCGTCGTGCAACTTCTTTCGGACGGCTTCGATACCTGGTGAAGTGCGGCTTATGGAGGAGAATGGCTTTCGCTTTTCTTCAAGACTTATTTTTACAAGGGGACTTCCTGTGCGTCGTAGAGAAAAACGTATTCAACATCTTTCTAGAGAATGTTGAACGGATACTAAATTTGAAATTCACTAGTCAACAAGAACAAATAAATATCTTGGCAGACCATCCTAAAAGGAGCTATGATTTCGTACCAAGCACTTGCTACGAGGTTAATTAAGTACAGTACAGGGCGATCTTGTTGTAGAATACTTGAAATTGTCAATTCGCAAACTGCTTCCGTATCTTGTTAAATTCTAGCTAATTCTATCCTCGATCTCTACAGCTCAACGCCTACGAAATCAAAACAACAATGTGGTCTCAACCATCTTGGTCTCTATTCATTTTCTGACAATCACTACTATGCTGGTGCGTATGCATCTTTCTAACGTTACAGAATGTTATAGTTATAGCGTTTTCGTACCTTCTTATGTGGTAAGGAAATTTAGTAATGAACAGACGGACTATCGATTGTAACCAAGCACGTAACGGAAAGTATGTAAGTAAGATTGATCATTTTAGCTAAACGCGATGTGAATATAATGACTAAGAAATTTGTACTTGATGATGTTCACTAAGATTTGATGAATTTCGAGGACCTTAAAAATAGCGTACCCCTTGCTTTTCTATCGATTCGATTATAATCTTCTATAGAAACGTTGACTCAGAAATACCCTTCCACGAGTCTTCACCTTCATGCCTCGGCAGCCTTCTCTTCAGCTGCGGGAGCTTCTTGAGTTTCCTCAGCGGTAGCAGCAGGAGCAGCTTCCGCCGCAGGTGCTTCCTCTGCGGCCGGCGCTGCTTCCGTCTCCGCGGCAGCAGGAGCTGCTTCAGCTTCCGCATCCGGAGCAGTCCCAGTAGCAGCAGGCGCCGTTTCAGCTTCCGCAGCTGCAGTTACTGTCTCAGCGACCGGAGCTGTCTCTTCAGCTGCAGCCTCCGCGGCTGGGGCAGCCTCTTCCGCTGCCGCTTCCGCAGCAGACTGCGTGACCCCCTCGGCCTCCGCAACCGGCTCAGGTGCAGCTGCTGGAGCAGCCTCTTCTTCAGCAGTCGCGGTTGAAGCTTCCACTTCCGCCGCTGCTTCAGGAGCTGCAGCACTCTCCTCTATTACAGCTGCAGGCTCTTCTGCCGCTGCTACAGTAGTCTCCTCCGCTGCTGGCGCTGTCTCTTCTACGACTGGAGTTTCCTCGACAACTCGTGCAGCTACCTCTTTTTCTGCCGCTGCAGGGACTGCCTCCTCCGCTGCAGTAACATCAGTACTCTCCACAACAGCTAGCTCTTCTTTAGCGGGTGCAGCAGGAGCTTCTTCTACGACAGCACCAGCGTCAGTTGCTTCTACTACCGCATCAGTGACTTGTTCAACAGCAGCTTGTTCTTCAGTGACTTCCGCTGATGCGACTACCTCTTCTAAAACCGCGCTAGTTGGATTCTCTACCACTTCTGCTTCCGTTTTGCTCTCAACCGCAGCCTCTCCCGCATCAGCAGTCTCCTCTTCCGTCACTTCCACAGCTGGTGCTTCAGCTGCAGCCTCAACCGGAGCAGCTTCTACAGGTGCCTGCTCTGCAACAGGAGTTGGTTCTTCAACTGCGACGTCTACAGGTTCCTCAGCTACAACTACGGGTTCTTCAACTACTCCAGCATCAACAGGAGTTGTTTCTGCCTCAATAGGAGTTGTTTCTACTAGAGCAGCAGTTTCTTCCACTACCTCTGGTGCTGCTTCATCTGCCTCGGCAACTACTGGAGCAGCAACATCTTCCGTCACCACTTCCTCAGCGACTTCTTCTTTCTTCTCTACGACCGGCTCTTCGACTGGTTCCTCCGCGACAGGAGCTGCTTCCTCGACCACTGGTGCTTCCTCTGGTTCTGATGCAGCATTAGAAGGATCGTAGGAAAGAACTTCTCAGAAACCCAAGAAATTATCAATAGTCATTCCCAAGCACTAGACGAGACCACTTGTACTAGATCGTTATCCATAACAACCACTTCTGCTAGAGTTTCCTCCACGACAGGAGGCTCTGTCTCCGGAACAGCAACCTCTTCCTCGACCATGGCTTCAGCAAACCGAATGTCACCTGACGTTGGAGATCGAGATACTTCAGTCTCGATTTTCGCCAAACCCTTAGCTGGATCTTCCTCCTCTGACACATTGACGGTAACTGGATCTGTAATTTGTTCCATCACGTCCGCAACAACGGAATCGACCATAATAGCCGCAGCGTCGGGAGCCTGGACGAGTGGGTGAGAAAATTGTTGCGTTTTCTAGTCAAATTTTAGATTGGGTTTGTATTTCTCAGGTTAATAGAGTCAGGACTTTCATAGACTATTGTTTGTAAAGAGCACAGAACTGATTCACCCTAAAAATCTAGAAGTACAACAACCGGTGCAACTTACTGTGCCTAGGTTGCATCAAAACATACAAATAGAACCTTCACAGTCGTAGCTAGTTTCTCTGAGGCATCAGCACTCTCGCTCGTCGGTTTCCTCATGGCGGATCCAGCTGGTCCTGCAGCAACAGGACGTCTCTTTGCAGCTGGCTTCGGCGCTGGTGTTGATGAGGGCGATTTGAATGTGAAATCCGATAGTTGATATAAGTAAGTTGTATGAAATTAATAGAAGCGCAAAGAATCAATAGCTCTCGTTCAGTTGTACGATAATATTTCTTCTTTGCTGTAGACAGAAAAAAAGGAGACGTTGATTAGTTTGAGTTAGAGTTGTATTCTTCAAAAATTATACCAGCTTTCTCAATATTCTTCTTTGAGACCAGGACATCGACAGTCTTTGCTCTAGTCATTGCCTCTTCTGGCGTCTCGTCTTCCATCTCATCCATGAGGTTGACGATAGGTTCTTTCCGTTTCACCGGTGGCAACTTATGTGCTCGATAAGGTACAACTTTCTTGATGCTGAATGTTGGAGAATGAGGTGTCAGTAGAGGATTAGTGCAAAGAGGATGGTTCCTGAATCAACTACATGTTTCGAGTAGTTGTTCTTAAAAAATGTGCAAACCTTACTTCTTTGCGTTACACATAGTCAGTAAAATCAGGCTGAAAATTATCTGTAATTTATCATTGTCAAAAAGATCCCCAAGTATTTTTACCCACTGCTAACGTAGCTCCTCGATCGCATGTAGTCCTGCTGCTGAATCTCACGTCGGATTTCACGTGTTGTCTGCACCGTCGTTAACCGCTTAGCGAGGAGCTCATTCTCCATATAGATTCTGCGCGCTTCCATCCTTCGTGCGCCCTGCGCCTTAGCATCCGGTGACCGTGCGCGGTGCATCATCTCTCCGGGTTTACCTACAGGTTAGGGTTGGTTAGGATCATGCTTGTCCTCCTACTTGTGGTTGACTATATTTTCATCGTCTATCAAAACCGTAACAAACTGCCCAGCATGTGGGAAGAGTAACGTTTTCACCGGCATGGATGTTCCAAAAAAATGTTCCAAGATATAAGACGAAACAACAAGTGAAAATCCTTACCTTGTGGTGGCAGATAGCCTTCTCCGTTACGAATCGAGACTATTCTGTCGATAATCCGCTTGTTCTCCCTGCCCAACACACGATTTTGTTCGGAGACTCGGTGTTTCCTAGCCATCTCCATCATCCTCTTGTTTGTACCTGTGTTGGAATGGAGATGTTGACCAACACACGATTTTGTTCGGAGACTCGGTGTTTCCTAGCCATCTCCATCATCCTCTTGTTTGTACCTGTGTTGGAATCAAGATAGATGACATCAAGACTTACAACTAGAAATGGAACCGAGAAATGGAACGTCGTACAATGCATGTTGCTGGTCGTCCATATCTTGGTCTTGCAAGAAATAGAAAGTCACAAATTATTAACAAAAGACTCATAGTCCATCATTCACAACTGCGCGAACAATACCATCACACGAATGTTGTGGCGGTGTGTAGTACAATACCATCACAAGAGTGTGGCGCTGCGTTGTCGATATGCGAGTCCATATGCCGAATTCGATCCATCATGCCATGCCACTCCTTCTGCCATCTCACCTGTTCTGTGACGTTGGCACGCCATAGAGGCGGGGCCGGATTCGGCGGCCCCTTCGGTGTTGCGTAGTACATCTTGACCTCTTAGTTGCAGGAAGGAGATGTGCTAGAAGATGAATACCTGGTAACCACCCAGTAATGGATTGCGGTGGATACTACAAACCGCCCACTTGACCTAACATACCACGTCTAGCAGTAATTACCCTACATTTATCGAAATTTGAGTACAAGGCGGCTAAAAGTATCTAACGACATAGATATAGGTGGATGATGTTGACGTAAGAGTGCTCATGCAAACTGAGTGTCAACAGGCTAAGCAACAGTTCAGAAACAGAAGAGAAAAACAGCTCTACGGCTTCAATATCAAATCAACAGTAGTTTTATACATCTATGTATAATTATGACGACAATCAGACAGTGAAGAAAGTTGTGACAGGGAAAAGGTTAACGTGGGCAGGAGAGTGAGAAATCCAAAGATCCGTCACCGAATCAGTAGTCGGACCGACCTTTTCCTACTACTGCACAAGCAATGCCACTGACCGATACGTGTTACGACACCGAAAACAAAGGAAGCCATGTGCCTTCACAGAATGCAGACCCTGGTGCGACAAACAAGTACCACTAGTGCCTAAATTTCACACCGATCTTCATGAGCTGACGATCACCGACCATGAGAGCCAATAAATGTAGCGCCTTTGGTCGTAGATCGAACCAAGGTTGTGCGTTCCATCAACAATTGTCATAACAATTGTTATAGATGCATGCTCTTGAGTTATGTTTTTCCGAGATCACACCAATTATACATAGCGTCTTTTAGTTTAGATTCATTTTTTTACTTCGATGTAATAAGATCATTTGAAGTTGACTCTTGAATTGAGGCTGCTTTTCGATTGTTACTGACCAACAAGAGAGTATCACTTTCTACGGCATTCATCCACCTATCTCGTGCCTCCCTGAGATTGATATCCGCAGCTTAAGATTTCTCTGACGATTTCTACCCGCCAATCTAGCTTTTACATAGGGCTTGTCGTCTGCGATGGACAAGCAGAGCTACATTGATTTGTTTCAAAATATGTACAATGGTTTCTGGAACTTTTTAATGTATTATGAAGAAGTACAGGACAAATTCGAAAGCTAGGTGGTCTCGTGTGTAAACTTTTTTCGAAGTCATGACATGATACAACATAAAACAAAATACCATGAGAGAGATTTCTTATCGTTCGTGCCGTGCTATATTTCGTTTCTGATTTTCATTTTCAATTATCGGTCCCGTTTTTACGTACATAGATATGCAATTCTTTCCACTTCTAATGCTAACGTACATATTGCTAACTTCTAATGCTACAGAAGCTCAACAAAGAAGCGCTTGTCTTGTAAGAGTGGCACAGTCGACAAGGTACGTATGCCGCGTCTTCTAATTCCTTTCTTTGTGTCTACTTGCTTTGTCTTCGCCTCTTCACAGACGATACTCTTATTTGCCGAGCAAACGCTTTCTCATGAGCTTTATATATTTTATATTATCTATCTTTGCAATTACTCACTCTGTTTACCTTATTTGTTACAACACGATATTATCCATATGATCATAGAACTTGTTCATTCGATAAAAACGACCCATCACGATTCTCCTACTACTCCTACCCAGTAGACTTCGCCTCAACCCATTTCCCCTCTTCATCGATTTTCGCCCCCATTGCCCACGACTTGAATTCCCCACACCACTGGAACTAAACCACACCATGAGGCAGTAGCATCTCCCTTTCTACCACCTCCTTGTTGAATCCCAAACGATTAGAAGAAGAGAAAACATTTCTTCTAAACAGATGTTCATGTTGTTCTATGTTTGATGTTGCAATTGATCAGGAAGCACAAAACGAAAGTCAATGAGTCACTATGTTGATTGCCACGATTGTGTAAGTGAACAGATACAGACGGTGTTCCCACTACCTGGTAGAAGATGACCCCTAGACTAATGAAAGCTATGACTTGGCATAATAACCTTTGCAGTTGACCATCAGTTCTCTTTCACGCCAGAATTCGATCCCGAATTCACCCCAACGGCCTGTTTCGACTCCTCCGCAGCGGCCGTACCTTCGTTTTGTATGGTTAGGTTACGGACACAGTACATGCGGACAAGGCTACGTAGCGGCTGTACCATACGAGATAACAGTAAGACTATCGAAGAAACACACAACGAATCACTCAACTCGGGTTGAAACAATCACTCGATCGAGGCAGCTCGAAAGCCAGCCTACTATGAAGGATATCCCCCGTCTTTGTCAAATAATAAGTCAGAACTTTCAAGGGTCCCTACTATCAAGTTTGTCACTTTGAGGGCAATGGACCGAGCAAGACCTAAGACAAGAGCTAGTCGCCCAGCCAGGCCCCCAAGGCTTCCCGGTAGCAACAAGCTCCCCAGAACTAGTTTTGAGCTTCATAAGAAAAGTAGCGAACACAGTGGCACCCTTAACGCGCAGTCGTTCTATATATCACAGCAATAGCGTGATCAGGTTTTTGCTGTTTGCAATAGCCCAAATGGCCGGCCACTGACAAGAATGATGAGCGAGGTTTTTGCTCCTTGTTGTGGTTGTTCCTTCTGTGCTTGTCTATGACTTTGCTGGCCCTTTAGTTACTTAGTGCAGTACTAGGCTGATCATGATGATGGTGGTACTTATCATAATGGTCCTAGTGCTGTTAGTGATCTACCTGGTTGTTGCTCTTGGTTCTTGGTGGTGATCGTTGCGTTGATGATCATGATCCTAAGTAATGGCGACTATGATCTTGATCATTATCCTAGTGGTGACCATGATCTTCATCACTATCCTCCTGGTGATCTAGTTGCTTGGTTCTTACGTTTGCATTCGGGATCTGGGTATTGACACTTCAGTAAGAACGCCTGCACTAAGTAACTTCGCGCGTTGTCATGGAACTGCTCTATCTACTTTCTACTTGCAGGCTTCCCTGTAAGACTCCGGAACATTGCACCCGTTTCTTGTCTGATGAGTGGATGAACAAATGGCTTCACAACAGTTCCACCAAGGGCGCCACAGGTCCAACAAGAACTAAGCACAACCGCCCTGCCATCCAGTGAACCGGCGAAGTGAGTAAGAGGACTCCGAAAGTTCCTCCCTCACAACAAGGCACCTCCAAGCCCAATTTTGCCTATTCTTCTCTTCCATCTGCTGCCTCCTCCTTTGTCTGCGCCGCTACGACGGTCAGCAAGCGCATTTGCGACGTATCGTCTGATTTGTCCCTGACCTGTGTCGTCTTCTCCTCTTTCTCGAACATGACAGCAAGTGTTTCTTATTCTTTGACTTTGTTCTCTGGATCCCTTACGAGGCTCCTCAGTCTTCTCTTCTGTCCACAACCATGCATCGCCATAGAGTATTACTGGCGTGCTGTTGATGTAGTTGCGTGGCTTGTTACGGCATGGGCCGACCTGTGGCATAGGAGGCACCCACGTGCTGGCGAGCAGTAGCGGCTTCCTATTTACGGCAGCGGCCCCCCCTCTCCTGTTTGCAACAGCACGTCGATCGAGCGCTTTCTCATGCACGCCGAAAGCTGCAATCCACATTGTGCAGCCGCCTCTTGCTGCTGCTGGTTCGAGTTCTTTTGTTACTACTTCTCGTAAGAAGACTCGCCGCTTTGCTTGATGTGTCCAGGCCTCCCCTTTACATCGTTATCGTGTCGCATATTCCAATACGGGAACGCGCTTGCTTTTCACCTTCCACCCGCTTGCCATCATCCATCTCAATGCGCAAGCGATCCCTTTGCCCTTGTCATCCGCCCAGATTATCGCGCCACGGATGCTCCTTGAAGATGCCCTCACTGCTTGCTGCTTTCGCATTTTTCACGCTTTGCCCAGTCGCGGATCACGTTGGTGGGGCCTGATGACGTGCCCAGCGGGGGCGCCTCTTTGATATTTTCGACGGCGAATTTTCTCACTTTGATCATGTTGCGCGCTTCCTCATCCATTGACAGCCTCTCCGCCCTCTGCTCGGTTATCTCCCTGCTGCACACTGCGAGCCGCTCACGTCGTGACATGGTGGCACCGGCGCACTTTGCTGCTTGGCGTCTGGCTACGCGAGCACTTTGCGCCAATAATCTAAGCCATCCGCAGCCCGACAGCGGAAAACAGTACTCGGACCGGCGGGCGACCTGCCTCAGCAGCGAGCCTGTGTAGAAGTTGATCACTGAGACCCATGCCGCGCAAAACAGCGCGCGCCATTCATTGCGACTCTGATGTCTTCGGACTGCTGCTCTTGCAGTTCACAGCCTGCAAGTGCTGCCACGCTCATCACTTTCGAGGCTGAGAGCCACCGCGCCACCGTGGGCGCCCACTTTGGTTGAACACCGCTGGGCCCGTGTTTGAAGAACAATCCCAGGCTTCACGCTATGTCGACAAGCTTCCCTCTGGCGAAGCCGGTCAACATTGCGCCACGCAAGTCGCCCCGGAATGGCGCCGAGCATAACAAAGGCCCCCTTCTTGAGCTTCGGCGGCACATTGAGGACCGCGGCGGCTTTAAGGATGGACGCCATCTATGCTACCCGCCCCTGTTCCACCTCAGTGCCATCATTGAAGTTGAAGAGAGGGCGCCCTGCCTTCTCAGTTGCAGCGAAGATCGCAGCTGACTCGCGGGGAAGTCTCCTATGTGATGGATGACAGTGCGCGTAGTAGTTTCGGTAGTCTCCTGCTGGTTACGTCCATCCGCGAGCGTGTTGCCTCGGTCGGCGTATCGCCAACGCAAGCGCTGGCGCCTTCGGTCTCGTCCTGCGGAGCAGCAGTCGCGCCCGTTGGCGCTTTTCCCTTGCAGTGGCGGCATCCATGTTGTCCAGGTCGACGAAGAGATCACCGACTTCAGTCACAGCGTATCCTACACCCCACTGGTGCCCGCTTTCTGCGATTTTGTCAGCCTTTTCCCTAAAGTCCTGCGGCCTTCCTTCTCGGTGGTTTGGGTTGATGGGTCCGCCTTCTTTTCCTGTGTCTACGATGGTCTCTGCCATCAATTTGAGAAACAAAGGGGGCAAGGATGGCAGCGCCTGCCTGCATTGCATCACGCTCCCCCCGCAGGCAACGTCGACGCCCCGCCATTCGATTTGCCTTCTCCTCGAGCTGGGGCGGGATGCTCTTCTCGCCGCATAGGATTCAACGCAACGCGATCAGCTGAGGCGGAAGCCGTAGCCAGCGTAACCAGCGTAGCACAATCGCGATGCCAACTAAATTAAACACTTGGCGGGCGTCGTGTGATAGCACGACGTCACCCATGCCCTTCCCTCTCCTTACGTATTAGTCTGGCCCGGTGGGCGGCTCAGCCTTGTTTCCCCGTGGGTCTCAAGTCGTTGGCCTCAAGAATTCGCGCGCGTTTATGTCGAAGCGAAACTGTGAAAAACCGCCCTGCCTCGGTGACGATCTTGCCCATTACTACGCCGTAGTTCTCAGCCGTTGTTTGCTCGATCAAGTTGCTGAACGCGTTGCGGGAGAGATCATCAGCCGAGCCCGGGGCATCGGTGCGGGCTTTCGCACGAAGCCCGTTGGGCGCACCCAACTTCTTACTCAACCGCTTCCGGGCGCGACGCACTTGCTCAGGAGTCAAGGCAAGCCCTGGGCCTTTTTTCGCTGCTGATGGAAGTTGTTGGAGGACTTGCTTCGCCTTTGACTGATCCCACACGGCTGCCCCTCCAATGCCTGCAGTCTTGGCGGCCCAGTCTGACCTAAGCAAGCGGAGTCCGATAATACCAGCTAGGACATCGCCAGAATTGTTGGAAAATTGCCCACCAAAGGCGACGGAAGCAACCTCGAAGCAAGGTGCTCCGCGACCAGCGCCAGC
Organism: Amoebophrya sp. A25; assembly: GCA_905178165.1. NCBI lineage: Eukaryota > Dinophyceae > Syndiniales > Amoebophryaceae > Amoebophrya > Amoebophrya sp. A25. The sequence continues at coordinate 536,074 of CAJINU010000078.1, forward strand.
CACCAATTGAGTTGCCTCTTCTACGGAGGCGGCGACGGGGTCGATCTCCGTGCTGCGCGGCCTGTTGTTCTCCTGTAGATATGCGTCTAGTTCGGAAGCGGGTTTTTTCTTGTCAGCAGCAGCCCTCCTGCTATTTTTCCCTTTGTTGGATGCCGGAGCATGTGCTGGCCCGTAGACTTCTTTGTCAGTGACCGCCTGAGCTATGGCCGCCGGGGGTTCCCGAATCAGAGCGCCACGCACTGTTTTGGCCTTTTTTCAAGTTTGACCCTGCGCGTCCACATGCCTCCTTAGCCCTGTTTTCTTCAGCAGGTTTGTTTCAGGGGCATTTCGCCAGCGGGTAGAATTTGGAGAAGAGTGCTTGGATGTTGGTCACCGCCGCTTGTCTAGTCGGAAAGCCAAGAGGCCGCATCATGCTTCTGTCGAGATGTATTCTGTTTTGTGTGCAATGCCTGACGTTCAACAGGAGAAGAAACAACTGAAAAACAAAGCGCCAAGCTCTTTACTGCATCAAAGTCATTAGCTCGCGCCTTTCCAGACGTCAACTAGATCAACAAGGGGAAGCAGCAGCCTAAAAAAATTTCCCGGGTGTTCTTGCGGGTAAAGAAGGAGACGAAGATGCGGAAGGATCTCGTCGAGAGAACGAAGAAGACCCAACAAGAAGGAAGTTAGACAAAGTCACGCTTACAGATTTCACGCCACAAAAATAAACACACTCAACGCTAGGCACGAACATCAGAGCCCTGTGACTAGTGGCGGCGTCTTGCTACGGTTCCACCTTATTCCTGCTGATCTTTGTTGGATACAGTAGGCTTTTTCTATTGGTGTTGTGGCGCTTAGCAAAGCTCGCGGTAAGCCAACACGAGACGAGAAGCACGACCCCCAAGGGGGTCCACGAACACCGACAAAATCGACAGACTTGCGCAGTGAACCAGTCAGGGCAGCCCTCACTGAGCACCACAAGAAAAACAAAGCCGAAGCAAGGAGGGCACTGCTCGATGTGGGGCGGATTGCCTGTTCTACCTCGATGGCGATCGCCCTAAACTCACCGCTTTCAACCCAATCGCTCTCGCCTTCGGCTTTCAAGAGCAACAAGGCCGCGGAGAGATATGAAAAGTGCTGGCGGTGGTGAAAAGAAGAAACGAAAGCTAAAACTTATTGATACTCGCTGCGCGAATCGCTCGCAACGGATTACGCAACACGCTAGCGGCCGCCCTCAACAAACCCCGACTGCACTTGCAACTTTTCACCGCCTCGTTGGTGAGCCGGGTGAAGCGCGGGGACGGTGGTCCTTTACACGTTCCAGTAGTCGACTCGTCAATTCAAATGAAGCAAGATTGTGCCGATTTCCCGAAACTAATCAGAGTGAGGCCACTGCCTTGAAAGGGCTGACAAGTGCTTCATCAAGGCAGTGCCGCTCAGATCCTTCGGGAAATAGCTCCAATGCAATCATAAATTGGCACTGGTAGCCTTCCCAATTCCCCTTGCAGGCTACATCAGACGAATTATCGACGCATCTATATAGAAGAGGCGAGCCTGCTTGGTCTGATTCATTTTGAAGAAAACTACTTCCACGAAGATTCCCAGGCTCCTTGACCTCCGTGGCAAAAACCAAGGAGAAGGAGAGCAGCAAAACAGCAAATGGCCCCATCATGTTCGCGATTATCATGAAATGTTCGCGCTTGCTTTACCTGGTTGGTGTGTTTGATGCTCTTGCGGCAAGTTCTGGTACCTGCGTGAATGACGTACTTGATTGAAAGTCGTTCCACGAAGATGCGTGACTTCTACCTACGGCCAAGCTTCGCTAGGGAGAGCCTTTTGTTTGAACCCTTTCTCAATGCAATGAAAGTCAAGCGCTTGGTTATAGTACCTGCTTGCGAGACCAATGCAAGTCCGATGCAAGTTCTACGCAGCTCGTTCTAGTGTGCCTTCTTGTGAGCCAGAGTCGTTTTCTAAAAGTGCTGCAGTTCGTTGCTGACAATAGACGAGTGCCGTTTTGTAAAGCCGCAGGGCGTCCCTGTTTTACCTGATCATTGGTGTGTTTGATTGTGATTCCACAGAGGTCCACCTAGCTTTGCTGCAAGGTCTAGATTTGCTAAGGAGAGAGCCTAGATGTGTTTCAGCCAACCTACTTTCTCAACGCCTTCAAAATAAAGCGTTTCTGAGTACCGGAGAGCGCTCTTGAGAGTGTTAGTTCTGGAGACTCCGCAATGTAATTTCTGAGAGAGGTAGGCGCCCCTCTGGAGATTCAAAAGCCCACGCTTTCGAAATTGAAGCGCTTCGCGTATTCTTGGAACTCGAAAATGGCTAAGAACGGCCCTCGCGAGTATGCGTAGTATTTTTTGTGACTAAGTCTATTCCTGAGCAAACTGCCTACAGTACATATGTCTTTCTTGTGGTTGGAGATACTTCTTGATGCTCAAATATATCTACTCGAGGTCGAGTGGTTGATCCTGACCCTGAGTGACTTCTGCAATGCATGAATCGATGATAGATTTAGATTATCCACGGGATGACAGGGGAAAGGGCAAGGAGTCAGGAGGAGGAGAGAGGGGAATCCAGGTATGCGTATCCTCCACCGAAATGAATCGTTTCTTCTTAGTCTCTGCAATCACGACATCCGGAGTACCGATCTTTTCCCGCTATTGCACAAGCAATGTCCCTGTACAACGACCGACGAGTGTAAGGGAGACACAGAAAACGTTCGACAAATGCTGATACAGAGAAGCAGAACCTGCTGAGACAAAGAAATAAAACCGATTTCATGAGCAGAAGACAGAGAGACGTTGTAGCACCTCGAAAAATTGAAACAAGAACAACAGCACGTCCGCAAAGGCGATCTTTAGGGCGTCAGAGATAGATACAAGCTCTTGAGTTATTTGTTTCCTGCAATTCCCGAACGAAGGCTACTTGCATCGCGCTCCAGTCAGGGAAACTTTGGCCCTGCGACCGGGTATTCTCCTCCATCATATAATCCCAATAGCCTTCTTACATTTATCAAGATTCATTTTTTATTTTTTGCTTCGATGTGATAACATGATTTGGTGACTTTTGTTGCGATCCCTCTTGTCACTGAACAATATCCTCGTCCAGTTAAAAAGAGAAAAGAATTTTCTGAGGAATTCAGTCACCTATCTAATCATTCCCTAGTATTGATATATGTGTAATTACCATCTTGTTCAATCATCTTCGTCTTTATGCGATATATATTACCCATTTCGTTCTTGCTGTATGTGCTACGACTTATCATACATTAAAGGACTCATAATTGCACTGGCCATCGTGCAACAAACGAAACAAACTAAAAAATCGAAACGCTACCTTCTCTACGCACGTGTGAGCATCCCTCAAGCATCTTCCCTATCTAGAAGAAATCGTTTCTGCGTTATTCATCAAAGTTAGAAAGGTTTTGAAACAACGCGAGTTTTGGCTTATAGAGCGAGTTTTGGTATCCATTTAAAGAGGTGACTTTAGAGTGTAAACTTGTGATACTAAAGTCGACTCTTGAGCGCAAAGAACCAACCTTGAAAGCGTTCTCGTTCTGAAAAAGTATTATATGTAACAAGGATATTAAAAAATTCTATCTGTGTGCTATTTCCATCTTCATCTAGATGATCTACTCCTAGAAACTCCTAGAAGTAGACCTTCATCTCTGTATCAAATATATTCATTAAAAGAACATATATATCTACACACCCTATCCTCGGTCTCTTCGACTCCTACTTTGCGACCGCTCTGTTCCCGGTCCTGGCGCTGGCGTGTAGCCCGCGTCACTGCCTGTTTCGTCCGGCTGTAGATAGTTCGAAGCTGTGTACCTTCCTTGGCCAAAACCCCCAAAGCCGTACGCACTACTACCCTCGCCAGGTGCATTTGGTCGCGGTCGTCGCTGTTGCGACGAGGGTCGGTCGTAGGCACTGCGCAAGGGCTGAGAGCCGTCTCCTACTCCTGGGACTGGGCTGTAAAGACCGCTGTCGGATCCCGCACCATCTTCGTTGCCTGAACCGAGAGCGATATCGTCATCAGCCGCCCTCAATCCGCGGTTGCGCGCTCTTACCTGCGAGCGGCCTACTCTGCTCTGACTTCGACTAGAAAGCCCATCTTGCGACAAGTGGTCGGCTAGATTTGCGCCAGTCAGACTCCCCTGACCAGGTAGATTCGCGCGTCTTGCTGCTGTGCCTGCGAGACTAGATCCGCGAGCGTGGCCGCTCATACCTGGATCGCTTGCAGCACTGCTCAAGCCACCACCGAAGTGGAATCCACCGCTAACAGAATCCGCAAATGGCGATAACGGTGAGTCATCAAAGCCTTCGGGTTCTGGAGAAAGGGCAGGATTGATGCCGACACTAGCGCCTGGTCTCTGATGGATCTCAGCATAGTTGATACCGCCAGATCCACGTCTATCGACATCTTCGTCCATGGCACCGAAGGAAGCCTGGAGTGGTTTGAGAAGTTGTTTGGTCCATTGTTGTGATTAGATTAGATTCGATTAGATAGGTTCCTGCTTCAGCCCTGCGCTTTGAGCGCCTGAGTCAAACGCGTTTTCTTGCTAACCCAGTATGCAACAAGAATCGTTTTTCTACTCATACAACACAATGTTCGTCCAAAAAAGGAAAGTTCGTTGTATTAGCAAGCAAAAGTTATAGTAGTCAAGTTCTTTACCATCGCCTTTTCTCTTTCTCTTTTTGCTTCTGAGTCGTTTTTGACTCTTCGGTAACTGTCATCTGTGTAGTCGTCCATGAAGTTTATTGGTGTCTGCAGATCGTGGAACCTATCCTGGATATCCTTGTTAAAGGCATCCGCCGCGTCCTCTGTCGGTGGGCGTGGTTTCTCATAGGTCGGCTTGGCCTCTTGCAAGCAGTTGGTGTCTACTAGGATATCAAATTCATTGGTTCCGATGTTGGGCAGTTGACCGAGAATCAAGTTCTCAGAAACACCGCGGCAGTGGTCGACCTGTGAATGGACATTGGGGATGCGAAGTTTAGATAATGGACGAATTTTTGTGGTGGAAAGAAAGAGAGAGAAATGAATTACAAAATGAGGAGTACACAGTTCGAAGTGACTTCAAGTCAGATATTCGAAAATTTCATAGTACCGGAAAAGAAAGATAATCTTCCTATCAAGTTACCTGTCCAAACATTGCCGCTTCCATCAACATCTCCACCGTCTCCTCAAAGGAACATTTCATCAAGGGTCCATGGTCTGCTCTGTTAACTCCGTGTCGACTGATAGCCATCAAGTGGCCGCGATTAGACATGGTATCACACAAAACTGCAAGATGTCGATAATTGACGTAAGCGCCATCGAACGAGATAACTGCCTTGACCTCGTCGTGCAACTTCTTTCGGACGGCTTCGATACCTGGTGAAGTGCGGCTTATGGAGGAGAATGGCTTTCGCTTTTCTTCAAGACTTATTTTTACAAGGGGACTTCCTGTGCGTCGTAGAGAAAAACGTATTCAACATCTTTCTCGAGAATGTTGAACGGATACTAAATTTGAGATTCACTAGTCAACAAGAACAAATAAATATCTTGGCAGACCATCCTAAAAAGAGCTATGATGTCGTACCAAGCACTTGCATGATCTCCACCACGTCGTTACTAGTTGTTCTCCGCGAATCGATTTCCTCAATCTGCAGAATTTCCTCCAAGTTACACCCGTCGGTGTCCAACAACCACTCCTTGAGCATCTTGTGTCTTGGCGGAAACTCTCCCGTTTGCTCGTTGTACTTGATCACGTTCTCTTCGCGCATGAAGACTTTTTTGATGCCGTGGACGCCCTTCAAGACCATGTCCTTGAGGATGTCGCGCTCGATGTTTTTCAGGAAGCGGCAATCTTTGTCCTCGTCTTCGATATCCGCGTCGACGTCCATCGGGTCTTGGCCCATCGGTGCCTCCTTGACAATACGGAGGCGCAGGACTAAGTCATCGGCATTATCATCGGTGAAAATGCAGTTCAAGTCTCCCATGAAGTCGCTAATGATCCTCTCGCCGACTTCACGCATGTGCAGTTTCTTGTCGGTCATGACCTTGTTGTCGAGCTGAATACGCAACACCCAAGGAGATAACCGGTCTCGGTTGTCCTCTTCGTCGGGTAGTTCGTAGTACTCGCCAACCCAGCCTGCGTCTTCTGGTACTACAGTTGACTCCGGATCGGGGTCGTAGAAAATCTGAGAGAACGAAGTGACCCTCTCCAAGGTCGTGTGTTCGATGAGAGCTTGGACATGCTTAGCATTCACCTTTGACCTGGCGATCTCAGGTTGCAAATAACAGGTGAGACTGGGAGTCTTCACAGTCTTCGCGACGTTGATAATCTCCTTCAAACGCGGCACACCAAGAGTCACGTTTTTACTTCCGACCTGGAGAGTTTACAGGGGATTTGGTACGAAACGACGGTCTATGATTGGTGTATCATCATGATCTCCCTGACACTATCTTCGTAGAAAAAATCTTATAAGAAGAGACACTTACACTTTGAATGAAGGAACGAGCAAATAAGTTGTAATTATCAGGAAGGAAGTACTCCTGCAAAGTGGAATGTGTTCAGCGTCATCTGCGTTGCAGGTTCTCCGACTGACTGTGCTGCAATCGTTCCAACCATCTCACCCGCTTGGGCCAAGGACCGCTCAAATTTATCGTGGATTTCACCCATGAGCCAGTCAAAGCTGTTCTTGTTCAGCTTGTCCTGTTCTAGAATCCTCCGACTGTTCAGGCGAGTTCTAATGTGCGCATTCAGCACAATCATGGAGTTGGCAAGAGTCTCTTGGCCAAGCTCATCGTTGATATCGAGACCCTTGATGGTGTTGAGGCCATCCATGAGGTCTCGCACCTTGCGGATGATCTCTGGTGGCGTGTAGAACTCATCTGGAATGCCGTCTCCTGCCATCTTGAGCTGATTCACAGTTGCCGTCTTGACTAGTCGGTCCACGGGGACTGGCACGTGCTGTTTCACCTCGCCGTCCTTGTAGATATCCATGCACAACTGCTTTTTGTACCTTTGTTTTTGGATAATATCATATTGAGCGGCGAATATTTCATTGCAACTAGTAAGTCAGAGAGTCCTCTACAACTATTTCTTCATGACCGTGATATCATGAAGTGAGACATTCGAAAGACAACTACATCCGAAAAACATCACAGGCCCTTCTAAAAGCAAAACGGGCCAGTACTGTTTCAGCAGATCGAATTCTTCATCCATCAAAATTCTATCCTCGCGTTTCGCTCCTGCTTGCAACGCCCTCAGCCACTCCAAGTTTTCCCTTCCTGGCAACCAGTTGATGCCGTACTTTGCATCCAGATGGTCATGCTGAAGCTTTTCGTCTACTTGTTTATGGGACATCTTGATCAAATCGATGTCTTGATCCTCGATGTACACCGCATCCATACCATCCTCTCCATACAAGAATTGCACAATGTCCTCATTGTCGTTGCGGACAGTACCTTTTTCGAAGACACTATGCTATAACTGTTTATGTCGGAGTGGAAACGAGCTAAGTACACACATAATAGCTACGACTAGTAAAAAACGTCCAAACAACAACAATAGCAAAGCAAGCTTACCATCATATCGAACTTTCAATGTCTCCATGGATTTCACCAAACGACGCTGGATGTAACCCGTCTCGGACGTCTTCACTGCAGTATCGATTACACCCTCTCGACCACCCATAGCGTGAAAGTACAACTCTTCTGGTGTCAGGCCTATGGTCGTTTTGAGAAGCGGTCGCACGAAGGTGCGTAGAATATAATCAAAATAGGAAACTGAAGGATAGATTAGTGGTGAGATGAGTTTAAGAATGTATCTGATACTAAAGATAGTCACTATCAAAGAGTAGCTAAATCGAAACGCTAGAGACCGTGACTTCTAGTCAACAAGTTCCAGCTGGCTAATACAGTCCCAAAATCTACAAACTCAAAACAGTCCAAAAAGCTCCTTCTACCTGCCAAGTAAGAGTTCTCGACGAAGCCTCTGCTTTCCGGACCATAGTCATCTTTGGCGAAGTGGGGCAATGTTCGATCTCGAAAACCGTTTGCGATACGCTTACCTTCGACGTTCTGCTGACCCACACAAGCAATAATCTGCGCTACGTTAATATTCGAACCCTTACTACCGCATGTCACCATCGCAATAATGTTGTTGCGTTCGTCCAGGGAGTCGGAACCTGGGATTGGAGAAGGGAAATGGAGTTGGAGTGTTTGAGAGAGTTTCCTTCATCGACGTAAGGTTGAATTTCGCTGGTTATCATCTTTTAGTAAAACATGATTGACCTTTTGGGTTAACTACAAGACGGGAATTCACATAAAATTGTTACTTGGAAGTGAACAAGTACGTAGGATCTAGAATAGAGAGACAGGCGAGCAAGAGCAAGAGCGGACAGACATGTGAAGTCTCAAGGTGCAGTCAGAGAGCTGGGTTAGTTGTTTTGTCTCCAGAGTCGTTAGACATCCAGAAGACCATCGTGAGAACGAACGTTTCTCATCACTTGAAGCTCCTAGGCAAGAAGAGCAGAGCATTGCTCAGGTTCGTGAAGTTCCTACAGTCAGATTGGCTGGGTGCGTTCTTTAGGCTTCATCGTCCGTGGACAATTCAGAAGACCATAGTGAACTTTTCTCATCACATGTGAATCAAGTACAAGAAGTAAACGGGCAACATTTTCCTTCGATCAGAGAGCTGGGTTAGTTGCTTTGTCTCCAGTGTCGTTAGACATGCAGAAGACCATCGTGAGAACGAACGTTTCTCATCACAGTATAAGAAGGGGCAAACAATTGGTGAATCTTTGTCACAGGCACTATGCGAGCCACCGGCACACGACACAGCTCAGGGCGGAAGAGAACGAATAGAAAGTCGTGAAAGACGTCAGCAACGGTGGGTAGAAAGATCAGAAGCGGAAAGAAGTGCAGATGCAGGCGGTATCAAAGAAAGGAATTCTAACAAGAAATCAGTACCGATTCCTCCAGCTTCTTCACGCGCACTGTTCAGCGACTGATTCACTGCGTGTTCAAAGCTCTGGTACATCGTTTTACCCGGCTGCGTATCCAACTCACCTCGCTGCGCTTTCGCGACCGCTTCCGCCACTTTGTCCTTTGCGCCGCGCAACGTCTCCGCCACCTTAGCCATTGTCTCGTCGTTTGCGACGATGTCCGCGCAACCACACGTAAAACCGAAATGCAACAGCCAAGCATTGACGAGTTTCTGGATGTAGGAGATGAGGATCTTACACGCTTCCGGACCGTGATCTAACCACGTCAAGTGCAAGACGCCACCAGACTGCGTTCCGACAATCTTCTTGTCTACCCGACCGCAAACTACTTCGCCATCGCGGATGATGCACTTGTGGTCAGATTTTGAGAACAAAGTATTGTCGCTCTTGTTCTTCGCAGCTACTCCATTGTCCTTGATGACGTTCAGACCCGGTTTCAGCAACAAGGAGAAGATCTGCTTGCCGCTCCACAACGGCTCTGGCCTCAAGATGCATGGTGTTGGCACTCGTCCATCCCAGTTCGGCAAGGTTAACAACAGGTTGTACACGATATCCCGCTTCAGCAAAGTGTCCCTTTTCGTAAACTTCGAGACCGCCAAGCAACTATCCTGCACGATGCCCATCACCGGTTTGTTACCCTGTGGCGAGACCATCTGCTTCGGCACGAGCATGATGTGCTTGATCTCAGCTCTAGTTTCGTGACTCTGCGCCAAGTGCAAGTTCATCTCATCGCCGTCAAAATCGGCGTTGTAAGGAGAGGTAGCCGACAAATTCAAACGAAACGTACTGTAGGGTAGAATCTTCGCCCTGTGCCCCATCATACTCATCTTGTGTAAACTAGGCTGTCGGTTGAAGACCACAAAATCGTCATCGACCATGTGGCGTTCGACCTGGTTTTGGAGAGAAAGGGAAATGGGGAGGAGTTCAAGAGGACCAATTTGCAAAATTTTCTTCGTAAGCCCCCAGCAAAAAGTGTTAATATTCTTTCCTCTTTCCAATCCAATCTTCAATGCGAAACAACAATTGAATCCATCGTACATAAATTATAGGAAAAGCACCTTATCTCCAATCTTCAACTCGATGTTGTGCGCGTATCGCAAATCATAGGGTTGTCCCGACTTCGTCAACACCGCTTTCGCGCCAGGATATTCCGTCGGTCCATTCCTCACCGCAGCCATCAAACGCGCATAACTGATGGTAGTCACCCGCTCCGGGAACGTCAAGTTAAATTAGAACTCACTCCCATCCATATTTTCCCCCATCCGTTTCTCTTTCTCTACTTGAAAACTGCTGGCAGATGCGGTAAAAGATGGATTAATAAGTGAGGCCTTAATTAAACGCAATAGATCTGGGCACACCGACTTGATCGATGTCCAACATAGGATCGCCGCCAATCACCGTTCGCGCAGAAAAATCCACACGTTTTCCCATCAAGTGACCGCGAAGTCGACCTTCCTTACCTTTCAGGCGCTCGCGGATAGACTTAATAGGCTTTTTGCTCTTGGTGGTGGCTTGGGGGAGCGATTGAATACCGTTGTCGCAAAGGGTGTAGATGTGGTACCTTTTGGGGAGATGGGAGGAAGATATGACGAAGAAGTTCGTGGGGTCAAAAGAAAATGGTATCGCAACAACATGGGCAAGCGAATGTGCTGCTTCTCGGAGAAGCTAGATGCAGTTGCGTCATACAGAAATTCGACTGTGTCCGGAAACAAAAGGAATCAATTTCATCGTAAGGAGTCAGTACTGCAACAAATTCGCGAATTCCTGACACACGTGATGTCCCGCGCCTTGCTGCATTTGCGTTCTCAGGGTGTCATTTGCCTTCAACAAATCCAGCAATTTTGCTGTCAGGTCGTCTTCACTTCGGTCAGAGCCGAAACTCACTGTGGGTCGCACTGGTGGGGGCGGAACTGGGAAATTCGTCAGAATCAGCCATGAAGGGTCACTCCTTCCGGGAATAAAACCCATAGCGCGCTTGTCTTTTGCTGGAATGTTGCTCAGTATTCTGTATGCCTCTTCACCAGTGAGCTGGCCTGATTTGGTCCGGTAGGGTAGTTGGAAAGGGGTGACTGTTGACTGTTGTCGACCGTCCGTGGTGCACAAAAAAAAAAGTAAAAATTTTTTGAATTCGTTTCAGCAGCTCCTGCGAAGATATTAAACTAACTCACTCAACGAAAACAAGTGCACAACCAACAGGAGCTTCAGAAGTAGTTGATAAATCATTAGCATAAGAAATACGTTTCCTATCACGCTGCTCGTTAGTTTCGTCCTCTGGAAATATGACGTAGACCATCGCTCCCTCTTGGACATATCGAGGCTGGGCGTAACCACAACCAGCATGTTGCTGCTCCATAGCATCTATATCCTCTGCAGCGTCCTCTATTGCCACTTGATTGCCGTGAAACGGACACTTCTTCTTCGCGGAACAAAGCTTGGAGACCTGGTGGCGGTAGGGGTTAAAAAATGGGGGCAGTCGGGGTTGTGGGTATCAAGATTTGTCTAGGCAACTCCTGACAACCAGAGGAGCGATTAAAAACACATTTCTCTTCCGAAACAAGAAGTAAGAGGATCAACACTGCTTTCAATCTTTGTCAGGATCACAGTTTTATCTCACAAATTTGGCACCTGTCCCAGTCTTTGTTTCATATTTCTCGTTTTCATCGCTGCTTGCAAGTGCAGATCGTCTTCCGGCAGTAACAGTCTGCTGCAATAGTGACACACGCACTTCAGACATGACAGCGTCGTCTTCAAAAACCCCCACGAAAACATCGGCTGCGCCAATTCTATGTGCCCAAAATGACCCGGACACTTGTCCATGTCCAGTGAGCAGGTCTCGCATGATTAGACTCGGCTTGGATCCATCTTGCCCCCCTCATCTCGACCCCTTTGCTCCCCCTGTATTTCATGAGAATACAAGGCAAAAGGGGGACCAAGATGCCGAGAAAGATGGATACTATAAATGTTGACCATAACATGCTGTCCTGTAGTCGATGGGTCCCATACGAGGATCGTTCAAACCGTTGTACACAGGCATACCATTTTCGTAGGTGTTGGTCTTGTGGATCAAAGCCACAGACATACACCTCACCTCATCGGGAGACAAGACCGTGAATCGCACAGCCTTGGTCTTCTTGTAGGGTGCGCGTGACACCGGATTGTTCAAATCAGAAACGGTCGTCATCTTGTTGTCTTTATTTTAGTTCTGCTAGTACACTGTTAGCTGTTTTGAGAGGGAAGGGAGATGTAGTTAATATTCGAAACAGTATCTGTTTCCGTTTCTACTCGGAGACTCCTGCTCCAGTTGTAGGGGAATAATCGGGTACTGCTTCTTCAGTGTGTTTGCCGCTTGTACTTTCAAAAAGTCAGTCGTCTACTATTTGTCCAGCTGGATTGAAAATTCGGGAGAAGCAATGGGTTGCTTAGCCGCGTTGCGGAATGGTCGCTGCAATTCTCTGTTGTACTAATGAAGCCGCTAGAGTCGTCAATTTTGTTTCCAAAAAAGAACTGCTATCTTCTCTTAGATTGAACGTGCAGGATAGCTCCGCCTCGCCCCCTGATACTAGGTCGCTCCGCGCACCGACCCCTGATGGTAGGAGGTGCACCGGCTTCGCGAAGAAGCTACAGGTTAATGCGACCGACCTTCATCCTCTTTCATGCTAAACAAGTATTCATGTTCTTACGTTTGCGCATTTCTAATCAACATTGATAATCAATCACATGTCTTCATATTTGCCTGTAGTTGCTTTGGAATGCGGAGTTTCTTAGTCCTCCGCATTTTGCTATTGCATTCTACTGTGAGTTGTCACCGATCAAACCTTCATCTTTTCTAAAAACCTACTTGGAGTTCCTCTCACGCCAGCGGCACTCGCTTTTGGTTTCGTCTCCAGTACCTAAGATATTCAGCGAGAGCCTCTGCCAAGCGCCAGGATTCCTTGCAGGAGCAAGTGAACTAGCTTGATTTGAATTCACTTTCGACCGGTTTTTGGTTATCATAAATTTCTGTAATCAAACAAATTGAGCTTTCATGGTTTTTCCGAGCAGCCAGCACAGCATGGAGGAACTCTACTCACATCTGATTTTTTCAGTATTTCTACCGACTGACATCATCGGGGCACCTTGGCAACGTCGATCTGGTATAACAGGCACTTGATAAAAGAGCAGACGCTTATGACCTAGCGAGAAATTGCAGAAATGAGTGAGTTCACTCCGTGGGACCAAGACCAGGTTTTCCCGGACCATTGAGATGACAGTGACGGTGCTGACACTAGAGCGTCATTTCTCATCAGATGAGCGTCGTTTTCTGGATTGTAATTCTTATTCGAGTTGTGTAGCTCAACCTATGCACTTGATGCTCCGTGGCGTAAGCCACAGGGTCTGCATGAGCTTTTGGGAGATCTTGTTGTCTGACAGCTTTGCAAAAGGGTCCGTAGTCGTGGACTAAGTCATGATTGATTATTGCTCACAGTTCTTGTTTTCTGAGTGACACTGTCACTTCACTATCACTTGTATTACTGTATCAACAGATTTTGCAAGCGATTTTGTGTAAACTGAAACTTTGATCTATTGAGTCTACAACTGCATAGGTTGTTCGATCAAGCTGAAGCATAAGGATTTTGATTCTTTTTCTGGACGGAGACGGACAGAGAGAAGTAGTTTCGACAATCGAAAAAATATTCGTTGCTTAAATTGTGCAATTTCTTCGAGTGGATCTTCTTTTTGTCGAAATGGAACTACGACAACATAGAGACAAGGATCTAAAATTTACAATTTCACACCCCAGAAACTGTTCTGTAGATAATACCGAGCTCTGTTCTCTGGCAATAGCCACTCTTTCACATTACGCGTTGCCCTTGCGTCGCGCCATGCGTCGAGAAACTCCAAACGTAGAGAAACTTCCCCTTTCGTATTGATGTCGCGATCAGCACCAGGCTTTTCTGACAAAGAGAACCACTTAGACTCTACCGAACTACTCCTCATCCCCTCGCGCAGTTCAGCCTGAAGATCGACGACACATCGACCGACTAAATCCACATCTTCGGCGCATTCGTCTGTTGTTGTATGAAACCCGGCTGGAGATGAACTCGCAACTTCATCGCCTCTTACTTGACCAAGAGACCAAACAGCCAGATGCAAATATCGTATTTCATAAACATCCAGAAGAAAGTCCTCCTCAACTCGGACACTGTCAACGACTCCAGGAAGCAGCTTGGTCGTCCGCACTAGGGCTGGGCGGGGTATGAAAAGGGGATAGGCTTCAAGGTGGGTGATCGGTCAAAAGTCATTCACTAGACTTCAGGCCAGAAGATATCATGATAGATAACCAAGTAGAATGTAACAACCTCCAATAAATCTTCACCTTCTCATAAGTTGACTCTGCTCTCCAAACAACTCTATCCGTGCAAAGACGTTGAGGACAATCGAGTTCCTTGGCTGAAGCAGTCTGCGTAGTGCTTCCACGCGCAGTGCGAGACAAAACCTTCGTTTGCATTTGAACTCCCGTTGTTGTTGTAGTCTCCGGAACGCTGATTGTATGCGCAGTGCTTTCCCCTCTTCCAACCGCTGTCGTTGTCTGGCAAGTGCAAGCCTTGCGAAAAATTTTCCAGCACGTTGCGTTGCTTGTGTCTGCAACGGTCTCAGCAACACGGTCTCTAGATCAGCAGCGACGCTGGCTAGCTCACGGCGCTGTGCAGAACGGCGCTCTTCCGTAGTTGCACGACGACGATTATTGACAATTTTGAGCAGGTTATCCACAGCTGCTTCGTCGTTCCCGCCCACTGAAGTAGCTTTGCTCGCCAACGATAGGATGGAGTCGTGCAAAAGCAATCTCAAATCGGAGTTCACGTCGCTGCTTTCCCAAATACTAGCCTGTTGCCCATGCTCGTGTGAAAATTGATGTTGAGCTTCTAGAGCATACTGGAGAAGCTCTGGAATTTTGTTGTGCTGCTCTTTTTTTGCGCTGCTTTGATGAGATTGCAACTGTATTAATCCCCCTCCTCCGCCTACTTCCAGCGCTCGAAACAGCTCACTCAGCACAGCTCCTTCATCCCCTTCTTCGTCTCCTAGAAATAGATGGTGTATGTTGTTCCACCTCGTTCCAGACATTACACGCTGAACTACGCCTGACTGATCGTCGCTCTGAGTCTCTACTTGTGGATCGAGGAAATCTTGTAGTGGTCCCTCATCTACTACTAGCGGTCCTCCCTCTGCTGGTGATGAATCTCTTATTGTTCGTTTGATTTTTTCGTCAACATGCTGATTGAGTGAGTCTGTATCTTCTTCCCCCATAGCCATAGACCCTCGCAGTTTCCGCTGTTCTTGTTGCGCTATCTCTGCAACCTCGCTAGGCAGAGATGCACACAGAGTGCCTCCTAGGGTTCCTCTGAGAGTGCCTCGTAGATCCTCCTTGTCATGTTGTAATAAGGCTAGGCTCTCGACGCCGTCCGTCGACTCTCGGCCCTGCAGTCGTGCAGCACTCACGCGGGACAAACGTCCTCCGCCAGGCCCTCTGCTAGGACGACTATGAAAAGAACCTACTGTACGACTATGAAAATCGTGGCCAAACAGACTGGAAGTTCGTAATCGCGCAGCAAAGGCTCTCTGTAAGATTAGACCTAGCATAAATCCATCTTGGTGAGCATCCTGGTTCCCGTTTTCCCTTGAGAAACGAGACCAAGATGCCAGGGAAGATGCATTTACTGTAGCCTTAATAAGAGGTACAGTCGATCGAGGACAACAGCTGCAAAAAGCGTCAAGATGGCTCGACCAAGAGCTGTTGTTGCTGATGCGGGTTTTGTGAGACTGCAAGTCTCGACTTGTGACAATCCTTGGCTGGAGTCGGAGAGGACCATGTTGGCGAAGTTAGGCACCCCTACTGCTCCTGACTCCCATGCTAGTACCAGGTCTTCACCCCCACACGACGTCACCACAACAACAAAAATCAAACCCGAGAGTCCTATCAGCAGGAACAAAAATCGAAGGTCCCATGCGACGTACGAGTCAACGTTGTAGGTAAGTGACCGGTCCACAGCAACACACTGCAAAAGCGCGCATAGCATGATAGCACCAACACCCGGTAGCTGCGCCACCAGCAAGAGGAGTGAATGCAGGAGAAAGGCCAAGTGACACCGTAGCAACAGTAGCAGCACACGCTCGAAGAAGATACCTGTTGATGATGATTGATGATGATGTTGCAGTTGTCATCCAGCGATTAGAATCTTGCTCACATGTGAGAGAAATTTTCTTAAGGCTCACAAGTCGAAAAATCATACAAGAGTACCGTTTCTCCCGAAAAGCAGCGCGCTGGTTTTGCTAGTCCTCTCGCAAACATAGCTGGCTCTCCTCGCGATGACATTGCGCCGCCCACACGTGACCTCGACTACGATGCCTACGACGCAGAGGACATCTAGTAAGCAAAGCAAGACGACGAGCAACGCTGTCATCTTGCTGATCTTCCTTGGAGTTGTAGAAAGGAAAACGATGAAAACATAGACATCATTTTGAAGTTCTTGGTTTCGCTGCTTGTAGTTGAGTCACTTGGTCGTCCCCCCGTTGTAATGTTGTTTCCACTTGCAGCATCTTTATGTGTGCGATTCGCCACGCGTCCATGATCGTCGTGGGCTTGCCGCTAACGTAGGAGATCATTGATGTGAACAATTTCATGAACCGCTTTCCCAGTCAGTTGGCCCGCGGTCCTCCCTTTTCGTACGTTCCAGGTAGGCGCTATTTTTTTCTATCTTATTTGTTCTTGATGTAAAAACATACTCGATTAGGGATGCACACGTGTCTGTGTCTTATTTCACAATACATGAGGAACAACCTGCCACATGCACATTTTTTTACATACTGGCTCGCGTAAAAATAATATGTCGTGGTGCGCACGGTGAGCAGATGTTCTACGGTAAGAATCAAGAGCGTAAAATTCGATGACTGTAAGAAGTCGTCCAGCGGCGTAAGACTATCTATCAACAAATGACTACACTGCTTAACAAAAGAGACTTGGCGACCCATTTTACAGGTGCCACAGCTGGTTAATCGAAAATCATGATACCTATACGGGAAGAATCAATACATTCTCATTTATTTAAATCTATACAAACACCAAAGAGACGTAAAAATTGCTATTAAAAACCCAAAGCCAACATTTTTTGATACGAAGAACATTTCCAGCGACAAATTTACAGGGAATGATACTGAAGTTGAGACAGCATGAAGATGGGTAACGAGCGTCACCCTGTAAACCCCATCTCAACCAGCCACTTCGCAACCTCCTCATTTGAAGCGGCGTTCTTGACCCAAGGTAACTCTAGAAGATTATCCGCGCCCTGCCGCTGGCTAGTGTCTCGGACAAGCGACTTTTCGATAAACTCACAGAGCTCTGGTGAATACCTGGGTTTGATGCAATGAACGTTTATATTGTTGAATTCATTTGAACCTTGAACAAACTCGGAACTGTTAGTTCGACCATTTTGATCGGATCAAGCTTGTTGATGTTTCTTGTAGTTTTTCAAGCTCTCCTCTTATTCAAGAATCAAAACAGTTAGTACTTCTCCTTATCCAGCCTCGGCTCGTCGCGCGTACACAGGTAGTCGAACAATACTGGGAAGCTCGTTATACTGGGGAAAGGGTATGTTCTTGTCGCTAGCTCGTATATGACCATGCCCACTGACCATATGTCGCTACCGTAACCATAGTCCTGGCCTAATGCGCGCTCGGGTGACATATATGTGGCGGTGCCGACAAACCTGTGAGTTGCTTGGGGGTGGGACGATGCGTGGCCTCCACTACGACCGAGTTTGTTCCTTTGTCGATGAATTGAAGCTTGGGCAAGTCAACACAAATTGAAATTCTCATCTTACGTTGCCGCCATAGCCACTGTGCTATTCAAGTCTCTTGATATGCCGAAGTCCGTCAACTTTACTTCACCTTTTGCGTTCATCAGTTAAAGCGCAGCATTCATTGGTCACAGACTCTGAACGGAAGAGACCCCCTTCCAAGCTCTCTGCTTTCCCTTCGTTTTCCCCTGATCTCTCAAGGGGTCGCCTCTTCGATCTCAGTGACCAACCCCAATGACCATTGAAAGTTGAGCCTTAAATCAGTATATTCTCCGGCTTTATGTCTCTATGCAACATCTTCTTTTTCCCGTGAAGATGTGCTAATCCGAGAAGCACGTCGCGGGCTATACCTTTGATGAGTTTTAGTAGAACAATATGAAACACAATATGAACAGTAGTGGATGATATTAAGTGATAAGTTTGGATGATATTACTTAAGTGATAAGTGTAGTTTTAGATGAAACGAAAAACTGAAATGCTTCATCGTCGAGTACTTCCTAATATTTTCTCCGGCACTCCTGTGACTTCAGCTGGCAATTTCTTCTTTATGTCTGCTAAACTCCCTCTATCCATCAGCTCCAATGCGACGTGGACAGCTCCAGTATTCTTTGCGACAAATGCGGCATACCACTGCACTAGTTGCGGGCATCCTTGCGCATTTATCAACCCTCGTATTTCGTTCAGCATCTGCTCCTTCTTCGCTTTTGCGTCGACCTGTTATGATAATTTAGGAGCTGCTGAAAAGTAAGGACGCAAGGTGCTGAAAAAAATCAGCACTCCAATTTTTTCACTCGTAATCACAATTGGTAGCAAGAGAAAAACTGCGAGTACTTTTATCGTCTTGATAGCGACAGGCGTTCCTGTTGGTTTATGAACGCCCTTCTGCACTATTCCTCCTGCGCCGTGTCCCAGCATATCACCGTCAAGCTCGATATCTGCTGGTGAGAGTTTATACCTTTGTTGTTCAATGGAAAGAAACCAGACTATTAGGTTTGTCGTTGCAGTACAAATAGGATAGGATAGGATAGATTGCCGTTGATGAGTCTTCTGTCGAGACAAATCTGAAGAGATCATGTATCATACTGTGTTAAGCGCAGTGTTGCTTCTGCAGGAAAAAAAACTATTGATCCAAAAACTAATCCGCAAGTAAACTATTTTTTTGATATTTTTTGGACAATCCAAGTAAACTACTGTTGCCCATCCATCTGCACCCCACCATCGTGTGATATTTTCATGCCTGAAGGCTTGTGTTCTATGCTTCCATCCGCACTCACATTCCACGTCATTGACACCGTGTCTTCGGCGTCGACGTCGACCGAAAACTGTAATCGTGGTGGCATCTTGTCGGTGGGGAGGAGATGTTCGGTATTCGAAGAGGAAGAAGAAGAGTTCTACCTACGTGATGAATCTCCTACGACGTCGTAGTCGAGGTTGAGTGCTACGAGCACTCCAAATTTTTGTTTTCTGCGCTGGCGAGTCGGGTAGTGCCGCCAAAAGGATTTCACAGTAGAGAGCGCGATTACGATCGTTCAAGCGCTACAACTGACCAGCTGTCCCTGTTATCTGTCTCGACTGTCCTGGCGCTACTACGTACTAAGCTTCGCTTTGATCTCTGGTCGAGACAAATTCGTTTGTTGCCTGCCGTTGATTTCGCGTCACCGAGAGTAAGTCTAACCTTTGGAGTTCCGCATCAAGAAGACCTTGTCGCCAGCCATTGAGACTGGTAACAGTAGATTCGTTGAGGCGTTCGCTCTTCACGCGTCTCCATCTATAGGTGCTACTATTCACACTAGAAACGTCAGTATCTTGTACTTGGCAGTAGTTCGATTTCAACCGCGGGACGTACTTCGGATTATGACTCGTTCGCGGCTGAGTTCAACTCCAGTTTGCTTACGTACATCGACGTCGGTCGCTTCACCGATTGCGTCAGGAGAAGCTCATCAAAAGCCTTATATCGTCACAATTCGACGATCGTCACGCATGAAGTAGAGGCCCCGAACGTGAGAGCGTAGAGTATCGCGTGAGAATGGCTAGCCGCGTATTCGTCATGAAAATTTAGATGAAATAGTTTTTCAACATGCGCAATAGGCGCGAATAAACGTCTTTCAGCGCGATGTTGTCCGCGATATATCGAACATCAACTTCTTTTTTACTGTGATTTTCTCAACCTTTTTCAGCCTCGACGTTTTCACCGATGCACATCGATGGTTTCCTGACTCCGTTTTATTTGATTGTTTCCGCCAGTACGCCAGTACGTTTCACGCCAGTCAAGAAAGTCATAGCTTCGATCCTTATCACTCCTTATACCTCTCAGCCTACTCTCAACTCTCTACTCAAATAAACCGCTATGTTAATGGACACTTTATGGAATGGAAGATGCAAGCGTTGCTTTTCTTGCTTAGAAGCAGCAGTATTGTGATTGCTTATACGCACGGCGAGTTATCGCCAGAAACTCAGAGGAATAGGGATCATTCCATGATTGAATGTGAGGTGGATAAGTGAGCTGAGGACTGTCAAAGGAGTGTGGGGTACGTCAAAGGGAGCTTAGGACTATCAAAGGGCGCCTATGACTGTCAAAGGGAGTGTTTTATCCAGGCGAGAAGACCCACATCAGTCCCTTTCCAGATATCTATCCGTCAAATTCTTATCTTGACGGCCTCTTCTGCTCTTCAGAGCGCCCTTTAGGTCCTGATCGTTGTCCATGTATGCGCGTGACGCCATTTTCCCCAAGAATGCAGCACTACTCCGATGCTCTTCACCAGCATCGATTCTTTGCTGTACTTTATCTCGTTCGTTGGCTTCGAGCTTTGCTTTCTTAGCTTCCAGCTCTTCGAGTGAAGCAAAGGTTTTCTGCTTGCTCTTTTCAAAAGCAGTACCTCGATTGCGCATGTCCTCGAGCCTTTTTCTCTTCTCCTCTAGAGACATCTCTCGATATTGGCCGTCTCTATTAGCACCACCGCTGCTACTTGCACCTCCTCCATGGCCATAGGGTCCGTTATTTCTATCCCCAGATTGTTGTGCTATCCTGTGTGCATGTCTACTGTTGGCACCTGCTGCTTCAGCGTTCCTCTGATCTCGTTCCCGCATTTTCGCTTGCCGTTCCTCAAACGCGTTGACCCCACCACGACCTGCGCCACCGAAGAGCGCCGCTGAGCGCGACTGGCCTAACATGTACTTAAGGTTTTGCAGACTTGTTTCCGTTGACACAGGCTCCTCAGGCTTGTTTGCTCCGAAGGTTTGCGTAGGTTGTGCATCAGGCGGAGGCAAAGCGCCTGACCACATCGGCGGCGCGCGCTGTTTATCCTCGAAGTCAGAGCTCCCGGAATCGGAGCTACTACTAGAGTCTGATTCGCTGTCTGTGCTCGTGTCTGAGTCTGACGACACTTCTTTCCCTTTTCGCCGTCTCTTCTCTTTCTTAGCACGCTTTTCTTGCCTCTTCGCCTTTTTCTTCGCTTTTTTCAGTTTCTTCTTCTCCTTCTTCGCCTCCTTTTTACTTTCCCTTTTCCGTATCTTCTTAGCTCGCTTTTCTTCCTCTTTTCTCTGCCGTTTCCTAATCTTTTCCATTTCTTTTATCTCAGCCGCACGTCGTTCGCGGTCTTCCTTTTGCTCTTTAGCAGCAGCTAGACGGGCTTGGACTAAGGGATTTGCCTCTAGGAGTTTTTCTCTTCTCATTTCTTCTTGCTTGATCATGAACATGGGATCATCTCGGACTTTGTTTAGTAGCTCACTGCCACTGGCGCGTTGCTGGAAGAGAGCCCTGAGAGATTGTCAGTGAGAGAAGCGATTGGAGCAAAAATGAACTAGTATGACAAGTTCCAGAAAATAGCGGCCTACAACATGAGTTCGAGTAAGCGAAAGCACATCTCATCAGTAGACATCAATCACACGACAGTAGGCACGAAGTTGTAATAGTATCTTCACAGTAAGTACCCTTTCCCCGTCCTATCTGCTTCTGATGAGGCATTGACGGTTTGCGCAGCTAGAGCAGCAAGAGCATCCTCATTCATCTTCTCCTCTTGCTCTTTTTCCGTTAGTGTGACCTCTTGTTCATACATCCAATCAATACGTTGAACTTCCGGGGGCTTGCACTCCCCGAAGTCAACACCGCTGTTTCCTCCTCCTGACGCCATCTTTGCTGATCTAACAATGTAGTCCAAGGTGGAGCACTGAACAATCTAGCCGGCTAGTTGAATCGACTAGTACTACAACTGTAGTACCTAAAGTACAAGCTTTGAACAACAAGTAGCTCTGACCTTGTTCTACTAGTACAAGGTTTGACCTTGTACTACAAGTTGAATCAGACTTGTACTACTGTCTGACCTAGTGAACGAACTGGTCTATTCTAAGCAAGAGATTACGAAGCAAGGGGAATTAAGCTAGCAAAAAGTCATGATCGAAATCTGCTACGGGAAAATGAAAAATTTCAGGGTTTGAAGTAAGGACATAGGGGTACTGAAGCAGCGTGTATTGTCACCATAATGCGGAACAGTCACCGGACAGGATTGGCATCCCGGTATGGACTTCACAGGTTTCAGATCAGTTTGCAGGCAGGTGATTGATCCTATGATCCCATCGATCACGCAGTTTTCTTCGTCAGGCCATTCAGCTTCACCCAGGGACCTATAGAGAACACAAAACTTTGGAAATTGAAATTCTAGGTCACAGTGTCACAGTGACGAATTTGATTCTGAAGTCTAGAAGGAGAACATCTTTGTTTACCAATCTAATGGGAGTTGTTATTAAATTCAGGAAGGATCAAGTCTTAGGATTGAAAGAACTATTGCGTGACACTCATGCAATCCGAGTGACGGAGCAGGATCAACATCTTGATGTTGCGGAGATGATCGAGCACTGCTCAACGTGCTGCCCTAGAAGAAGTATTCATGCTAAAAAATTCTACAAAAATATACGACCTATTTCTTGTGATTGATCCATAAGATCCTGCTTTGCTTCTTCTTACCTTGGTATTACTTGGTTGGTGTTACTTTTGGCTGAATTTGAATGGTGAACTAAGTAGGTGTTCTAGTTTTTGGTGAATGTAACGCAAACGTGCCAGTTGTATTGCGCTATTTTCAATTGAACGGCTATGAATGCGGAAATCAATGACTCTATAAAGGTGGATAAACCCAACAATGACAGGTGATGATATCATCTTCGACGTTAGTACCTATTTACAGACGTGGGAAAGCTTTTTCTGAAATAGCCCGATCGATATATCCCGTAGATTAAGCGTGGGAATTTTCTATGTATACTATGTGAATCTATAAGCCTATCTTTTCATCAATGACTACCTTTCATGCTACGTAATGTTATGTTGTGAGTTCTTAATTTCGATCGATATAATCTACCATTTTACACCCATCTTCAACATCATTATCAAATAAGTGACTCCTAAAAATCTCCCCCAAATATTCCCCAGACCGTTACGAGTCTAAGAAATAGTTTTCAATGAGGCCAAATAGGCCATTCCCCAAAGAGGCCATCTTGTGGACATCGTGGTGTCCAGATCGGCCGGTGAGAAGATCATCTTCTTCACAACGCGTTGGCTCTCGAAGAACAATGCCTGCGCTTCCTCAGTCGTGTTTGCCACTGCGGCTTGGGAGGATTAGAGGTCGCTTGTGGGGACGGGTGGATGGATGGATGGATGGATGGAAAGGGAAATGGTAACACCAAGCGGCGAAGATACCTCTCGTACTGAGTAGTTGTGACAGGTTTCACGAACTTCTAACCAAGAAAAAACTTTTACGTGCCTCTTTTTTGGTAAACTGGATGTGGATCCAGAAGATCATGTCCAGCCATAAGTAAAGATGCTGGTCAAAAAGCCAATCGGGCTTTGGTTGATTGCGTCCTCACCAGCATCCAAAAACGCCTGAGACAGTCCCTTCAACGCGTCAAGGTCGCCACCAATGATACCCATATTCAATGCCGACGCGAATTGCTGCAGCTCTTCTGATACCAGTCCATCGACCATTTCGCTGTTGACACCTGCAAGCACCCTTCGCATGCTCATCTGAGCCATAAATCCAAACAATGGCCACATTGGCTGGTAGGCTGTGGGGATGTGGTGTGATTTGATTGGCATTTGGGATTTGTCATGTGGTGTCGATGGGATGGGATGATGTTTGTAGTTTTGAAGTGGATCGATCCTAGCTATTGCTTTGCGAAGTCAGTATGACGCAATGCAAATTCAGAGGCATCTTTGAATGAGTGAATGAATGAATGTGCCTAGCATGAGGTGGTGCAGTGAGTCTTTTATGTCGCTCTCCGACAAACTATTGCACCAATCGAAACACACGCAAGTTGTATTCAAAGAAGCCAGAGCATCAAAGCAGTACAGTGCCATGGGATGTCCAGCAACAACGTCAACAAGGGAGAAGTGAGCTGCTCGTTTTGTGATATCTGGGTCTTGACCACCTGTCCATCCGAATCCATGGCGCAAATGGAGAGAAGTTGTACCTTTGTTGTCAGCAGGCAGAAAGAGTAGTTTATTTGGGTTTGGGTTTGGGTTTAGGGTTGGGTTAGGGTTTATGGTTTAGGGTTAGAGTAGGCTCAGTTTTGATGAGGACCCATCAACAGTTGAACAGAAGTTGAATTATTCTTCGGTAAAGCAAGTTCCCAGTCGTCGATGCTGGTTGCAAAAGCGCAAAAGAACAAGATGGACAACTACTTGAAAAGGTGAGACATACTATGATATATTCAGTACCATCAACTTGCCCACGCCGCAGACATCCTTGCCTCCTGTAGTTCCCATATCCTCTAGGACACTGTACAACGCCGGTTCCAATGTGTTTGCTTTATCTAGGCCGTTAAATGCCGCATCTGCTCCGAGGATATACCTGGTTTCGTGACGAGCCGCATGTTGCTCTCAAAAGATTACTGGTCGCAATTTCTACTTCAAAGGCCTTGTTCTTGTGAGGACATCAATAGTACTATGATCTCAATCTCTATGAGTCACCCTCACCAGTGCCAGTAGTCAAAAACCAAAAAAGCACTTCTATACCTCATCTTCTGCTGAATGTTGAACCAGGACTGTGCTTGGGTGTTGTTCAAACAGAGCAAATCCATCTCTTCTAATGTGGAGGGTCCGCCCTCTTGTTGTACAGCCGCACCTGCCTGAGCCTGCGCATCGGCTTTTGTGAGAGAACCTATGTTTTGGGGCGGTTGAGGGGAAAAATTTGGCAACGTTGAAAAACATTCACATTCTTCGATGAAAATAGCCTCATGCACATGCAGACTCACGACCACCGACTTGAAATACTCTTCTGCTTCTACTCAGTTGTTGCAATTACACATTCATTCTAAATACTTGGTTCTTCTTTACTTGCATCAAGCGTCGGCGTCGTCACAGTCCCACCAAGAGCAGCCCTCAAATTGTCAAACAACCCTCCTGATGCTTCTCCAGCAGCTGAGGTAACACCGAGTACTAGCACGAACGCCTTCATCTTTTTTGTTGGTGTGTGTTTTTCCTTTGTTGAGGACAACTGTCTTGCGGTGACGTAGATAGTACCAGCTACAGTGATGAAGATCCCTCTTCTGTTGAAACAGTCCTAGACTCCTTAGACGTCCTTAGTGAGAGTGAGACTCAAAAATGGTGATCTGAATAGATCTAATCTTGGATCTGTGATCCTTCCTTTGAGCAGCCAAAAAAAAAATGGGATAAACGAATCTGACACTGTAGTTACCCGCCTCTGTATGGAATGATCAATGGGAGAAATGGCCGGCTCTCACACACACGCACTGAGACGTACTACAAGAAGACACCCAACTGTTCACTCGTTAAAGAGATGGTGAAAATGTAAGAGCTCTGGTTGATGATGTCTAGATGGAAGTCACTCGATTCTTTACCACAACATGTCTGACTCGTCGTCACGAACACCACGATGTCTCTCTCTCTCTCTCTAGCACCCGAACCAAGAGGATGGATTTTCGAGGATGGATTTTCTTCCATCAAAACGGAGTGCTTTTCATATCACGAGAACGGGTACTCGCTGAATGACAACTTCCAGTATCGATGCTTGAGTATCAATGTGAGTGGGGTACACTTTACTGTTGTCTTCACATACCCGCATGAAGGCGAGGTCTTTCTCAGATCCATAGGTACAACTTTGACTCTTGTTCTTGGTTGAAGATAATAGTGCTGTCAGTCATCTGGAGGCACTTCTTTGATAGGCCTAGGACAAGAATATTCTTCGCGAGTACCTCTAGCTAAATACGCAACGATCTTCATCTGGGGTAGACAAACTAGATATTGTATGAGCGAAGAAGAGTATAAGACAAGAATTATCATGATGCGAAAAGAATGCAAATGAATCATTTGGAGACGAAGAGTAAGGGTACTATAAAAACGAGACATTATCGATCTGTTCTTCTCTCCTCGTCATGAAGAAGTAAAAGCAATCCTTTTTGTTATTGTTGTACACAGTATTAGAAGTAGCATCCTGAACGACCAGGAATGGAAATTCAAAATATTCTTAATTGTTGAGTGTTGTTATCACCAACTCTATTTTGCTCACCACATCATTCTACAAAGGGTGTATGTAATGCAGTTGAGAGTGAACACTATCATAATCGCCCTTTAGGCTGCTTAAATGTAGCAGGGGCGAGGAACCCTGCGAAGGGAGAAACGTGAAGACAGATATCCTGTCCTGAGAAAAGCGTGTGGTTCATCCGTCATAAAATCCTATCTTCTGGATAGTGCTTCAAACGCGCCGTAACATGAAGGTCCAGCAGTTATGTATCTCATAAGTTCGGGTGGTGCTTCTCAGGAACAACATCAGCAACCTCCTGGGACACGGAAATCGAATTACGCTCTATGCTCAGACCAGAAACCATCCTCTATACGACAAGACCTGATCTCCTCGTGAACAAATCATTTTTATCTTTTCGTCAACCATAATTCCCCATACCATTTTTGCTCCGACCTTCTCAACATTGTACTCTACCAAGTTCAAAATCGTCCTTTTCCTCCTGCTGGTCGGGGTGCCGGGGCACGATTTGGGCGGCGAGAATCACGTCGTCTGCTACGACTGTTTTCGCGTCCCTTATTGTTGTTGTTGTTGGTAGTCGAGGCTCCACCTCTTGGTGTATTCTCAGCTGCACGTCGACCGCGACTGCGACTGGATCGGGCCGCTTGTCGTTGCGCACCTCCTCCAATAGGTGTTGGCAATGGAGCGCGGCCACCTGGCAAAGGTGCTGGTCCGCGTGGTGCGGTACTTTCCGGTTCCGGACGGCTAGAAAATCTAGCGAAACTACTAAAACGGTCATTGTCTCGATTGTTGTCCCGGTTGTCGCGATCTCGAGTACTATGGTCTTTGCCACCACCTCGAGAAAAATTGTAGTTGTTGTAGCTGTTGTTACCGTAACCACCACGATCGCCACCATAGGAATCTTTTCCGCGTCCCTTATTACTGGCACCATAGTTGTTGCCACCTGTGTGGTAACGATCATCGCCGTAGCCACGGACCTGTCGTGCTGGCGCAGTCGGTGCATCGGTGTCGAATCTCGATCTGCCACTACCTCCACCAGCAGCAGGAGCAGCGGTGGACGATCCATAATTGCCACGCGAAGAACCACCACCATAATTCGAAGAACTACGAGGTGGAGGCCGACAATCGCGAGAGCTGCCCTTTCCGGCATAGCTCGGAACGTAGTTGGTAGGGCCACGTCTGGCGTCCCAGACAGTGCTGTAGCTGCCGGCACCCTTCGCTCGGTGCTGATTTACCATCTCAGTCGCATCCTTGGCGGATCCCTGGGAACGGATCTCGCAACGCAACTGAACAGGTTGATTCGTTCACGATGGTTGGTTGGATTCAGGGGTGCTGTGTTTTTCTTAAATTCGATACATATTTATTGATGCAGAACTCTTTTTTCGGCGTACAATTTTGTTTTGATTTTTACGCTAACTTATTGTACGTCTACTTACCATCTACTCAAATAAAAAAGTACGAAGTTGTAACAACACCGAGTTGTACCTCACGTCCATCAACGTCCTGATTATGAAAACGTGCGATTGCCCGGTCCACGTCTGCCGGATTGGCCAAGTCAACCTGAATTTAAGGAGAAGAGTTAGACTATTTCTCAAGATGGATCACTTTGGAGAAATAGTAACACAACAACATTCGAAAATTCAACATTATCATTGCGAAAAAGAAGAAGAAAGTAGCTAGGAGTATGAAAAGGTAACAGTAACAGTAATGCAGTTGTTCTAGACGATAGTGGAATAGTTAATCTTTATTAGGTCCATAACTAACACTAATCTAATACACCCGAACATTTCCTAATTTTCGGAGAAAGGGAGAAATGAAAAGGAGGACGGAGGGGAAGAGGGAGGGTAATGATCGGAGTAAGTATGAAGTAGAAGAAGTACGAAAGCGTATTGGAAAGGCGCTTGCTTCGCGAAGTTCCATGGAATATGAACGTGGGCGCAGGGGAAACCATAGCGTCTGAACATCTCCTCACATTTCTCGGTGGTCGTGTATGGAGCTAATCCACCGACAAAAAGCGTGCATTTTCCATCTCGTCCCTCTCGTCTCTTGTTATCAGTGGTACTGGTTCCGTCGTTGGTGCCTTCTCCAGTGGTAGCAGTTGCACCATTGTTGTTTCCAGCATCTGCATTACCCGTAGTTGCAGCATTGTTATCACCAGCAGTAGAACTAGCATTGTTATTGCCACCAGCAGAAGTGGAAGTGGAACTAGCATTATTGTTGTTGTTCATCCCGCTTTTGTTTCCTCGATAAGTAGGATGCGGTCGCGCCGTGGTTCGCGGTAACTGGACTGCACTGCCACTATCAGAATCCTTGTCGCTGTCAGCCTTTTGTTCACCCTCGTTTTCATTGCCACTAGCACTCAAATCGTTATGCGAAATTCCCTCCTTGCTAAGATTATCACCAGCAGCATCTTGATCTTCTCCGTCGGCCATTTGGGCATCTTGATCTTGATCTTGTTCACCACCTTGCTGATCGAAAGAGCCAGAATTCATATTTCCATCACGAACTCCACAATTCATATTTCCATCAGCGCCATCAGCACCTTCATTGCCTTCATTAGGAGACGAGGGCATGTTGGGGTCCTCTCGCAACGCCTCGTCCTCCACAACAGCCGAGGATAAAAAGTCTTCCTCCATACTTAGCGTGTGCTACAATGCATCTCGGCCCCCTCATCTTGCCCCCTTTACTACCCTTGTATCATTTCATAGGAATAATACAGGGCAAAAGGAAACCAAGATGCCGAGAGACGAGATGGACACGAAATGTTGACCATAACATATTTTGGTCTTCGTCTACTTCTCCAGCTAGAGGATTATTACCAGTAGATCTACTACAAGCGGAAGATGTGATCGATCGGCACTTACTCACAGCAACTTCTGTAATCGGCTTTGTATTTGGACTACTCTCCCCACGGCCAGTGCCACTACCTCCTTTCGCAGCGCTGTCCAAGGCGGAAACTCCTGTTGGGGAGTCGCAGGTCTCCTTCGTGCTGAATCTACTGGTCGGTCGGGGCTCGTCTTCCACCACCTCTGCTCCGCGAGCCGGTGAAGTATTCGGCGAATCCACTAGAATTTTAGATCCAAAGGGGTTATTCAGTCCGTGCGCCGGGTGGACAACGCCGTTTTTACGCACTATCACGGGTTCTTTCTCAGAAGCTGCAACAACTGTTGTAGTCGTGGTACTGTTGATGTCCTCAACGTGATGACGCATAGAAGTAGTTGTAGGAGGGGCGTCGTCTGAACGAGAAGAGGACTTTAACACTTGTTGCTGTTCGACACTGTTTTCGTCAGCAAGAACAGCAGCACCTTCATCTTCGTTAAAATCTACATCAATCTGCTCAGCGACCTCCTCAACCTCTGTGATCATATCCGATGACATAATTAACGTTTTTCTACGAGTAAAAGTAAAAAATCCTCTGTCTATTATTCGTTTTGCTCTGTCTATGATTCGTTTCAGTTCTTTTAGACCTACAAGAAGTTGTTGAGGCTGAAAAATACCTAGAATGGAGGAGAAATTTCAGATGAATTTTGAACTCTAAAATGCTTTCGTTTCTTTATGGAAATTTCCTTTGATGAAAGCGAGTCTCAGTGCGTGTCGGAAATCAGCTTGACGATGAACTCCCAAAGAACTAGGTCTTCTACCACATTAGAATGAGAAACACTACAAGTGCCTGCAAAGATTTAAGAGAGAGCACAAACATGTCAACATATTGATTCGTCCTCGAGAAGCCTTTTAATGGGAAAAATGGATCTTCACAATGAATTGGCATGGTTGTTCTGAAAGTTGGATCATTTCACAATGCAAGATGGATCTTTAGCTGGTTCATCATTCCACGATGAGTGAGAGATGTGACATTTTTCCAAAGAGGATCTGTTTCATTCATTTTATTCTGGTGCTTGTGAGAGAAAGTTCATGTAGAGCTTCATTGCACTTATTTCCGTCTGGGGTTTGATGAACACGACAGTCAGTGTTCAGTAGACCTCCGAGAAGATGCGTCGTGCGTCCACAGTTACTTGGGTATTGATAGTGCTCTTGTGATGCAAACATACTTTGATCAACATCCCTTTGCGTGGTAAATTACACAATGATTTCATTGAGACCTCCAACATTTCATCATAATCATGCACATGCGCTTGATGAGTTCTTAGTGCATGAATTGCCTTTTGTCTGATGCTTCTCTTTTCCCATACGGATTTTCTGCTGAGAATGCATGACCCGACGCTTGTTCACTGGCTTTCTTCCCCTTGCTCGCAGCCTTTGTCTTGACTCTATGCTTAATGCCCAGCTCGACCTTTGGGGGCGAGTCGAAGCCGAAGGACTTGGCTACCTTCTGCAAGTCTAGCTTGTGCACTTGAAAACAATCTTTGAGACTGTGTGCTGCGTAGGCGTGGATGTAACTGCGGTAAGCGTCGCGAGAGCCACGATGAAGGTGGTAGTTCTTCTCGATGAGTCTCTCGAGTTGCGTCTGGATGTTCGCGACCTTACTTTCGGGGAAGGTGTACTCGTTGGGCGTCACGTTGGACTGCTTCAGGTACCTGTGGAAGTAAGAATGCATGTTGTTCATGGAACATTAGTCTTTATCCATCAGGGATTGATGTCACAGTTGTTCCGTGTCAGAAGTTTAGTTCTTCTTCAATAATGGTACTAGATTTCATTTACTAGACAATAGCGTAATATATCGACGTTGCTCGTAGGAAAATCGAAGGAGCATCGTTGTAAGTATAAATTGGCACCTCAAGAATCCCAATTCTTCCGGCAACAAAAACAGCAATGCTTTTCCGGTTCCGGTTGCGCCACGGGCTGTTCGGCCGACACGGTGGATGTACTCGCGCGGGTCATCCGGGGGGTCGAACTGAACGATCCAGTCGACCTTCGGAATATCCAAACCACGAGCCGCCACGTCCGTGCACAACAAAACCCCGGAGGTTGCCGTCGAGAACTGATGAAAGACCGATTGACGTTGACTCTGCTTCTTGTCGCCATGAATGCACTCGACGGGAATGTCGATGTAGTTGAGGAGATCGTGATAGAACTTCACCGCATGCTTCGAAGACATGAAGACCATCATCTTCTTCTTCTTCTCCTTCTTCAGGAAGGTGTAGAGGAGGAGGAATCGGCGGTCGGAAGGACACAACACGTAGCCCTGTTCGAGGCCAGCTCTGGTTGCGGCGTTAGATTCGCCCTTCACCTCGACGAAAACTGGACGCTTCATCGAGAGTCGGACGAGGTCGGCGACCTGAGTTTTTGAATTTACGAGATTCCAAAAGTGTCGAGAACTAGTTCCAGTCGCAAAACAAGAGTAGGAACATGCGGGTTCTGATGATGCTCTAACATTATCAGCGTACTTTTTTGCGACGAAATACAAAAACTCCAAATTAGAATTACCTTCTTCGTCTGCGTCGCTGAGAAGAGTGCCGTTTGTCTCTTTGGCGGCAGTAGTCTCAAAATCGCCTTCATCTCTTCTTCGAATCCGATCTCCAAAATTCTGTCTGCCTCATCCAACACCAAAGCTGTCAAGTTGTGGTATACAAATCCTTTCGTATTTTGCATATGATCGAGCAATCGACCAGGCGTCGCGACAAGCACTGAAACGCCCTTTTCGAGTCTGCGAGCTTCCTCTCGCCGGTTCATGCCACCTAGGACGACGCCGTGGGTCTGGGAGATGTACTTGCAGATCTCGCGGCAAACCCCGTAGATCTGGTCTGCGAGTTCGCGGGTTGGGGCGATTACGAGGACGCCGGTGCCGTTACGCTGTGATGATTCATGATTCATGATTGATGATTGTTTAGTAGCATGATTTCACATTTGAACAACGGTCGGAAGATCAAAGTCAAGAGAAAGTACTACGTAGGAACAAGAGTGACTTCACTACTATTTATCCATACTAGAACATCATCCGACAAAGAGTGGTGAATTTTTAAATAAGTAAGTAAGTACCTGCAAAAACTTGATCTTCACTAGCGTGTCGATCATCGGAACCAAAAAGGCCAAGGTCTTTCCGGACCCTGTTTTTGCTGCACCTAAGACGTCTTCTCCACGAAGTAGAGGAGGAATCGAACGACGCTGAATCTCGAACATCTTCGTGAAGCCAGCCTCATCCAAACCCTTGACGAGGTTTTCATGTAACCCTAGAGTTGCGAAAGACAAGTCTGTGGTCACCTCAGCAGCGGTCTTGGAAGAGGAAGAAGCACTCGAAGTGGTGCCAGCGACAACAGTTGTGGCTGTTGAGGACGTAGAGGCTGCGACTTCTTTTGATGTAGTCGTGGCCTGCTCTTCCTCTTTTGGGGCAGGAGCAACTACAGTTTCATCCGACTCCTTCTCGTCGGCCTTCTCTTCTTCCTCTTGCTCAGATAATTCTTCTGCCTCTGCTTCTTCTTTCGAGGCAGTCTCTGCACCTTCAGTGGGCTCTCTTTTCATAGCCTTTTTCTTCAGAACCTTCTTTTTCTTCTTCATTGGTGCGACCACCTCTGAAGCGGAGGCGGCTTCAACTGAAGAGGCAGTCGGGGTCTCAACTTTTGCCTTCTTTGTATCCTCCTCGGCGGAAGCGCCGGCCGAGGCCTTACGCTTCATCTTTTTCATACCAGGTGCCATGGTTGCTTTTAGTCGTTCAATTGCACTTGTAATCAGTTTGACTTTGATTTAACGTAGCCAGAATTAATCATGCAATAGTTACTTTACACATCATACATTATTAAATTCCGATAAAAAAACAGCAACTTCCTCGTACGCATGCCTCGGAAAAGACAAACTGCGCCTGTGGAGAACGGGAACGAAATTTAGAATGGTCGTGAAACGAAACTCGTGTTACGGATCCAGAGATCAAATTTCAACACGTGGCCGTTGCATGCTTCATCGTGTCATATCCAGAGAAGTATCGCGGGATCTTCTATTTCATCCAAGAGCGATCAATTGAACTTGGAGAACGTAGATCAATTGAACTAGAAAACTCCATTCTTGATCACAGACGCTGAGCTTTCAGACGTCGAGCTTTTTCACACAAGAACCACAGGATCCATTTTTCAATAAAACTGACTCCGACTTCACAGGATCACTTCTGAGGACTTGCTCCTCGATCAAATTATTTGGACCCAAGTAACATTTTCATCAAGTAGTCTAATACTGCCGGAAAGTTTATTGGTATAAAAGACGCTCTCCCGACGACATAGAGTGACAGTTTTCTAGTAACAAGCCGAGGATAAAAACCATTCACAACAAAAAATGGTTCAAAAAGTATAAATTCGATTCCCGAGATGCTAGTTTCTCTTTTCCAAGAACATGAAGAACTAAAGGTTGTACACGATATTTCGATTAGATCAGCTGGGGGTTTGTGACTACTGCACCTGCAGCAATGATCCACCTGGACGTGGCAATAGGCCAGAAGAAGTTTCCGACATCCCGAAGCCACCACCTCTCTCTAGTGCATTTCCACCTCCTCGAGCAATACTAACACCACTTCCGTCGTTCATGTATGCCATATTCTTTCCAGCAGATGCGTTGCCACCTTGACCTCCTCCACTCCCTCTACTATCCAGTGTCGTCCATACTCGCACAGTGTGATCGTCTGAAGCTGAGAAGAGGAAGGGTGACCCAATAGGCCAAGCGACGCAATTGACTGCAGAACTGTGGCCATCGAGAGTGCACAAAAGCGTTCCCAACGCGCGATGCCACACGCAGACTTGACTGTTCTCGCTGCCGCTGCAAACGAACTCTTCGTCTCTTCCTCCAAACGACGGTCTCGCCACAAAGCGTGCTTGGACGTGTCCGGTATAGATCTGTACCTCATGGGCGCCAGTAGGAGAGCAACTCCAGAGACGGATTAGACCTCCGGGTCCTTCTTTTGCATCACCCACTGCTGCTCGACTGCAAAGAATATCGTTGGTTCGAGCAGAGGCGTGGAGACAAGTTACAGGCTCACTTTCGGGGATGACATATTTTTCTGCGGCGTTCCGGAGGTCGATGACCTGAGTTGTTGGTGGCTAAAGCTAAGCTCACTCAAAGAAAGTGGCGAGATAAGCGAGCAAGACATACCTAGGATAGGTAAAAACATGCGAAGGACCAAAGGGGCCGACACGCTTCTGCTTTTTCATTTTGTGGGCCTCTCTCTCTCTATCTCTGACTAATCTATCCTCATACGCCCGCAAGATATAAGCAACTATCTAAGCAGAAAACTGCCGGGACCCCTGTCTCGTTAGCTACGCGCATCACCCCCGTGACCCCTGTGGGTGCACCAGAAACTTACGCCATACCTGGCTTGCAAAAATGCCCCACGCCTCTCAACACACGAGACCACAGACGCCACACGAAAAAAACGCAGCGCAGCCGCCGCGATGGCCCCGACCGTGATGCCGGCCTCCTGAGCCTTCGGGATACTTACCAAGCCCCAGCCCCTGGCGCGCCCTCTTGCGGAGGAGGTTCGCCCCCAATCTTTCTTCGGGGCTCCTCCGAGGCACTCAACAGGCCCCGAGATGGGTCTGGCAGACCAGGGAAGGCGCTGCGCATGCGCCACAAAGGTCGCGCCACGGCCACGCACAGCACTGCCGCCCTTGGCTCCAGGTGTGGCTCATAGTCCTCCCCACGGTTGCACTTACACGGCAAGCCGCCGACAAGAATGGCGGCCAGGTGGGTCTCCTCTGGCGGAGTTGGCTAGCATCAACGCCAGGCGGGGCTGTGCTCTTCTTTTCCTCAAGCTCCTTGGCCTTGGTGCTGCTGTTTCCCGCAAAGGAATACACGCGCGCCAGCCAAAGCCCTCAAGCCGGTTGGTCGGGCCCGCTTGCGCCGCCCGTGACAGCCATGCCACCCGCGAACACCCGAAAGCGCATCCCCTCGCACTCAGTCGCTTCACCACACCTGACTGAGAGCGAAGCCGCAGCCGTTCGGCCCCGCTTGAACAAAGCAGCGGCGGCCCAACCTGCGCGCTTCGAGCCCAACACACGCGGCAGACTGGTCCTGGTGCCCCACGCAGGTCCGCGAGGGCTGTGCCTTCGATCGATGTGCAGCTTTGAGCGTCGTCGGGTACAGCACTAGACGAGCCGCCAGCACTCAAGTCGCTGCCTTCTCTCATAGAGAGGCGCGGGCGAGCGACTCGGTTTGCCTCACTTTCTCCACTAAGTACTAGCAGGAGACTGCTCCGCCCTCCCTAAGCGGACCCCGGATCCACCTCCATGGCTGCGCTTCCTGCACCGGAGTTTTCGAGCCGGCTTGGGCTGCTTAGCTCCCTCGCCGTCAGGCTTGCTCTGCCGTAGCGGAAAAGAACCACAAGAAAGCTGGCCAGTCTTTCCCTGACCTCATCGGGCTGATGCACTGTCTAGCACAGAAGCCAGGCTGGCGGTTGGGGGCCAGCTCTATTGTCTGCCATGTAAAAGTTCGCAGGCACTTGGTGGCACCCGAATGCACGAACGAGAGACACATATGCACCCAAGGCGAAAACCCAAGCCAAAACCTTCACCCCACTCATCTCAATGCAAATCCTCACACAGACACCGACACATGTCCCCCGTAGCGTCCTCCGCGGCTGGTTGCTACTCAGATCACCCTCGCCGAGCCTCCCACGCCTTTGGTAGAATAGGCCAGCCCCGGTGGCCGGGGCCTCCGGCGTCAGCCCCCTGAAAATGGAAAAGAGGGGCCGAAGCTGGTCCGCGTGGCGTGCCGGTTTTCGGTACTTACGGCGAGGCAGGTTCTCCCGGTGGGTTGGCGGCTCCTTGATTTATGCGAAGGCGTGAAGAGAGCGAGCCACTCAATTTGGTCCGAGGTTCCGGCCTGCGGTAGAGGCCAGGCAAGGCCCCTCCGCCCACGGGTCACCAACCTCCCAGAAGCTCCGATACGTTGTGACCCATGAAGGCCGCGCGCTCCGTCACCCCACAGCTGGACGCCGTCGAGAACGTAACACGCTGTTGGGGTGTTGTACGCGCTCGGGCTAGCCAGCGTCTCCCCCTCTCCGCGCCTCCGGCCGCCCCGAGCTAGGCACGCAGCCTGCCTGCTTCCTGCCTCTGCTTCGCGCTGTGAACGCGTCGACCCTTGCTATACATGGTTGATAACATACTCAACCAAACACAGAAAAATATACCTTGACATGCCTCTCAGCGCAAAGCATGAACAGCAACGACTGGTCGAAGTTTATCGCGATATCCTGGACAGATCCGTCACGGCCTTGCATGCTCCAAATGCGATCTCCCCACACGTTCCATAGGGTGACACGGAAACCGGCTGTGACGAATTCACCAGGAGAAACCCATTCGACAGTGTCAAATCCTGCATCAGTGTCTTCTGCATCCGGACTGCGAAACACGCGCACGCATCGATTTCCACAGGCTGCGAGGTCCATACAGAGCATCTGCGACTGCTCGCCGTCTCCGGTTTGCTTTCTAGAGTTAGAGCGGGCTAAGAGACAGAGCTGGAATCATTTTTGTACATGGAAAGAAGGGACATAAAGGAATACATAGCCGTGAGCATAACTTTCATTACAGCTTTATCCCCAACAAAAAACGGCTCCACTAGCAGACTCTTCAAAGGTATCCGCACACCGGTCGCACACCACAGCCTTACTTCTACGCCGTGGGCGGACAGCAGCATACGATCATCCCGCGACCACGCCAGATATGAAGGTGGCGCTGACTCTACTAGCTGCTCTTCTTGCCGCCCACTACTGGCTCCGTCTTGAGGGGAAGAGCTTGGGCTAGCACCTTTTTCATGGGTATAAACGACATTGAAATGTTGCGCGGTGTCGTAGACCAGAATACGGCCATCCCGAGAGGCTGTTGCTAGCCATCTGCCTTGGTTGGATACGGCAATGTGCCATACTTCGTCTTTGTGCCCTTCGAGGACGTGCAAGACTCTCCTAGGCAGCCGCATGGGAGGGCTGACGTGATTGTTCAGCAAAGAGCGGCACTGGTTCTTCAAGGCAGGCGCATCAGGGTCGTTGTAGACGCAGGCCAGTTCCTGGATTGGAGAGTTATTGAATTGAAGGTTAGACTTTGGTATCTTCAATCTTTTGCAGTCGTGTCAAAGAATGTAGATGTAGTTGTACTCATAAGTGCAAGTCTTAAATCCAAAGTGATAGTAAGTAGACGTACCTGAAATCTCAGCGCCTGGTACAACAGCTCCGTCAAGCGTTTCGCTGGCATGACAATGGACGTAGGCAACAATCGCAGTATCCGTTGCCATAAAACCCGTTTTGACCTCTGTCTGCGCCATCCTGCGAAGTAATCGAGATCTTTTTCGTTCCTACACATCACAAAAGAAGCCAACTCGTGCAGCCGCTCTTGAAATCGTGTCGTATAGCCACAGCCATGAGCTACCTCCGACAGCGACTGTTGTAATATCGCAACTGCTCGTGGTACTCTCTGTTGAGCAAGTTGTTCGAAGAAAGCTTCTTCTAGGAGTAGGAACTGGATTTTTCCCTTGTTGTGGACGTTCCAACTGGAGAGAGTAGGTGATGAAGGAGTAGATGTGGTGCTCTTTCCCTTATTTGTGCGACCCCTCGAGGTACTTGAGCTAGACGCGGGAACCGGAGGTGGATTCATCTTGTGCTTTTTCTCCCCAGTATCATCTACTTGCGTACCTTCATCTTTGTTGTTGGCGTCATAGGAAGAGCCGTTACTGACCTTCGATGTACCAGCATCGCCATGATCGTGCTTTCCATTCATACAATGCTTCCCATTTTGTCCTTCTCCGTTCATCCTCTGCTTCTTCGAACTAGATATGGTCGAACCATGACTTCCTCCACCAGCATCCTCTTCATTGTTCAGTACGCTTTCCTCTATCTGGTCTAGAACCGCCAAGGCTATATCGAACTGCGATGATTCTACTGCTTTTCTCAAGGAAGCTAAGAGTGGACCTTCCAACCGTACACCTGTCTCTTTTTCGATAGCAGCCACGCTTTCGTTTAAGCGGAGACCTTGCAACGCTTGCAAGAGGAGTAAGACAATTTCCCGACTCTTGAATCCATCATGGAACTCAGGCAAAGGATGTCGTGCTCTGGTCCTTCCAATCGCTTTACTAGCGCTTGTGCTCGTACCATTATTGTTCATCGATCCGCCTGCGTTTGTCACCTTCAGCATACTCGAGGAGGACGAAGAAGAAGCGCTTCCTTTGAGGTTGTCTATAGAGGTTTGTTCTGTGGACAATAGATCGGGTCCGCTCGGATTGCTCCACTTCAAAATGAAAGAGGCATCAAGGTCTTCATGAGGCCTAATCTCCCTCCCGTGCACTCTTCCAAAGTGAATTTCTCAATTTACATAGCACTCATAGAACAAACCAGCACACGATGGTCTGCCGTCCCGATCACAGAAAAATCACAAGAACTATTGCAACTCAATGCAATCTCCATAAGAGAAGCATTCATCTTGCCACCAGCAGTCCCGGTAGCAGTATCTTGTCCAGTTGCTGTATCTTGTCCTTCTGCCAGCATGTTGTTCTGTGGACTCGAACGCTGTTTTTTCGTATCAGGTCCGACAGGCGATCCTGAGGTACGTTTGCTCATCCCGGCAAGCACTGAGACAAGATGAAGAATGGCCACATATGTAAGTGATGTTGTGGTTTTAGTAGGTAGTTCTTTTTTGTTCTTTTAGGTAGTTCGTGGTTGTAGTTAGTTTTATGTTTATCCGAAAAGTCTTATGATTAGTACAAGTAGTAGTGGTCGTTAGGCTTAAAGATCAGTCTTGAAATAGATGGACTCCTTATAGTAGTTGTCCATGTTCTCGCTTTGTATTTCCTTTAGTGAAAGTTGGGATGAGTATAATGTGATTAAACTATTGCTATTCTCAGGATATGATTCATTCTACACACTTTCTCGAAGGTACATCAAAAAGTTAGGAAGAAAATCAATAACAAGAGTTGTGTCTGTCTAAACAAAACTTCCTCTTTCACTGCGAAAAAGGTAGATTTGTAGTAAAATGCCGTGTTTCTCTATGTTTATTGCACCAGGGACCGGGGGATTCTCTCTGAAGGCTGCTGTTTTCTGAGACCGATTCTGCCAAGTGGTACATGATAATCTAGTTCATGACGCCGCTTTAAAGCCTGATTTAGGGCTTGGCGGGGGGTTCGTGGTGCACAAAAAGACGACGACGAACGTCTGTAGAGTCAAGTGTGACATAGAAACCGGATTACTCAGTAGACGCTGAGCGTGGAACGCTGCTGCTGCTGCTTCCTAATCTCAATCCATTTCGGATGGCTTCTTGGTTTTATCTATTTTCACAAAGTGGATGTTGATCTTCAATAAACCCCTGTAATCCTTGTCTTCAATTGCAGTTTTTAATCACCTTCATATAGCAGAAGGAGCATCTTGATGTCGTGTGTAGGCTGCATTTTCAACTTTTGCATTAGTCGTCTAAGCGGGGGGAAAGCTCTCTTTCCTGCACCGCCAATATCAAATTTTTAAAAGTCATTTCACCTTACTATACCCACTGCAGATGCTAGTGCTTCTGATTTCTTTTCCTGTAAATGTTAGACTTTGAAGCCTCGATATGAACGTACTTTCGTTAGCAGGAACTACAAAAATACTAGGGACCGTCTCCATGCTGGGCTGACCTGCGAGCCTATTGCGGCATCCTCGGCCTATTACGGCATCATTACTTACGGCCTATTACACAGTTTTTTCATACACCTTTTAATTATTTGCTGAGATCAAACACACATCTATTAGGTGGGCTTTCTTTTGAAGGGTGGGATTTCTTAAGGAAGACGCAGAAAAATTTAGAAGGGGAGAAAAGATAGATTGTGATTTTTTGTACTCAAATTGGTTGTAATCGATCCTGTTCGTTGTATAAAGCCTGGTGTACCTGTATTATCCATTTCGCCTCAAAATCATCATTTTCTATTCTATTTCTCTAAGACGAAAAATTCCAAAAACTACAGCTAAAATCAGCACATAGCTAAGTGCTACATCAGGATAGCTGATTTCACTCGTCTCAAGTATAAAGATTTGAGTATTTTACACATTGCTAGGGAGTTGTTCTAAGAAAGTCCTTCATCTATCTTCTTACTTATTTGTATCTCGTGCGAGTGGTTAATATACTCACACAACAAGAACAACATATTCATAAATGTTTGATTACACGTTGGCTCAATGCAGCTCTCCCCACTGCAATGAATCAATACAAGATGTTTGGTTGTCACGCCTCCACAGTGTCTAAGATGTTTCTACCTACTCTTGTTATACAAGAAATTCCAGTTTCCTCCCTACTGTTCTCCATATAGAAGAATACTTGCTCCAGCTAGTTGATTCATCCTTCGTAGGTTCTAAAAGGTTCATCCGTACCATTCGAAATATGGAAAGAGTCATTGCCGTAGTTAATCTTCTCCGTACCAGTGGACTAATTGATTCTCCGATTTGGTCTGGCTGCAAACGTGCTGTCCACACGTGGGGATATTTCTTTTGCGAAGCGGCCAGTGCTGAACTCCTTAGAGTTGTAGCGGTGCAAGATACTGGAATTTGACATCGAGTGCGACCTTTCCACAAGCCTCGGCTCATTTTCACGGCTCATAGAGCGCTCTCTCGCGTACGGCGGACGGGGTGGGGTGTCCTTGCTGTACTGCCTTCTTGGGGTACCACTACCCTCACCACTCGTGTCGCGATGCAGCCGACCGCCTTCGACCACACCTAAAATAGGAGGAGTTTTTTTGACCACATGTTAAATAGTAGGAGTTTTGGAAGAGCCTTCGATGCGAGTGGATGTATGAGAGAAGAAGAAACTAATAGCGAAGTCAAAATTTAGTACATGTCAAAGCAAGTAACGTATGAGGCGAAAAAGTGTACTCATCCTCAAGAAAGTAGGCTCTTTCTAAGTACGAAAAAAACTCTTTCCTTGAGTATGAGTACACCTTTCCTTGTCATAACGACAGCCATTATTTCATCACAAAAACAAAAAAGCCCAGAGGATACAGCATCTAGCAACCAAAACCCTCATTAAAAGGAAGAGTAAGCACCTAGATCTTGAAATAGCATTTGACTTCTCTTGCGCACCCATCGTTTCTGGCCCTGTTCGTAGCCAAATGGCACATCTACTGCCGCTGTTTGGTGGAGTGGCCGTCCAATCGTTTCACTTGCTGCATCCCGCGGGCCGCGAGCACCGGCTGGGTTGTCGTGAGAAAAAATCATGAAGATATCAAGACAAAACAACGATCATAGGTTGCGGATAATGATCATACATGAATCAAAGAAAAGAACTACTAGCAGCGAAGAGGAGGGCAGGATTTTTAGTAAACACCTACTTTGACAACTACAACTCTTATTGATCCATCCCTAGCATTCAGTCAAAAATATGTAACAAGGATACCTTCCGGCGCCGCCTTCGCATCTTTAGATGAGCCGCATCCCATTCGCGTGGCTCAGGACCAAGAGAACCAAGAGCACCAACTTCTACATCAACTTTTCTTTGGTATATGTGTCCTTGTTCTTGCCGCGTAACGATTATTATATAAGAGCAGGTATGCCCTAGTACAATTTAAGAGCAGGTACGCCACGTAACTATAATTTAAGAGCAGGTATTTATGGTACTTATGATCCTTAGCAGGTATGCCCTAGTAAAGGATGATTATGGGATTGAGTAACAGGTGACACGAAAGATACTTCAAGAATGCCTGTGCATCAGAAGTGTTGTCTTCTTGATCACTTATTATAGAATGCGTCACGGTGATTATAGCCTTGAATTACTTCTTCACTTCAACTTATCATTAGGCCGAACCAGAATTCCTTAACACTTGCGCCTGTAATCTAAAGACATCAAAAAACCAAAACTTGTAGACCCAAATCCGTAGAAGTGAATTCCTTCAAACAATGACTTAATATCGTTTTAAGCGTCAGCAGAAATTCAGCATAACACATCTAAGTCCATCATCTAAGTACGAACTCATACAACGTCTTTGAAAGAGGGCAGACATATGATGATCCTCTTAGTGCTCCTCTGAGTTTTGTTAGTTTATCATAATATGTCGTCATGGGGAGAGGCGGAGGAAAAGGATCGAGTAACTTTGTGTGGGCCACAAATCAGCTAAAGCGGTCCTGTGATGGTTTGGGGAGTTGAAATGCATTGTTAGATGTAGTCGGGACAAACCGATTCAGTTTACGCTCTTGAACTCGTCCGATGAAGATCCGTTCGAACACAAGGAAGATCCTACAAGTTTGATCATCATTTTTCTCTAGTACAGAAGTTCTCGATCGCAGAAAAAATCCTCCTACAAGAACAGATCTGAATCTTACTTGTAGAACCAGCATAGTAGCGAAACATCAGTCACCAGAACAACAGACGCGCGATCGCAACACTCGTCAACCGATGTTTAAAAATTTTGCCCTCGTCATCGTTTCTCATCCTTCTCGTCTTCAGTTGAAGAACACAGCGAAGATCATGCTGTCACGGTCTACGATCATGTACGATTCTAGTGCCTCTTTCTTCATGAAGTCATCCTCTATGATAAAGGAAAATAGGCTGAACTCGTGTGTTAGTACTTACATTTCACCTGGTAGTGGAGTATCACACACAATTCATTGGGAGTATCATACGACAGACAATGGAGATGTGTAAGTTTCAAAATTTGGGGAGCTCTATAGAACAAGGTTCATTTTTTCGACATTTTTTTCTGCCTTGTGAAGCGTTGCTGACTCAACGTATCACCAACATGTCGAATTGAAACATATCAATCTTGTGATAGTTTTGCTTTGAATTTTGAATGGCAATTTTTGACATAAGTAGAAATAGGAACGACAATGTCACTGCAGGTGCAAAACAATTCGTTGTCATACGACAGGAATGAAAGAAGGCAACACGAGACAACTTCATCTAAAGAAGTGATATCATTCATTTTTTTCATAGGAGGGCGCGCAAGACAGTATGACTTTAATTCAGTTCTTGCATGGAAAAATGTACATGGTGTTTTTGTTCGATTAAATACAGGCAGTTCATTACTAAAGGCTTGGAAGACTATGCACACTGTACAAGAAAAGAATTGAGTAATTGATGGTAATCAACAGTTTTACTTCCTTGAAAGATCCGTAACACCATTCCACAAAAATTCTACCCACCAGTTGTTGCTCCCCCTCCCTTGTAGCCAAAGTTACGCAACTCTTGCACCAATCCAGGAATATGCTGGCAGCCGACGACTGCCAGGATGCGGCCTTCGAAGCCGCATAGAGTAGCAGCCATTCCACGCTCTCTCTGGTGGAAAATGATATCGGAAGTTTTCTGTGGCTCCGTTCGCAAAGCTACTTCGCGTAGAACGAAAGCTAAACGATGTGTTGGCACAACTTCGAAACTTAGCTCTGCAACAGCGTTCTGAATCTCCTCAGCTGACATAGTTGGAGCTCCATTGGTTCCGCAATACCGGTCAATCTCGGCGTCTGGAAGGTCACACACGAGTCGCAAATAATGCGACATACTCTGCTGTTTTAGCAAGGAACAAGCCTGCAGGGCTAGTTGTCGGTCGCCGTCAATGTGGAAAATGCGCGCACTGCTTTCATCGGCAAGGTGTTTCGGCATTGCGACGGGGAAAGAATTGCAGATGGAGACGATCTATAATTTGTGGTGGTGGAAATGTGGATTTGTTTGTTTGTATTGAGTATTTGTCTGTTTGTATTGATGCGCTCTGGGCAACGCGCTCCGGGAACGCGTCCGGATTCCTCTGCGCTTCCTGTGTTTTGTGCTATGGACGTCCTTGCAACGGACTATCCTGTGTCTAAGT
The DNA here is from genome assembly GCA_905178165.1 of Amoebophrya sp. A25. Lineage (NCBI taxonomy): Eukaryota > Dinophyceae > Syndiniales > Amoebophryaceae > Amoebophrya > Amoebophrya sp. A25. The sequence goes on from CAJINU010000078.1 coordinate 580,036, forward strand.
AGCTTTAGATAGATAGATAGATAGATAGATAGATAGATAGATGTACCCACTCACGGGGTATAAGATCTTCTAATTAGAGGTTGCAAGGTCGCGCGTTGCCTATAGTACGTCGCCGCCAGCTAGGGTGTGTCGGGCTAACTATGCACGTGGGGCGGCTTGGAGTTTTCTTCTGAAGATCAGTGTTTTCTTCATCTCCGTGACGCAGTCAAATTAGAAAAGGAAAACTCGAACTTGATATTAGTAGGAACAAGTATAAACTAAAGTATATTAAACTAGTAATACAACTTACTAGTGAAAATTTCATCACCCAAAAATGATACCGACTTCTGTCCATCGACATTCTGCTTTCCACCATTTTTGCTTTCTTTACGAGCTTTCTTACCGATGTCGTTCAGGAACCGGAGACCGCAATCCTCCTTACCACTTTCACGTCTAAAGGCTTCTGCCAAGCCTCGCCACGTCTCCCGACCATCGAGTGGTGACTCAAGGCCAACAATGTGAGGTTGAAGGTGGCGGAAGACCTGACGAGGGAAAGAGATGAGATGGAAAAGAAAGCAGGGAAATGAAGATAGATACTCCACACTTCGACTTCGTCGATATTCGTAACATCTTTAGAATCAGTCAGCACTATCGATTACTTGAAATCAAATTAAGTAGTACCCTCGCCATATGCACCGCATCCCATTTCGAGTAGTGGAGCTGCCCTAGCAAATAGATGTGGGAATTCTGTGCAACCATAGGATTGCAGAGACACCAAGAGCCAAGATCATCGTTTGTGCTATCACGCAAAACCCGGTACAAGTCTAGGCCGTAAGCCATAGCCTGGTCCAAGTACTCTGGTGGTTTTGCTGGCGGATGTGCAGAGGAAATTGCCACAGAAGGGGGCGAATTCTTCTTGTTAACGGATTTCTTGTTCCCAGCTGCAGAAACTTTACTGTTTTTCTTCTTATTAGAAGATCTACCAGAAGAAGAACCTGTTGCATCTTTCGTAGGTGAAGACTCATCTACATCTGCATTTCCTCCTTCTCCTCCTTCTTCAGCAAATATTCCTTCTGCCTCATTCGTATCTGGAAACACAGCTGCAGAAAAACCTTCGTGTTCCGCTGTTTTGACGTTTCCTGAATGACAACGGAAGTTTCTCATGGAGGTAGACGCAGTTTTCTTCCCGTCGTCCTGTTCCGCCAACATCTTGATCTTCTGACGCTCACGTTTCTTCTTCTCCATTTTTTTCTGGAGCTTCGAACTCTTAGGCTCCCATCGTTCGTCAGGAACTACGAAAATACTAGGGACCGTCTCGATGCTGGGCTGACCTGCGAGCGATTGGGTTTGCATCTGCTGCTGCGTCATTTGCTGCTCCATCTGCCTCTGCGCTTGGGGTGAGCCGTCGTAGAAAAGGAAACTGTTGCCGAGATTTGCCTGGTCTTGTTTTGAAGGAGAGCGAGCATCTACTGGGTTAGTTCCAGCTTGTTGCACTTCCTCTGCATGATTCATCACTGGTGGCTGCACTGGTCCTGGTTCGTTCATCATGTTCTGTGCGTTTGATATCCAGTGCTGATCCCCCGGCATGATCCCATCATCCGGAGGCACGAGTGGTGGACCAAATGGAAATGGACCTTCGGAACTACGCCTCCTTCTCCTAGTCTCAGAAGAATTCTTAGAACTATTATGCTGTTGCTGTTGTTTTTCCATAGCAGCCTTTCCACCTGCTTCTAATCGCGTTTCCACTTCTTCTGCAGCGGCTTCTAGACTCAATGGAGCAGGCGCATCGGGATTCTCAAGGCCTGCGTGTGCGCCACTACCATTCGGGACTACCAGACTGGCCGCCAACGATGAACGAGACATTTTGCGCCCTAAAACCTTTCTCAAGTCTGGCTCTCCTTCTCTGCGGTAGATCAAATCTCGACGTCGTTGCATAGGATCAACGGGCTCTGGTGGGCCCTCAACCACGTTACCGAAAGCGTCAAAAAAGCGACCACGGACACCAGCAGCATTCACCCTGTCCCGATTCTGCTTCGAAGCCTCTTCCTGAACCATCGCGGTTAAGGCCGCAAGCGGATGTCGTTCGCCGGTCGTTGTGGCGGTAGACGTCGTTGACATAGAATTCTGGGATGATTAAATGTTGAGATATGCATGTTGTGAGAGCGATAGTGATGAAAGAAAGTAATCCATCTTCTGTTGACGAATTAGAACGAAGCTGCTGCAAGATCAAAAAAAATATTGTGATTGATACCTTCCGCTTCTTCTTTTTTCCGCCACCACCACCTCCTTCGACGCCGTCTTGCCGTTCCCCTTCCTCAGCATCTACTACGTGTCCTGCTTCACTCAAATGCGGATTCTGCTCAAACAAAACAGAGCTGTCGCCACCAGGAAAGGTTATCAATCCATCTTCATTCAATTCGCAATTCGGCATACTGAACAGCGGTGGAGGCGTTGATGGCGCTCTCACCTTTCTGCGATGCGATGCAGAGTTGTCGTTGCCAGAGGCAGGCCGTGAACTACCTCTAGAACCCGAGCTACGACGTTCGCCACGATGATGACTCGGTGAACGATGATGATGATTCGGTGCCATATTAGTTGCAACTTCTGCTTCTTCCACGGGTATTGTTGTAGCACCTTCGTCCTCTTCCCCTCCGTCCGCACTCTCAACATCTCCAGGTCCACCTCCAAAATGTAGTTGCCCTCCAGGGGAAACGGCATCTGTCAACCCCACAGGAATCACCATGTCAGAATCTGGAATGTCCGCTAACGGCCTTGTAGGATGTTTGCTGCTCAGTTTCTTCTTCTTTTTCTTCCTTGGAGGTGCCATCGGTGAGTCACCAGAACTTCGTGGTCTGTCTCCCGATCCCCTACCGCCATGCTTCATCCCACTCGATGGTCGTCGTTGGAGTTTCCAATACGTACCTCCAGGACCAAGAATTTGATGAGTTGCACTTCCCTGTGCAGCGTGATGACCCTTCTTGGGCTTTCCGTTGGGTAGCATGTGATGCGGCAATGGATCTGCGCCCAAAGCAATAGCCTCGACCAGAGAAACGTTGACGCCAGCAGGAATGTTGGTCCCCTTTGAGGCGGCATCAACAGCCAGCATCGACAAGGCCGCTTTGCCCAACGCTGACGACGTCCCACAATGTTTATCCACTAGAGAACTGCTGGCATGCATATTGCCTGCCATCGCGAGCCTGGAATTTTCTAAGTCTGCAGCTGCTTTCGCTCTAGTCGCAAAATCATTCTTCTCCATCAACTTTTTATACCCCTGCGACTGCTTCCCACGATTTCCGCCCCATCGCAAATTCGCAACCTGAAAAGGCTTCTCCTTTTGCATCTTCCTCCATGTGGCGAGGAGTTCCTTCGCCTCCTTGCGCTTTCCGTCCTCCTCTTCCTCCGAAGACGACCCAGCGCCAGACGCTGATTCTGAAGCTGAAGAATGAGAGCTTTGATTATGCTGCTGCTGTTCCATCCTACGTCTAGCTTTGGCAACTTTTGCTGTTTCGGCTTGATGCGAATGAAGGCCACCTCCACTGTAGTCGCTTGCGAAAAAGTGCTCGTGCCCTATACTTTTCTCGGGAGAAAACGCGTTAGCTGCTTGGAAGCCGTTGGTCATCGAAGCTCTAGCTGGCATGATTAGAGCAGCTGCCGAGTTAGCATCCCTGAAAGCAACATCGTCCCTGGGCCACTTTTCCCCTGGGCCAAAAAGGGGCCAGGGATCATGATACAGCTGAGGATGCTTGAGCAGTAGCCTTAACATGATCTTCGCGTCCTTGTGCGCCATAGAGTTCCTTGACGCCGCCTCAACGACTTCCTCCATCAATTCATCTGTCGTTTTACGTCCAGGAGACATCGCTTCTTGTTGTCTTAGGCTTTCCTTCATGGAGATCATGCGAACTTTTCCGGTATCTTCCCCACGTCCGCGCGACCCTGGTCGGGTGCGACGGGGGGCATTAGGATCAGGGTCCTTTTTACCATTAGCGTCTAGTTGATCCTCCTGTTGGAAGATGTTGTTATTCTTACTTCCACTACGACCTAGACCTTGGTGCCCGCGTTGACTAGTAAGTGGAGAAAGCTGCTGCGCTAAACCTCCACCACGCGTCTTTTTCCTCCTGGCTGCACTAGAGTCAGCCAAGGCCTCCATCAAAGGACCGAGAGGATTGGTGCCTAGCTTTTTTGGCATGATCACTGGAGGATGTTCATCTGGAAAGTTTTCTCCTGGAGGAGCAACTCCAGGAGGAAGTGGAGGAGCAACTCCCGGAGGAAGTGGAGGTCTGATTGTCTTACTAGCCTGCTTTCCTGATCCTCCGACTGGCATCGTAGCGATTGGACTTGATGGTAAGCCAGAAGCAGGCGTGGCACCAATAGGAAATGTATCATTTCCAGCACCATGACCATGCTGCCTGGATGCAGCTGCTGCGGCTGCTCCTACCACAACTGCCTTGTTAGTATCAACGGGTTCTTTCAAATTGAAACTTCGTGTCCCCTTTGACGGAACATTAGCACCAGAAGATGCAGCATTAGCATTACCACTAGCAGAAGTTGTAGCACCATCTCCTGCACGCGGCCGTGATCCAGGCCCTTTCTTTAAGCCTGCACTTCTACTTTTAGATCTTCTTCGAGACGCGCGACCATCATCTTCGCCTTGTTCTTCATCACCGCTCTCCTGGGCGTCTGCGTTGTTTCCGCGATTCTTCTGAGCGTAAAAGCCCCCAAGAGACTCTTTGAGCTCTTCGTCTGACAGTTCTCCAGCGTTTTCCTCAACCTCCTTGTGTTTTGATTTCACTTTGGAAGAGGAGGCTGGCCTCACTGTAGTGACGTCATCGATAGCTGCTAAATGCCTTGTAGTTCTCTCTTCGCCCCTCTCCGCTGATTCCGCCTTCTGTCGTTTTCCGTTTCTAGATGCCGAAGCAGCTCTACCGCCAGAATGACGATTTGCACTAGTAGCACGTACAACAGCAGTGCTCGAACCTGCTACACCAGAGGGTGGCCGATCGACACCGACTCCTCCCTCTGTAGTACCAGCATCACCACCACCCCCAATCCGAGCTGCACGAATAGCTGCGACACTTCCTGGCCCAGTAAGCCGGTCATTTGCGGCTGAACTTTGAGCTACTTGTGGTCTCCGTTCTGGCGCGCCAGTCCCGCCTGAACCACCACTCCGCATCGAACCTGTAGGACTCGTGTGCGGCGGCGCGCCAGCATCGCCAACACGAGGACTAGAGTGTGGAAATAGCGCTGCTCCAGCAATACGGGGACTGCCACTTGGCGGTCTTTGACCACTAGTATAGTTTCCGGCTCCTGTAGTCGAACTGAATCTAGGACTGCCACTGGGCAATCGTGGACTTGCACCAGGAATACCCTTGCCGAATTTAGTTCGGCCACGTAAACCAGTGTCCACTTTAGCTGAGACTTTGGCGTATTTACGTGCTTCGTCTAGGTCGATGTCGCTGCTATTACAACTCCACTGCATTTCGCTACTGACATTACTCACAGTGTCGTCGTTGGCTGCTGCTTCCTGCCCGTTGATGCCATTGTTACCATTCTCAACCCCACGCCCTCCTCCCGCCTCGTCTGCAACACCATTCGTATTACAACTTGCATCGCTGTCTCCCCTGGGTCTACTCCCACTCTTCGCATTACTGCTTTTCAGTTTAGTACTCGCCTTTGCCTGCTCCTTGTTCGCAGGTAGATTGACGTCGATCATGAAGACGGGCGCACGGTTCGCCGCATCCATCAATTCTGTGGTAACGCTGCTATGCCTATGCCTCGCCTCGCGAGCTTGTTGCATAGTACCTCCATAATTTCCATTAGCAGTATTGCCACCAACCAATCCCGAACCCAACAGAGGACCACCAGCACGCTTCGATTTCGAAGTAGAAGCACTACTTGCATGCTGGCCATGGGATGTTGAAGATGAGCCATCGTTTCCACCAAATAAACCTGCTCCATCAGGTCCACCAACTCCATGACTGGAAGTCGGTCGATGTGAGTCTGGTCTTTGTTTTTTCTTGCCACTTGCTCCAGAAGTTCCAGCTGCCTTACTACGCGATCCTTTCCGCGACTCTGACCTAGAACTGCTACGCCCTTTTTTAGAGGTAGGCCTCGAGCCTGCGCGCGAGCCGCAGTAGTCTTCATTATCACTGCCAGTTGGTGGACTAGACTTCGGACGTGGTATGACAGCACGTTTGCCAGGTGGCTGCTTCGCTTTTGCTTGCAGTCGCGCCATCAAATAGGCGTTTGTGAGCATGCTATCTGTGATTTTCGGATGCCCGAACTGGTATTCACCCTGCGGATCACCTCCTTGGCCTCCACCTTCTGTGTCACTACAAGAGAAGTGCTCACTTGCGGCTCCTCTGTATTCTCTACGTGCTCCTCCTCCAACAGATGTTGATCCCCCTCCTCCTACGCCTATGCTCGTCTTTGAAGAGGAAGCAGAACTTGCGCCACCTCCTAGAACAGTCGGACCATTGTGGCCACGAACAACTGGAGGTCGTAGATTCATCTTCGCCTGTAACTCAGCATTCTCCGCCATTTCAAGTTTTGCTTTGGCCACTTGTTCTTCAGCTAGACGTTCTGCTTCTCGCTCTTTCTCCCTTCTACGTGCCCAATCCCCGTCAAAGTCTGGGGGAAGCTCGGTCGAGAGTCGTGGAACTTGACCTTTTGGACGCAGAGGGATCACGTCATCTTCTTCTGCAGAGGAGGCGATGATGGGAGCCACACTCGAGTTGGTCCTTCTCGCTTTAGGAGATGAAGAAGCCTTTCCTTTTTCAGGCGAATTTGTAGAAGAAGATTTTTTTGCACTACTTCCCCTAGTATTTTTCGAGGTGTGCTGTTGTCCAACCTCTTCCACTTCATCGGGTAACCCTCGACTAAACGCTACCGTTTTCGCAGCACTGAAGTTGTGACCTCCGCCAACAACACCTCCGCCAACAACACCTCCTGGCGAAAGGGCTGTATCTTCTACAATACCATGCTCGTCATCATGATCGCGTTCCACATCATCGACCGGAGTATTATTGTCGCCGCTCTTCTCGCTGGAGATCTGCACACTTGCTGAAGACGCGAAATTGACGAGGTAGTCGAAATTTGTCGATGGCTGAGCCTCTAGCGCAGACGTGTTACGCGATCCGCCACGCTTGCCTACGCCTAGACCTGCACTTTGTCTCTGCGAGAGACCAGCACCTGAGGCTTTATTACTAGAACTTTTGTGGAGACGGCATTCAGCCTTTGAGACGACATTCATCCCAGCAGCTGTGCTACTACTTCTACTTGCGCTAGAAGATGCAGATTCGTCTACGCTGGCACTGTTTCCCTCGTTGTCGTCGACAAAAGTCGTGTCTTTCAACGATGCTGGGAGTTTTTGACCACGTTTTTTTCGAGAATCGTCTCCAGCTGAAGGATACACATAATTTCCAGCCGCCCCTTTTCGCTTACTTCCACCAGCATCAGCACTAGACGAGGAAGACGAAGAAGCCGATGATGACGGTCCTGCAGTCGTACAACTTGACGCAGAAGATGCGTTGCCGAGCGAGCGTCTTGCTAAATCTTTAGGCCTCCACCCCGCTCGACTATTCCTCTCCAAAGAGAGCAAGTCCTCTAGTGGCTGTCTGCTTCCCCGCAGCTTCGGATCCAAGAGACTGGCGTCGACCACATCTTCGAGATTCTCCACTTTCTCCAGGATCTGCGCTGCGTTGGCTAAAAGTTCAGGCGTCAGACCCACTGGAATATTCACTAGATCGCGTTTTGAAGTAAGCTTCCTCTTACGCACAACTCGTTTCTTCGCAGGAGAAGAAAAACCAAGATAGATCAAACGCTCTTCTGTCGTCCCTTCTTGATTACCACCTTTTCCACCTTTCTTGTTGTTTACACTCCCTTTGCTAGTCCCGTTTGTCGTCTTCTGCTGTCCACCCACACCATCATCTTCGTCGCCAGAACTGGTTTCCGGTCTGGGCTCAGCACCCCCAGTCGAATCTACTCCGCCTTCAACTCCGCCTTCAGCACCAGCACCACTGCCGCTTTCGCAACTACCTCCTGTACTAGCATGCTCATTGTTTGTGCCACTGCTTTTTGTACCGTTAGAAGATGCAATTTGTTCATCTGAAGCATTGCCGTTAGTATCAGATGAAGACCCACCTGGTGCAGCGTGCGCTCCTTCTCTATTGACTGTCTCAAGTACGTGTTGATCATGTTGATGTTGCACCCTTGTATATGATGTCTTTCCTTTTCTAATTGCCTTGCCACCACCTCCAGTCTTCCCACCTTCTTCATGACCTCCTTCGTCACCTGCGGCCCGAATCTGGTTCATTTCACGCGCGTGGATCTTGATGTCCTCCACGGTTTTACGGAGTAATTCACGATTCTCTTTCGACAAACGTTCTACCGTCTCCTCAAACTGGTCTCGTAGTGTCTTCTGCCCCTGTTGCCGTGCTTTGCGAGTGTGCTGTAACTGCGCAGCGCCTGGATAGGCAGACACGCGCGACGCGGCCGCGCCGCCTGGCGTGTTGCTGTAGAAGATGTCCATCTTCTTCGCTAGTAGAAGCTTGACTCAGAAGTGCACGACTACATTGGCACGAGCGGAAAAGTCATCTTTAGTAGTATAGGAGAGCGGCAGGTGGCAAAAGGATCAAGAAAGTCCAGGGTCAGTGTATATATTTCGACCACATGTTACAACTGCTTCGTTCCGGTACTCTACTGCGGAAAAATACTATGGATAGTCTTGTTTCTTGCAATACGAAAAAGCCTTTCATTCAAAAGTCATTAAGAGGCCATGATGATCGAAGAAAGTACACGACCAAGGAAATTGTGTGTGATTTCGGTGCATCAGGTGGGAGAGTGATCCTTGTTGAACCATGTCAGACCGATGTGAAAGAAAGTCACTACGTGAGAATGAACGAGACGACCGCTGAAATTCAAACCGATGAAGGACCGACAGCTCGACTGCAACCGCTGGTCCAGATAATAATGCTGGTGATCGTCCTGACGTGATGTGACCACCGATCAATGAATTAGAACAGAGGTTTTTTCAACATGAGTCGAGCTATTCAGATAAGAATGGACGATTATTCCTCAAGGGATGCGCCGAACGAGATTAGAGATGAGGGGAACAATCAAGCTCCCGACAACATAGAAATTTGACTTCTTGTTTCCGCTTGTTTTAGACATCATGATAGTGTCTTGATGTCTTGTTGATGTCCTCGTGCTAGCCCGAAATTGTATAAATATGAGCTTCGTTTCATAACAACACCGCGTGATAGCTCCCGCAAGCACGATTGAAAGCAGATAACGCAAAGCGAGCCTCAGGCGCCTAAAAATAAAAACTGTATCATTTTGATCTTCTAGCCTCGTTATCCTTGCGCAGAGTTTGGTCGACGATTCAAAGCCTCCTTTCATACGCGAGCTTGGCGCCTGAGAAACTCCCCATCGTATGGATTCATGCACTGAAATCTAAATATCATGCGAGCCAATTTTTTCTCTCACACAACGACCAGCATGCACATATTCATTGATGACTAGAAAATGTCCTTGTAAAGCAATGAATATCATATACTAGTAAACATCATCCAAATCAATGTCTGTGCAGGCAGCTATGGCATCACGTGAATCCTACATCAATGTTCAATCACGAAACAAATGCAATTTGTAACAACACACTGTGCCGACTTAGATACATAAAAATGCAATCATGCATTTTAGACATAAAGTGTGCACGTCGTTCTTTGCACGCACCGCGCTCGCTAAATAGGCCTCTACTTTGGGCACATCTTTACTTGCAATCCGTTTGTTGGTCTTCGGGAATTCCCACTTGCAAATCATGTCATATCCTTTGACAACAACATTACTTCTCTCTCCAGAATGTTCTTCGTATTCTTGATAAATCGACTTGAAAATGGAAAAAACTGTGGACTCCCACGACTAAGGCAAAGAAATATGCTCCAAGTCATCTTCTGCTTGTACTACCAAATCTTCTTGAACTACTCTATCGACATTAATGGTCTTGAACTCCTCTATCGATATTTGCTTTAGATGAAAGACGTGTCCGATCTTGCTAACCTTGCCTGCTGCTCTAGAACTAGAATGTAACATCCAAATCCAAACCTGGATTCCTATCGGAAATTCGAACTCGTTATGTGTAAAGACCTACCAAATGCAAATCACCTTTCTCTCCAAAATGCCACTATGATGTGCCCTTATTGTTCTTATCCCCACCGGACGAGGTCCATTCCCTGTCGCCTTTTTCGTACTTCTCATGCAGATTGTTGGCCCTCTCAGGTGAGAATTGAAGCATTTCTATGTTCGGCAATTTCCGCCTACTCGCTTCATTCAGTGCTGATGGCAACATCGCATTATTCACAGAAACTGCTCTGCCACGCAAGGGTGAGCCTTTGTGTTGTTTCGCACGCCATTGCGATAATGGAGGAAGAGAAACTATATTTCACGATAGCAAAGAACCAAATGAGCCAGTGAATTTCACAAGAGATAATAGTACCTTTCCCATCCGATGATGTTAGCAGCGTGGCAGTTGTTGCGTCTAGTCCGTTCGCAAAATTTTGGACCACGTCTCCGCACATGGCTATAGAATTCGATTTCCTAAACTGCATCGCCGCATAATTCAACGCCGTATCGTGGAACTTCGATTTGCGCTGTGGGGAGGTAAGTAGCAGGTAGGTCTTTGCAAGATAGGCAAACAGTTTGGAGAGAAAGTAGTGAGATGTCTATCCATCTGTCTTCTTTTCTCGGCTAGATGCGTGTCTAGCAGACAGAAAAGCTGGAGTACTATTGCTGGTGGTGCTGCTGGTTGCTCGGGGGGTCCCTTCAAGAAGCTCCGTCTTACCGCAAAACTTTCTGCCACTCGACTCCCGACGCTTCTTCTACCGGATTCTGCCATATTGTCGCCAAATAGCGGATTCAGACCTGCTTTAGTACTACTCACGCTCGCCCTTCCCAAACCACCTCCTGGCTGGGTTGATACCGATTGACGGATGCTAAGACGACCCACCACAGACATACGTGATGTCCGTCTGTTTTGCATCTGCTCGTTGAAGTTTTCGTCACGCTCGGCCTCAATGTCGGACGCAACTTCTCGTTTGGAGGACTCTACCTGTCGGGGAGAAGTTGAGTAAACATGATAAGTAATCTACGAGTCTGTGCGTTTCCATCATGCTGAAAAAACGACACACTATCAATATCAGTATGCTGCAAAGTTGAACAAGTAGCACAGGATTAAAGGAGTGAGACAGGCATAACAAGATACTACCCCTGCCGCTTCTAGCACCGCTGGTGATATTTCCACTTCTTCGGTCGCAGAGAACCATGGATGCTGCAATGCAATCAATGGCGTTGGCCTCTTTGCTACGTCTGGTTCCAGAATTTTCAGGACGAAATCCTTAGCATGCTCGCTCATCTTGCACTCTTCAGGTATGCTAGCTCTTTTGGTCAGTATGGCCGCCATCATTTTTGAATCCGATTCACCTTTGAAAGGAAACTTTCCCACCATGAGGAGGTAGCAAACGATTCCCACAGCCCACATGTCGCCACTGAATCGATAACGCCCGCGGATCTGCTCTGGGCTAATGTATTGGACTGTGCCTGGTGATAGGGAAATGTATTGGACCCCCGCCTGGGCTAATGTATTGGACTGTGCCTGGTGACAGGGAGATGTATTGGACTGTGCCTGGGCTAATGCATTGGACCATAAACAATGTCGTCGAGTATTTGTGGAAGAAGGAGAAGTGATTCACTCGTATGCTACTAGTACTTTTTGTAGTACTAAAAGTACTACAACTAGCCTTGACAGTAGTATAATACGTCGTACGTACTTGAGTTTGGACCATAAATCTAAATTGGAACAAAGGAGGTATTAACTTGAAATGTAGAAGTACAACTTGAGTCTATGAAATTTCTTCCTCTAAGGCTCGCATCTTGAGTCTTTGACATCTCAGCTAATGTATTGGACTGTGCCTGGGCTAATGTATTGGACCCCCGCCTGGGCTAATGTATTGGACTGTGCCTGGGCTAATGTATTCAATCAAACAAGAATAGCAAAAATTACCACAACAAGTCTGCAAAAAATCGCCGTCCCGTATCACTTGCGAAAGGCCAAAATCTATCAGCGCTAGGTCCGAATCCGTGCTTTCTGTGCGAAACAGGAAGTTTTCTGGTTTGATATCTCGATGCACCACACTAACCTCAGACCGGCACAGGTACTCTAATGCTTGCAGCATCATCTTCACGTATCGGGCTGCTTCCCTCTCCGTCACGCGTCTCCTCGAGTCTCGTAAGCGATGCGACCGTTAGAGAGGGACTAAGGCATTGAGAAGATATTTCATGTGCGAAAAAGCAAAAGTAACCATCTCATAAATCAGCTCCCCTCCAAGGAATTCTTCCATCACGATATAGATGAAGCGGTCGTCGGTAAAGTAGCCATGAAAGCCGACAACGTTGGGATGGTCTAGTCGTTTCATGCACTCTATCTCCACCATCAGTTCCTCGTAGGTTACGCCCTGCTCGCATCGGAGTATTATCTGAGAGAAGAACATGTTGGTGGTGGTGGTGGTGCAGAAATTTTTGATGTTGTAAGAAGGCCGCAGAGAGTCCATTCAAATTCAAGGTGAAGCTCCTCTTCGTGAACGAAACAAGCTACAGAAGTATGAATTCGTCAACGAAAGCTACAGAAGCATGAACGTAAAGAACGAGAAACATAAAAAGAAGCTGAACCTTAATCGCCACATGCTTCCCCGTTTTGTGCGTTCGAGCTCGACGAACTTGGCCGAACGCGCCAGCTCCTATTTTCTCCTCGAAGGAGTAGTAGTCCCGGACGTCACCGGGTAAGAGGCAAAAACAACACGCCATGATGCCAACGGGCTTCTTTGATTAGTACTTGTTCCTTTCGTTCTTTTAGAAACCTTTTTGTTCCTTTTTTAGTACTTGTTCCTTTTTGTTCCTTTCGTGTGTGTTGACTTGTGTTATGCGGAAGGTGTGTTGACTTGTGTTATGCGGAAGGTGTGTTGACTGCTGTTAGGCTTGTAGATGTGCAACGACTACTTCAACAAGCCGACGTCCTCTGTCTGCATTAGTAGACTTGTACTCGACTTTGTTGATGTCAAAAACTGAGGCCTTTTCTACTTATAATGTTGTACTTTTGATGCATTTACCGCTTCTTGTTAGGAAGTGCAAGTATAGTAAACTGGTCACGGCGGATACCACCAGTACCTGTCACGACGGATACTGTGCGTGCCCTTTTAGTTTTACTTGCTTTACAACTCTACTTGTAAATTATTTTGTTAGTGCCACTGCTTGTACGCGTCACTGCCTCAGCGAGGATATGCTATTTACGGTTACTGCCTCTGCTGCTTTTGCACGATCCCGGTTTCCTGCGTATTGCTACTGCATGAGATACTGCGCTATGTACAGCTAGTGCTGCCTTGCCCATCAAATTTCTATGACGAGGAACCGAAGTCCATTCCCCCAATGCTTTTGAGCAGAAGTTTCGACTAAAGGTTCATGAAACGCCGTCGGGAGGATGCCCAGGTGAGGGCCCCGACGATAGCCAGAGCCACATTGTTTGTGTGAATTAACAAGATCACAAGATTGGGTCCGTACTTTACGTCTTTGCTGTAGCGTAGTGTCTTAGATAAGTACTCTATTCTCGCTGTTGTTTGTCATTGCCTCTTTCCAAGGTACTTTTTCAGAATAAAACATTTGCACGCAATCTCTCTCAAAGCTCTCGCAAAGCACGTAAAAGAAACTTCTCCTGCTCGCCACAGATTGTGACTATTCTTTGCATGCCGTCAGTGTGATTGCCATGATTTCCAGCACCCGCAAGCTCCTCCTTCAACAAATATGCCAAGCTTTCTGCTCTTCAAGAGTCTTTCTTCCTTACAGCATTATGTCTCTATATTTTCTGCGCAAGAATATTATCCGTCCAAAATGCATTGCAAAACAAGTTCGCAATATGGTGAATATCACTTCTTCACACGAAGGGGTTCCTTCGGTTCTAGTGCAGAGCACAAGCTCTACGGGAATGGAATGAATTTATACCGCCACAGATCACGCCGTGACTACTTGTAATAATTTACTGCACTCTACTCAGGCTTCCCGCTGGGTAGTTGAATGTTCGTAGTGCGCGAAATTGTAGACCCAGGTAACAAAAAAAAACCTCAAAGAACTGCACATGAATGAATCTATCTTTCAACCTATCACGACATCGCCAACCACCACGAAAATCGCGTTCCGCGGGCCTGTTGGCAATACCGAGGCTGGCGTTTTTACTTCATCCGTGATTCCCTCTCCAAGTCACCATTCGAGTATTTGCGGTAACCATGACTCCACGACAAACGCCATCGTGATCAAGTACGCCTGCAAATAAGTCGCTCCCCGGGTCAATTGCGATTTAGTCGCTGAGGGTTAGTTGCGCTTCAACCTTCTGGCGGGAGAGGTCAGAATCCTCAATGTAGCAAATCGAGTAAGATTCTACAAACATACTAGGATTTGAAGAGGGTAGACCACGGCGCTATTCGAAAAACTGAAATAAGCGAGAAACAGACGAGAATAACCGAGATATTGATGAGAAGAAAGAGTAGCCTTATGAAGAATAAGCGACGCCTCATATTTCACTCAGTAACTCGGTTGTTTTCAGTTTTCAAATAGTACCGTGGTCTACCCTCTTCCAGTCCTAGTAGTTATATTTTTTTTACAAAGAACCCAAAATCAGTTCCACTTTTTAGTAAATGTCCAAATCATAGAAAAAAAAACGAATCTTCAAGTACAATGGTTCCGCGGAAGATGCCTCTTCGCTTGCAAGCGCAACTGTGCCCTTCGTCGAGACACGGACGAGAAGATAGATCGCGAAGAACGCACTGCCCAAGAGATTGATCGCCAAAACCCACAGAATTGCAGGTAGCAAAGGCTCAGATGACAACACGATCGTTGATAGGCAGAATGCGAGAACCTGGTCGTGGGAAATGGTGCTGGGTTAGATTACTGTTTAGGTTTTTCCTGCACATCGAGCTCCCCGAGAACCTTGTGCGAAATGGTGGACATACAAGTTGGTGATGCACATCTCGAGCTCCCCGAGAACCTTGTGCGAAATGGTGGACATACAAGTTGAATCACCACATCCCATTAGACCTCCACGTACTTTGCACTTGGTAGTACAACAGTTCTACTTCTTAAAGACTGAGACCTTGAACCAATTGGCTTCACGCACACGCTCAACATATTTTAAGTATGTTGACCACACTATAGAAGGGGTAGAGATACGTAGTAATCGCATATTGTCGTGACGAGCCACGCGGCAAGCCAGTCTTTGTTGTCGGTTTGTATCGGGAAGAGTGGCTGCTGATACAGCGTCTTCGACAGCCAAGCGACGAAGCAAACAGCCAATACACCATAAAAGATCTGAAGCTGGTTTGCCTTGAACATGGTTTTTTGTGCTTCAGCTTAGGTATCGAAATGAAATGTATGTTGATATGATGTGAGAGAGGTGATGATGTGAGGTAGATCTGACAAAAATCGCGTCACTAGTGTATGGCAGTAGCATCAACAAAGATAATGTTACAGGACATTATTATACGAGACTCTTTTATGTATAGCTACAGACGCTTCGATCTATGGCTTTTCGGTATCCACGGAAGTAATGCTCCAAACACGGATGCTTAGACAGAAAACCTAGAAACATGATTTAGACGCCAACCCTGTGTTGAAGAGTAGCAACTATTTGTGTTCTATAATAATCGCCCAGCACAGCCTACTCTCATTTTTTGCATGCGCGACGAGATTCACAGTTGAAAGCAAGTACAGGAAGCGACTCAGTTCTCGTTCCTCATGGCAGCTCTCTATTTTCAAATTGATACCAAAGAAGAAAAAGATTACCTCGATTTTCGTTTCGCCAGATAAAAGCAGTCTTTTATGGATCAAACACAGGCAAGCATCGTAGCGGACCACCCGATACCGTGACTTATACATAGATTGCTGTTTCTAGTACTTGCTGCAGCTGCAGTATTCCGTCTTACAGATCAGGAAATAACAAGGGGGTTGCGTGGCAGGTACGCTGGGGTGGGAAAAGCATCCTTGGAAGGTATTGTCTGATACAAATCAATTCGGGCGTTATGATATTGACTCATTCGTCGCCTCCCTTCGCATTTTTCCTCTGTTGATCCTTCTTCGCCTCTTTCTTCTGATCCTTCTTAGCGGCTTTCTCCATCTGCTTTACGGCCTTCACTTCGCTTCGTTGTTTCTTTTCCCATTTTTGGCGCTCTTTTTTACTCAATTGACTGGGATCTGCTACATCGACTAGAGCTACAACGTTACAATCTTCAGCGTTCTCTTGGGCTTCGCGGACTGTGGAGGGAGTGGGCTTGAGTTGGCGGGGAGGAGCCTGTGGTGTTGGTGCTGGAGCAGCAGGTGCATCTGATGCTGGAAGTGCGACAGCAACTAAAGATTGTTGCATTTGATCTGTGGTAGAGCTTGCAGTTGGTTCCTTCTTAGATGTTTTGGCTTTCTCTGTAGTTTTTGTCCCACCTTTGTTCGTGCCACAGGAAGAAGAACTACAACTACTCTTATTTCCGCCACTCTTCAGCGAATGCATCAAAGCTTGAATTGCTCGATCTCCAGCTTTTTCCCGGTTTTCCCGCTCCTCTGCCGCCATCTCCTCCTCAATTTCTTCTAGTTCAGCCTCTTCCTTCTCTCTACTGAAACGTAATTCGCATTTCCAACCTTCAGGGAGATTCTTGTTGTTGGCTTGTTTGTTGACCAAACTCAAAGACCACAGGTCATCCAAAGCGCATTCTCTTCTTGGTCCCACTTCATAAGTGCCACCGAAAACAAACAGCTTTTCTTCTGCGACAACTGCTTGCGCACCTATGCGACCGCGGGGGAAGCGGGGTGTTGTTGTTGCACGAGGAGAAGAGGAAGATTGAGAATTGGTATCTTGTTGGTCTGCAGACTGTCCAGCATTCCCCAGTAACAACTTCACCAAATCGACACCACCGGTTTCATCTGACAATTTCGCATCCCTAACTAAAGCCAGCTGTTGATTCTTGAGGACATCTTTGTTCAGCTGCTCCTGTGTACAACTATTATCGCTAGTCTTCGCCTCACCATCACCCAATGCAATTGAAGAAGGCGGTCCTTCCTCTTCTTCCATCGAAGCCTCCAATAGCGAATAAGGGGAGTAGAAGATGCTCCACGTCAACGTTTCCATATCTAACATGACAACGTCGGAGTGAAACACTGCAAGACCGTTCTTTTTGGCATCACCCTTGTCTTGGACGACATCGGAGACTCCGCCAAAAAACAGGACGCGATTGTCACCGCACGGAGCACAACTGATGCCAGAACGTGGGACAAATTTCCGTTCAATGCGAACTTTGGGAGCGGTGTTTTCTGAGGCATTAGATGCTTCTTCAGTTGCAGTGCTAGTTTCTGCAGTTGCTTTCTCTTCAGCTGCCTCCTCAGCATCTGCCTTTGCTCCATCATCACCACCGCCACCAGCATTTCCAGCAGCCTTAGCTTTCTTCTTAGCTTTTTTCTTGGCACTTTTTGATACTGGCGCGCCGCCTTCTTTACCACTCCCATTGGGACTAGCAGGTGCAGCATCGCAGATTTCTCTTGCCACAGAGAAAGCGTCCGGGAGGCCAGTCGTTTTCACTTCTGACCATTCTAGAGTCTCAGTGTTGAACATCCAGAGATCAGTGAGGACTTTGAGATCCCCCTTAGCGCCAGTACAGGAACCACCAAAGATGTAGAGTTCGTTCGTCCCTCTGGTCCACATAGAGAAGCCGGCACGAGCAGCGGGCTTAGCAATTTTCTGTCGCTTGTCTCGGACCCACTTGATACCGGTGAGTTTTTTGGCGGCTGTTTGGAAGGTTCAATTTTCAGTAAGCATGTGTGACTGCGTGATATAATAGTCCTTCGTTGAAAGAAAAAAATCCTAGGTAAAATGATGGGTGCACGAGGCAATTTAAGTAACAAGTAGAATGATCAGTAACACTGCAATTCACAGTCTAATACGAAAAATTACCTCCATCACCCGAAGCTACGGCATCAGCTTGCCCTCCAATCTTTCTATTTTTCTTGTTTCCACCATTTCCTCCAGGTGCCGTATATTGCAATTCCCCGCCATAAAAATCGCTCAGATATTTGACATTTCCGTTCTTCTGTTCCGCAAACCCGCCAAACAAAAACACTTTCTCCCCCAACACTACCATGCGGTGCCCTGATCGTGCACAGGGTGCATCATCGCCTACTAGGATAAGTTTGGTCCACGAATTGGTAGCATTGTCAAAATGCCAAGTGTCGTCGAATTGACGAAACCTACGGCCATCCGCAGATGCCCACTCACCGCCAAAGACCAGAACACCGTTTTCGCCGACTGGAGCAGACTGGTGTGCAGAACGCGCACAAGGGCCCTCTGTCGATGCGCTTGAGAGTTCTAGCTCAGAAAATTTTGCTGCTGCTCCAGAAGAAGCAGACGCGCCACCAGCTGAGAGTGTGAAAACATCCTTGTGAAAAGCGATTTTGTCGTCTTCGCCATTAGCTGCTTCACCGCCAAAGAGGAGAAAGCTTGTTGAGGAAGCAGAGTCTCCAAATCTGGTCAAAGAGAAATGAGATCTTGCTGGAGGCTGGACTCTTGGTGTTTCTACTGTGACTAGATCGGGACAATCGTCGTCATCCGAGGAGTCGTCTTCCTCTTCCTCGCTGTCTTCGTCCGCGGCTCGGGCTTCGATCGGATGCTCTTCGGTTGTCGCAGAAAAACGAACAGACTTTTTGATATCCTGCTCCGTAGATTCCTGTTTCAAGGAAGAAGTCGTACTCGGCGTCGCGTCACAGGATGTAGGTCCTTCAGCATCGTCAGAAAGAGCTTCGGAGGTCTCAGACTTAGTTGTAGCTTTCGTCGGAATACTCATATCCACGCCTCCTTCTTGGCCTGTAGTCTTCGCTACCCGCCTTTCATGCCTTTCACGTCGCACTTGTTTATCAGCGAATTTCTCTTGTTTCTTGTCTGCTCTTGCACGTTTTGCCTGTTCAAACTTCGCCATCCGCCTTTCCCGTTCAGCTTGCAGTCGCCTCACTTCCGCTTGTATGGATTGGAAAATGTCTGTGCAAAACGGATGCCAGACTCTCCCTACCTGTTTGTCTGGATGCCAAGCGAAATACATGGCACGTACGGCTTTAGCATGATCGCAGTTCATGTCGATAGCCCATGCTTTCAACTGCTGCATCAGCTTGCTCTCGACCTTCTTCTTACGCTCTTCGCATTCCTCTACTGAATCGCCAAGATCTTTGGGCAGGAACGGGATGTAGTAGGTCGCGTCCTGCTTTTTAGCCCCAACAGACTTCTTGCAGGTAGCAGGTTGATCCTCGTCTCCATCTTCGGAACCACACGACCCTGAATCTTCTTCACCATCTACTTCTCCATTGTCGTGACCATCCTCGTTACCATCTTCTCCTTCATCTGAAGACTCCTCTTCTTCCTCTAAACCAGATCCACCAGGCATTCCTCCATCACCCATCGCCTCTACATCGTAGTCCATTCCACGAACTAAACCTCCAGACTTCCGATCAGCTTTTACTGCTTTCTGCATAGCTTTTCGAAACGCAGCATCCTGCTTCCGCCCCCCAAGGGTTTTCCTCATACTGCGGGGAACATTGTCTTCCCTCTCTGCAGTCTGTTCCGCATGGGAACGGGCTTCCTGCTCGGTCTGAGCGGAGCCCTGCGCAGTGTCCGGACGCGAACGATACATTTTTTTCGTTTTTTTTTGGTCGTGGAGCAGAGGTTGTAAAAGAATGAAAATGTAAATTCAAACTACAATCATGGAAAGATGAATTGCAAATCTTTGTCTATCAACGAACATCCACAAAGACAAATATAACAAACTCCACTACCTGCTGCGCTGATACAGATGAATTAGATGGAGAATCAAAACAAAAGCAAGACATGCGAAATGACACTATCAATAGAGGGATATCTGATCTTCTGCGCGGGATAGGGAACAGGAGTGCGCTGACCGTTTTGTTGAAACTCATTGTGTGATCCCATGTAGGAGGACAGATCGTGTTTGAAGATCTGCGACGAGGTTTTTTGACATAAGACCATTCAAGAGCCAACTCGTCCTGTTTTCAAAGCAGTAAAAGAACTCCAGATCGGTGAAAAGTGAAGGAATCATAATCACAAGCTTTTAAAGATCTTTTCCATCAATAGGGCTAGAAGTCCCCTTATACCTGTCAAATAAAGATAGCCTATCCACAGTCCTGATTTCTTGAGCGACCCCCAGGCATTCTGGCTCGCGTGACACGCGTCACAGCGACCGCAATGCCCGAGAGACTTTAGCAAGAAGTTACGAAGGCAGGACGCAGTGGCGCTGGCACTTGGTCAGCATTTTGGCCCTCTTGGTCTTGGGCTACAAGTGCTGTAGTTCGATCCATCAAGCTTTTAAAGATCGTTTCCCTCAACATATTTCTTAAACAATGCCTGATTCGCTTCCCTCCCTCCATAGCGATCATTTTGAACCCCCAGTGGGTCCCACTGTAGTTGCAATGCTATGGCACAGTTCTTAGAACAAGTGAGAACTGTTTCGTCGACGACCTTACTCCGACACCTGGCATCCCGCCAACAGAAGGCACAGAGCAGCATTGGCGCACGTCGGTCGTCGCCTGTCGATCGGTACATTTCCGCATCTAATTAGAGGCTACGGAATTACATTCTTCAGAACATCCCACCTGCCCTCTTTTCTACTTGCAAAAGAGTGAGGGATGGTGGTGAAGAATGCAATTCGGAAACCCGTAATCTAAGAGATCCAATTGCCTCTTTTCGCGCAACCATGCGGTTCTGCGCCTACTTTCATCAGGCACTGTTGAGCTCCCAGTACACGACTTAGGACCAAAACTATTGTGGTCCTGGTGCTGCCCCAAGTGGAGCAATTGCTCTGTGCCAACCGCAGGTATAATAGGTGATCGTTTAGGCCTATTGTTTTGCAATTTTGCAACTTTAGCTGCTGCTTCTTCTTGCTCACGCTCCATCGTTCTCAGAGCGTTTTGGGCGTAAAACTTCATCATCTTTCTGCGAGCGTTATTGCGGAGAGACGCTGGGCCGAAAAGGGAACTTGCAGCGAGATTACGAATCCGTTGAGGTGAGGAGGAAGACGCAGATTTAGATGCTGCACCACTACCAGTCGTGCTGCTTACTGCTTTCGCTGTACAACTCGATGAACCAGCGCTACTTCCTTGTTGACCACTAGTACCAACAGCAGGAGCAGCTTTCTTATTCCCAGCAGAACTAGATGATGCGCCAGCACTGAAAAACATCTTCGGTACTGGCTTTTCTTCTTTTTTGAATCCATTTGCCTCTCGGAATCGTTTTTGCAAATCTTTCTCCGCGTCACCGCTGAAATGGAACTCAGTCGCCAGGCTTTTCGCACATTCCAACGTTGGATATAGCTTTTTCGACGACTCCAAAACCAATCTCCGCTTTTTCTCTTGCAACTCTTCAGAGTCCGCTTTTCGCTTCTTCTGAAACATCCCAGTAAACGCTAAAACATTCATATGTCTTGGCTCTTTCTTCTTCTTTGCAGTAGCATCTTTGACCACCAGACCAAGCTGCTGTGCTTTCTCAGCCGCTTCTTTGGCAGCTCGCTCAGCCTCCTCGTCGTAGTCCTCATCTTCGTCTTCCTCGCCATCATTAAAGCCAGCTACTCGAAGATGATCTTGTGGCAAAAATCCAGCGTAGAGGTTTGATGCTGTTGGACGCTCTCTTTCGTTGCGTTTCTTCAAAAACCTGTCCATCAAACGCGAAGATCCACCCTTCGTCGACGCTCCTCCTGCTCCTCCTGCTGTCCTTGATGAAGAAGGAGGAGCTTCTCGTATTCACGATAATATATATCGATATGATGCTGTAACTGAGGATAATATATATCGATATGATGGTGCTGTAAATGAGGATATAATGGAGAAAATTCAACTAAGGACTGCAAAAATCCGGACAAAATTCAAACTTCTCGGGCACGATACGAATCCACAGAACACTCGCCGCCTACTGCGCTCCCTTCTGGAAAACCCTCACCCAATTGCGAGCCAAGAACCTCGGGCGCCCTCCAAATCCCCGCGCCCCTCCAGAATCCCCCAGCATACATTTGCAGGCTGGTGCGGTGGACTCTGGAGGGGCGCGGGGACTCACATGAAACGAAACCAAACGACAGAAAAACCAAGAGAAAACAAGTTACAAAAGTCGCTAAGCGGAGCACTTCCAGGACGAGGAGGCGACAATAAAGACCGTTTTTGTGCAGTTCTTAGTTGACTTAACGCCATTCTAATCAGCCACCTGCGGAAGCACCAGAGGCACAGCGAGCACGCCACACCATCGAAACTTAACAAAAAGAGGAGGCGCAAGCCCTTGAGAATTCAGGCGGCAACCGGTCCAGCCCTTCTTGAAAAACGCCACGAAATTGAATAAACCTCTCTAATGTTTGCCGGGTTCCCGCTCGCAAGGCCATTTTTGGAAAAAAATCTGAAGACATCTTTTCAGTTTTTTCATCAAAAATGGCCTAGCGAGCGGGAACCCGGCAAACAATAGAGAGGTTTATTCAATTCCGGCGAAACCTCCGCAAAGTTGTCCGCTGAAATACTTCAAAAGAGTGCAGACAACGCCAGCAAACGCCCCCGACAATCTGCGCACACACGGCGGCGCGCGTGAGTGGTCTGACCATTTAAGGGCGGCGGCGCGTCTCTCTTCTTTGTAAAAACTAATCCCACCCGGCGCGAGAGCCTCGGGGCGCCGGGTGGTCGAAAGTCCAACACTTAACAACATGAAAAGACCCAAGAACGAAGAACCTCGGGCGGAGTGTCTCAAACCTCTCCGATTATGGCGAAAAATTCGACCACAGACAAGTGGGGTTAGAATGGAGAAAATTCAACTAAGGACTGCAAAAATCCGGACAAAATTCAAACTTCTCGGGCACGATACGAATCCACAGAACACTCGCCGCCTACTGCGCTCCCTTCTGGAAAACCCTCACCCAATTGCGAGCCAAGAACCTCGGGCGCCCTCCAAATCCCCGCGCCCCTCCAGAATCCCCCAGCATACATTTGCAGGCTGGTGCGGTGGACTCTGGAGGGGCGCGGGGACTCACATGAAACGAAACCAAACGACAGAAAAACCAAGAGAAAACAAGTTACAAAAGTCGCTAAGCGGAGCACTTCCAGGACGAGGAGGCGACAATAAAGACCGTTTTTGTGCAGTTCTTAGTTGACTTAACGCCAATATATATCGATATAATGATGGCGATAGGCTATGATGAGGATAACTAAGAATAGACTGCTGTGGTTGATGAAGAAGTACTACCTGTAGCTGTTGTAATAGTGGTATTATACTACCTATACCTTACCTTATAACTATTCCCACCTCCTCCACCTAAAAGAGTTCTAGTGCCCCCCGTTGTTGTACCGACATCTCCACTCAAAAAAGGTCTTGGGTCAAACTCCTGCGGCCACAAGGCATCGACATCCACTTTTCCATCTACTTCCACAACACTCCATCGTTCAGAAAAACAATGCGTACGTTGAGCACAAAAACCGGACTGATCCCGTCTATTTCTTGATGCGTCTCCGACTCCTGGAATGAAACCCGTAGCAGGTTCTTCATCGGAGGAAGAGTCTTGTTCAGCGTCATCAGTTGGTTGAGGCGGAGGGTCGATGAAGTTGTATCGAGAGTTCTTGTTGAGGTCTTGTTCAGAGAAGGGATCCTTCATCTTGTTGTTCGATGTTGTCGGTACCAACAACATGTTGGTTGTGTTATTTTCCTCTCTGACTGAGGAGGACATTTTTTGTTGTGAAAGAACTAGCAAAGTGTTAGTCAGGCTACCGAATCGAAAGTTATTAAAACGAAAAAAGTAGAAATCAACAGAAAAATGGAGGGAAGAACTAGATGAGCCATTCCATGAGACAAAGTCACTGCTCCGGTACTCCTTGATACAGTTTTGATCAGAGGGGAATCGGAGGATTGGAGCCAACGAACAGACGGCATCTGAATACTTGTACGAAAGCAGAGGGCAAACGACTCTAATTTCCGGTGTTGAGATGTCTCGTTACCCCACAGGGGAGTCCATTCGGTTCATTTTTATGTGAAATCGAAAAAGCGAATAATAACAGCAGCACATGAATGTCATCATAATCTCATTCTGAGGAGATATTCAGCGTAGAGTACATTTGGAGTTGTGTCCAATGAAGATTGATAGCACACACACGACCGGATCGATGAATTACTCCCCTATTAGATCAGAGCACTTTGCGTCACCAAGACTTCATCTACTGACAGTACTCAAATATCTATGACAGCGATGAACTTGACACCCACTTGACCCGGACTTGGTAATTTACACGAATGAAGACAAAACAACAGAAATAATGCGCACGCATTGTGTGATTTCTACAAGAATGCAACAAAAAGCGAAAGTGTACTTCTGTAAATATACAACCACCTTCCTAGCAGAAGACTTACGTCTATGAAGATGAGGACACAAAATTAAAATACCTCGCACAAAAAGATCTCAACCTTTTTGTTCCAACAGTCCCTCACAGGTGCCCATGACCATGCGAAGGCCATCCACATCGACTTCGTGAAGGAGGGCCATAATCGCGCATAGTATGTTGTCGCTCCGACGCTGCTCTGCTTCGGTAGCGCCGCCGTGGTGCTGGTAGTGATGTTGTTGGTAGGATATAGACGCTGTGAAGGGACTATCGGAGAAACAGTTGCCCAATTTGGGGCGAAGTCGTCTCTAGCTCAAATTGGGGCGATACAAGTCAGCTGGTGCGTGATCTGTATGAACTTACTTAGGGGGGAGCTGCGTCGGCGATTTTATTGGTGTCATCGGCTTCATGGGAATCATTTGCCTGGGATCTTGGAGCCTTATCGCGATCTTGAGCCTTATCCTGATGATCTTCCTGCTCAAAGGTTTCAGGGTCTTGGTGCTCATCATCACCATCTTACTCAGGGACAGGTTTAGCAGATCGATCGCTTACACAGTTGCGCAATTTGGGGCGAAGTCATCTATATCTCAAATGTAGCATATTTTTGGATGGGGTGACAAACATCAAGTAGGTGATCATGTACTCGAATAACAGGGTGGTATAACTCAGAAACACGTAGTGGTACCCCGTCATTTTCTGGTGACGTAGCAACGACTTTTGACCAGACAGGCTTTTGTGACGGGGGATCCATAGGTGGAACGGAATTATCTGTGGGCGTCACAAAAGCGTCGTAATTTGCAACTCCATGAGGGTGTCCATTTACTCCATTGTTACTAGGATAGTGCTGCTCAGCGTAACCATCGTTCTCCATACTAGCAGCCTGATCCGCAGAAGTGTACGCTTTGGCATTATAATCTTGCTTCGGAGGAGATGCATGTTGACCTTGATGAACTTGATGGAGTTCCTTAGCAGGATGATTCCCATTGGTACCACTAGGTGCATTCTTTGGGTGGTGGTCTTGTGGTTTGATTGACGCAGCTGATGCGGCAGAAGCAGCTACTCCTGAACTAGTAGAAGATGATGATCCCCCGACTACATAATTCACTATTGGTTCTTCGTTCTTCTCACAACCACCCCTGACACCACCGCTTTTTGTTGGTGACACAACAACACCTCCGGTAGAAGATGACAAATTTTTATTCCTCCTCCCAGGACTGAACTCAGGAGAAGTGCTGGTTGCTACCTCCTGCATTTCCTGCCTTCTGCGTTCATGATTCGGATGCAACACCAATTTTAGAGCTACCGCCTCGCACCCCTGAGCCCATGCTTAAAAAGGAGGCCAAGGATGGCGCTGAGGAGGATGCTTCAGCGGTAGCCTTAACAATTCATGGTCTGGTACACTGTTGCGTAGTTGTCTCACGTTTCGCATATCCCGAGAATCCAAAGTCCTAAGAAGGGTTGGGATGAACAACACTTAAGTATCATGATCCTAGAAGATCAATGACGTCCTAGAACAATGACGGTACTTTGAGCTCATACCTTTGACTACGTCTACGCCCAATCAAGGTTCAAGGTTGAGGGTCCACTTGCTCGCGGCCAGGCCGCGCCAGCAGGGACGACTTAGGTTCGCGTAGACGCATAAGTTGTAAAATACAACATAAGAGTACGCCATATGTGGATTTTCGTTTTTCCACAATGCTTCGTGGATTTCACGCGCACTTGGTTTTTTCACACTCCCACTTTGTTCGATACCCCTTGACAGGGAGGATCGTCGACTCGGGCCCCGTCTCGCACTCATATCACCAGTTGCTGAGCCACTGCCGCTGGGAATTAGAGCAGGAGGTGACAGTGAGTCCCAGTAAAACCTTTTGCTCCACTATGGAAAGAGAAAAAATAGGTTACAAAGACAACAAAGCTATTGTAAAAAAGCCATAACGCAGCCGCGGCTGCTCTGGTGACAGTTGGACTTGGAGACTCGAGACCACCCTGATATAAGGTAGAATCCAAGCGTTGTAGTTGCGGTAATCGTTGCCGCACGTAGGATTTGTAATTTTCGACATCCGCGATGGGATTGTCCGCTAGCCACAAGACTTTCAGTTCCTGGAGCTGTGCTAGTTAGAAAGATTTATAATAGGAGGTCAGGAGGGTGTGTAGTATTCAGTAGAAAGATCCTGGAAATGTGCTAGTACTTTCTTAAAAACATTTAGTACAATCGTGGAGCGTGATAGAATGCAGACAACCACTAGTTGACTGCATTCGGAATAATCATAATGGTTTCTCATAATCTAAATGCCGAATCTCTTGCAAATCCCGAATATCGTTTTTCCTCAGGTACAGTTCTCGCAGATTCTTACAGGCAGCAAAATGTCTTAAGCTCTGGATCCGATTCACGCTAAGGGAACACACTTCCAGATTGGCTGAAAGTGGACGGGTTGTGAAAAGATGCGAAGTGACAGCGCAAAAGTAAAACGCTTTAGGAGAAAGCCGCCAGCCTAGTATTGATGTAAATTGCGGCATCGTTCAACATACGGTGATCCATGTCCAGCATTGTGATTGATGACATTGACATTATAGAACAAGTACGCAATCGTTCCAATAAGCTGATGTCCACGAGATCGTTGCCCCAAAGGTTTAGATTCCGGACTTGGTCCAAATGTGCGCACTTAGCACGCGAGAGGACGAGGTCCTCCGTCAGACTCGGAAATTTCACGTTCTCTGGAGGTGCCATGATGTTCTTGTTAATTCTTTGCTTGCCATGAAGAAGCAGGCGCTCTTTGTGCTTGGTGTTTTTAGCGTTCTTAGGCAGCTTACTTTTAGAGTATTGAGATTTATAATCTATGGGTGATAGATTGTAACTGTTCTTCAGTATGGGTTTTTGTATCTCCTTTAGAGGAGTACTATGTAGTTGAACAACGATTTTTTCTACTAGGCATAGCGGTGTAGTGCAGGACTTACTTCTTGTTGACGCGCTGTCTGGACAACAACAGCTAAAAAGCTTCTTCTTCGTTCTTGGACAACGAACAGAAAAATTTTCATCTTGCCTTCATCGTCATCCACTCAGAGTTGTGCTTTTTTATCTTCCTGAAATGTCTAAAACTGCATGCGGTCTCTCAACGCTTCTGATCCGACGAGACGGACATGCTTATTCTACCTCATAGGAATGAGGCTCGACTCTTTTACATATTTTGGTCATTTTAGTATGAATATACCACAGGGGGGGCCTCCCTCCCTGGTACATATATAACGTCTCCAATAGCTCC
This sequence comes from Amoebophrya sp. A25, assembly GCA_905178165.1. NCBI lineage: Eukaryota > Dinophyceae > Syndiniales > Amoebophryaceae > Amoebophrya > Amoebophrya sp. A25. The sequence continues at coordinate 607,740 of CAJINU010000078.1, forward strand.
TCAAGGCGAACAGCAGCTTCTTGTACCCTACTGGAAGATTCGGCTTGCGCCTTCGTCCACTTGAAGTTGAAGATGTATGTTTAAAAGCGTCTTCATTATGACAATAAGTAAAGTCGGACAATATGTTGAAAGAGCAAGTACTTTTTGTCAATCTGATGTGATGACCCTTTTAGCGTACTTCAAGGAGCATCTTTCGTTGGTGAATCCTTCCATAGTTAGAACAAGCAATAGCAAGAATCGTGTATTCATCATTCGTGGGGTAAAAGCGACAATCCGACCAATCTATGCATCCTCTCCTTATAAAAGTACAGGGAGAAGGAGAACTCATTTTCAAACAATTTTTGTGTTCATGACTAGTCCCGGGTAATCATTCAAAGCAATACGTAATAATTCAAAGTTTTCAATTCCTTGCTCTTTGTTTACAAGCCTAACCGACCAAAAAGTCTAATGGCGCTTATATTGTTTTCGGTATCTCTTCGCAACTCAAGTAACTCAAACTCTCTCTCCACCTCGGTCAGCCTTAGATGAAATAATTCTTCTGCGACGAAGCGAAATAAATTGCGTAAGGGTGAACACACGAAAAAGGGTAGTTCTCAATAAGTAGGAAGTTTAGACACGCGCTAAGTGCTTCCAGCGTTGTCTATTAGTTTTACCTGCCTGCACAGCTGCACAAGTCTCCGGCTGGTGCATTTTTAGATATGGTAATTGCGATGGTTTTCCGATGACATCTCCCAAGACTTATGATAGTACTAATAGGATCAGAAAGCAAGGAAACGAGATCAGCAAGGCAACAAGGCTAGATTACCTTTTTCAGCAGTGTTACAGCATAGGAACGCTCGACTCCTATTTTCTTATATTTTTGCATTCTATAATATTGTTTTTATGTTTTCATTTTTTAGAGAAAAAAAAACTGACAGACTGTGGATCATCATCTTCAATGGCCATCGCCAGCACTTCATAACAAACATCCGAAGATCCAACAGGCATTTGTTGAAAATGGAGAACGAAAGGGGGAAGCTTTGTACTCCGTTTCTCATTCTATCTCAATCACCACGATACAATAACAACTTTCAGAAGAATGATCAAGAAAAGCAAGTGAAATGGTCAGGAACTGCATAAGCAACCATCATCACAAGTCGGTCCTTGCTCTCCAGATAATTCGACGCATGTTCTCCTATACTTCTTGTGACGTAGAAACGTCAATGCGCAGGTGAATAATACAAAGATCTAACGATACATAAAAAGCGCAGTAACGAGTTACCAATAACCATAAAGTTTCTGTGCTGGTCAATGCATCATATCCTATGACCGACCTGCTCTTTTAAGGTCTCATTGATTGATTGATTGATTGATGTACCCATTCTCGGGGTTTAGCCTCTTTAATTATGAGTGCACGTCATAAGGAACGATAGTTCTGGTCAGGATGCCCGCACCAACAGGTCTCATAACGACTTCTACTTGTTCTAGTCAGTGGATTATAGTTGAACTAGAAGTGGTGTCTCTTAGTTGTTTAAAAACGATAGGCCGATAGGATTAGCACCTGTCGTTAGGTAATAAATCATATAGCTGCTCAAGGCGAAATTAGATGTAAAATATATCTACGTTCATTAACCTATTGGATGGACTAGTTTGACAATATGGACCAGTTTGATAATATAGACGTTAGAGCCTGGAGACTGTCCGCCACTCTTTCACTAGTCAGTATTAGAACGACTTCTACTTAATTATCGCCCTCCTAGCCACATGATCACATGGGATCTCTCACAGGGTTTAACCTCACTTAACAAGTCCTAATAGTGAGTGAGGACATAGCAGATTGTCGCAGCTGTCCTCCACAATGCTGATAGAATGCACCACGAGGACTCTGAGGGGTGACCCGACGCAATTAAGTGGATACACCACGACTATGAGGGGTGACCCTACACGTTGTGGAAAAAATAGAGAGAAGGATACTGCGAGCAATCCTGAGATCAATCTATCACACAGTTGTTTAACTGTAGAGATTGATCAAAATCATCGTATTAGAACCATATGCCGCTACAGAGGTGAACATCACACCGTTGCTGGACCTATGAAAAAAAAAGTGTGCAGGATCGCTGTGGTCGTGAACAAAGCCAATATTATAATGAGGTTTACCTAGGACTTTTCAAAGTCAGTATTTCTATGGAGTAAGTTTGTAAGAGGACACCCATCAAGTCCCCGAAGCATCTGCGTCCAATATTATAAATACATTTTCGTCTGTGCATAAGAGGCGCCAGCCATTATGGCAGGAGATGATACACTCGCCCCATATCATCTCGGTGGCCTGGCTGCAGGTACAGCTGCTCCTGCTGAATCTGCTATGAAAGCATCCCTTGTGGCTTAGCCCAGTTTCCATGCTGCTGCAGCAGGTCCTGCTGCTGGTGCTGCTGCTGCATCTGTTGTAGCAGCATCCCTTGTGACTGTAGGTCATTAGCCCAAGGCTGCTGCTGCTGGTCCTGCTGCTGCTGGTACTGCTGCTGCTGGTACTGCTGCTGCTGCTGGTACTGCTGCTGCTGCTGGTACTGCTGCTGCTGGTACTGCTGCTGCTGGTACTGCTGCTGCTGGTACTGCTGCTGCATCTGCTGCGGCAGCATTCCTTGTAACCGTGGCCCATTAGCCAAAGCTCCTGGCGGCGGCTGCTGCTGGTACTGCTGCATCTGCTGCGGAGGCATCCCTTGTGTCTGTGGCGCATTAGCCCAAGCTCCTGACTGCGGCTGGTACTGCTGCTGCATCTGCCGCGGCGGCATCTCTTGTGACTGTGGCCCATTAGCCCAAGCTTGTGGCTGGTGCTGGTACTGCTGCTGTTGGTACTGCTGCTGCTGCTGCATCTGCTGCGGCGGCATCCCTTGTGGGCTACCACAGCCTGTTATCCTTCGTGAGCTATCGTTGTGCCCCTGTTGCATTTGCAATGACATCTGGTTCGCTACTGGTCCCTGCATATATTGCGGATTGTGGCAGCCTTCTAGCCCAGGCGGGGGCCTGTGATGACGCTGCTCCCAAGGAGAATGGACCATGCCATTCGTGTCGTGGTAGTTGCCGTTCGACGACACGTGGTTTGCTTCATGCATTGGTGGTCCTGCTTGATTATCGTATGCTTGACCATGCGGTGGCTGCGCATGGTTCTTACCGAAAGGTGGGCTCGGTTGCCCTTTTCCTCCTCTTCCCCGTTTCTTCGGTGTTCCCTGATCACGTTGATTTCCTTCTGGAGATTGTCCAAGAAAGCCTCCAGACGAGTTGGCCTCCCGTTTTTTGCGAGAGTTTTCAACATCTTCCCAGATTTTTTCAATCTCTGCTTGTAACGCATCGTCAATCAAAATTTCTCTTTGTTTAGTACTGACATCAGCACCATGATCAGCACCACCATCACGAGCTCCTTCCACTGTCAGCGCGTTCAGCTTGTTGAACGACTTTAGAAGCGTGTGCTTCTGCTCCCACGTCAAGGTCCGATCCATTTCAGGGTTCTCCGTGAAAAACTGGAGCCACAGCTTCCGCCTTTCCCTTGCGTCCGAAAAAAACTTTCGCCTGATCTCCTCGTTCTCCTTGCCGCGAAACAAGAGTTAGAGGAGCACAGCATGAAGAACAGTAAGTACTTCTGGAAGTAAATCAAATACCACTCTAAGTGCCAAGTATTCACTCATTCATTCATTCATTCGAACCACGTAGCAGCTACAACTAACTGCCTGGCTCCATGGTGACCCGAGTAGAGACACGGCAGCTACATAAGACCGACTGCTTAACGACGTGCTTAACGACAAGTACAACAGGACAATGGTTGCATCCAAAAATTTCGTCGAGTAATAGACGGAGCACGAGGAGACGGTTGTATAAGATAGTCATAGATGCAAGCACATGAGTCAGAAGAAGAATAAGTAGATCTTTATGTTGGCCAGAAAAGGACGAGCCGTGAATCTTCTCACGTTTCCTCTTCAGAAGATGTTGCCTACACTTGTGCTACACATCTCTACACGCAAACGACCAAAGCCTTAATCAATAGGTTTTCCTGCTTCGTCTGTCGGTGACGGGAAGTATTTACACCATCGCCAGTTTGGGCTCTGCGGTGACCCTTGTCTGGTCCTCGTCTTTTCTAAGATTATCTGCGACACCGGGCCTTTCTTCAAAATCTCTCTTTCCAGGGTTGCGCGCCCCCCTTCCGACTCCGTGGCCGTGAGCAAAACCAAAGGGTCGGTCCAGGCATCCTGATGAAAAGCTTCTAGCAATTCTGGAAATTCGGGAGCAGCCTTGAGGAAGAGCTTGCGGTTGCGCTCGCCCGTTGGGTCGTACGCGAGCTTTTGAACGACTTTTTTGAGATCGGATGACATCTCTTCCCGTGATCGTGTAGTTGTAGTATCTCCTCGTCCTGGATGCTGAGGGCGTGCTGTGCCGATCAAAGCCACCGCGCTCTCGATCGCGACTTCCGCCATGTTATCCGCATGTTTACCAAATCCGACTGAGAGGACCGACTCATAGCGATTCGTGTGGTACGTTGTCTTCTTCAGGCTCACGCTCTTTGGTCCTTCATGCCACATCCGGTGGCGCACCGCAAGCTGCAATGCGCCTTGCGTCTGTATTTTGACGAGGCTTACGTAATGCATCATCACAGAATATGAAAGGAGAAAGGCCAAATCAAAAAAAATGGAAGGACTTACACAGACACGCTTATCTTTCTCACCTATCTTCAAATTAACATTCTAGTCTTCATGACCACAAGCGAGATGACCTGCTAGGGCTTTCATGACCACAAGGGATATGACCTGCTACTCCTACGGCGGGTGTATCTGACTCTCTAATTATTTTAATTTCAGTTTAATTAATCACTGGAATCTTCTATTCGGCATGGTGTAGGAGGTGCCTCGGATTTAATTGACATCTATACGTCCGAAACACTTAATTATTGGACCGTAGCCATCTTAGAGACGAGACTACATAGCTCTCTTCTTTCCAGAATTTCACTTAATTCCTTATCCTACTACATAATGTCGGCCCTGCACGTAGTACATACTTCTAGTTATAAATATTGATATCTGGTGTCGCTTTCATAAGTCTCTTACCACATTTTGGTTGTCCGTCATGGAAAGCACCTGGAGACCCAGATCAGGAAAGGCGTCGAGCAATTTCATTAGGTACCGCGGGTTGTCCCTTAGCGCGGGGTCTGCGTACCTGAGTACCATTGGGTCCACGGTTCGAACGAGCTCCTTCACAAACTCCTCATCTTGCCGTAATTCGTCGCTCGCCAGCAAGAAATTCCGCAAATTGAAACTCCGCGAAATACGACTTCGAAGGTGGTTTCCGCATTCTGGATGCACTGCGACTCTCACGAAAAACTTGTCATTGCGAATGCGAGGCGGCATCACTCCTAGCAAACTCCCGGATAAGCAGAGCGCGGCGAAAACAACCTCGGGATGGTCACGGTACCCGTCTGCTGCCTGTCTCTCGTACATTCTTTGCCACAGTTGTCGTTCTGTTTCTCCCTCTTCTCTCTCGTCCCCCATTCGTGTTGGGATGTCCTCAGAAACATGCTGGTAAAAGCCTTTTTGTAGTGTCATCACCGGGTCGTCAGCTCCTCTTCGTCCAAACCTTAGAGGATCTACACAAGTACTTGGTGGCACCTTCTTGTGGATCAATCACACGATTGCGTCAATATCAAGCCACATCAGTACTTAATGCTACACTGTGGATCAATCACACGATTGCGTCAATATCCATCCACTTCTTTCTTTTCGCAACAACTACCGTCGAAATATGTAACGCGCTGGCAATCATGTTGAAAGTACTTATAACTACAACGGTTGTAACAACCTCTAGGGGCAGATATAAAGTACATCATCTTGTTGAAGTCCAAGTCGATATGTTGTATTGAAGTAGATCATCTTGAAGTCGACAAATAAGATCTCGATTTCCGTATGTTCTCTTAAGTTGAACTCGCTGTCTTCGGGAGCCTTTCGGGGTATCGGGTGATTCCTTGCTTCAATCCATTCTGCGGGACGCGAGATGTACTCTACCTCCAGTGTTTCTCCTTCAGGGCAGCTGCTGGTAGCGTGGTCCAGACACATCACACCTTTCAACAAGGTCCAAGGTTGCAGGCTCAGTCCTGTATTTGGTTCAGGTTGCACAGCATCCCCTCCAGGCTTGGCTGATGGGTCTTCATCTCCGCCTGCCTTTCTACTCTGCAAAGAGTAAACTTTGATTTTTTCAAAGGAGTCTTTAGTGTCAGATTCAAAATAGGAGTTTGGCTTGTTTTCGACGGTCTGGGCGATCCACCACTCTAGATGACGAACGGTGAATTCTGTGAGGAGTGACGAGTCGGCATCGAAGTACCTCGAAAATTTCACCGTGTGTCCGCCTAAGGAGTTGGTGCAAACAAAATGCTTCACAATCCTCCGACTCTGCGGCGTCGTGGCAAGGGAAGTACTGCTAGCAGATCTGCTAGAACAAGTATCCTCTGAATTAGGATTGATATCTTCTTGTTCACCAGCAAATCTAGAAGAGGTTCCTGACGACTGTATTTTTTTGAGATAGTAACTATCTGCCAGTTTCGCAGCCTGAATACCGTGGAGCGAGAGTGTTGCATCGTACACGAAAGGCCCATTGGCATCCTCAATTGGCCTTCTCGCCTTATAAATCCAAGGCTGTTCCTCTCCTGATCCTCCTGTACAGTCTTGAAGATCTTTGTGAAGTTCTTCAGAAGAAGAAGCTGATGCACTAGAAGAAGTAGTCGTAACTAGCTGCTGCGCATCCTTTCCTCTGTGACCACATTCGCTTTGAAGTATCATTTCGTCTCCTACGAGGTGGAACGAGACACCGCGGTCGAAGAGTTTCGTCTTGTGCCAGTACTTGAGCGAACGACTCTTTTGCTTTGGATCAACAAAGTCGTTCATTTTGTCTCGAAGCCTTCTTTGCAGCTCTTCCGGAAAGTAAACCATTGCCCCGGGATGCAGGAGGAAGGCCGTTTCTGCAAATTTGAGCGGAACGGACGAGTCGTATTTTTTCCCTATTTTAGACGAGCTACCGCAGTTGTCGCACCCTTGGCGGCATTCTTGGCCTCTTTTCTCATCATTGAAAAAAAGGCGCCAAGAATTGTTTGGAGGATGCTTCTGCGGTAGCCTTAACTATTCCAAAAGCATCATTCCAATCGAATCCCTGCAAGACGGAAGGCCTTTTCCGCACGCTCAACAAGAGCACGACGAAGTCTTTCCGCACGGATTCGTCTTTCACAAGCTCTTCTAGCAAAGTCTTTTTTTGGACATCATCATTAGTTTGTAGTTGTTGCAGAACGAGATGCTCTTCTTCAACAACTGGTTCTTGCGCGGCAATGGCACGGGCGATGTCCAAAGCGGCGGAATAGTTTCTTTGCGACTCCCACACTTCACCAACGCGCGCCAATGCGATTTGCAAGGGCTTGCGTTCCGATGCTGGCTGTTCGTCTAACACACTCTTTACAGAATACGGATCTTTTTGCACCGCTGCTAAAAGAACATCTGGGTCTTTTCGTACATGCGGCGCCGCGTATTCGAAATTCTTGTGACTCCCGTTTCTCCTAATTGCGGTGAGCACCAATGAAGGGCTACCCTGCACCAAGGACGGTCGGTCCTTCAGACTCGCCCCTCGACCAGCGCGTAAAGACGCCAGATGCTCAGCGGTACCGTGGGGTACCAGGATGTCATCGGAGACCGTGCCATCATAATGACAACCGAACTCTGGCTTGGAGTCGTTTCTTAGAAGTGAAAAGTTCCACCTGATACTTCCTGAATTATGCAGCTTCTAGGTTGTTTATTGCATGAAGAGATAAACCTAGGTTAGAAGAAGAGGAAAAACGAAGAAGAAGAGGTTAAGTCCTAGAAGAAGAGGTTAAGTACCCTGTAGTCAGAAGAAGTAGAGGTTACAGTGCAAAAGAACGCACAACTACTCAACGATGTAAATACGTACAACAGTAGAGGACTCACGTTTATTAAAAAGCGGCACCCTGCAGCTCTAAGGAAATGACGTTGGTGGTCTACTGCTTAAGGAAGAAGTAGAAATGTTGGTGTTCTATTGAGGCAAAATAGATGTTGGTTGTCGATTACTTACTTGTTGTGGATCCATGATCGGGACCACTGGCGTAAGAATGTCATCGGAACTGAACAAGTGTACTAGAAGTTGTCTATTACTTGTGCACTATTTCTGTCATAACGTAGTTAACCCTGGATAACTCTTCTCCAAATATTCTGGATCCGTGTCGAGCTTATCAGGAAGTGGTCTCTCCGTTTGTTCTGCAGCGAAGCCAAAGATAAGATCTAGATCCACCAACAGATCTTTCAAAGACCCACGCTTTTTCTTCTCCTCTTCGCTTCCTGCGGGGATTCGGATTTTTGTGCTAGCAGAACTGGCGTCCCCACTGGCAGGAGACGTTGCTGCTGATGCTGACGGAGCAGCCGGTACAGTGAGAAAAAAATCAATGATTTTTTTTCCCATCTTGACCTCCAAATCCGCAATGGAAGTCTCGGAGGTTAGTTCGCGTTCGTCTAATGAGAATTTCCCTGCCGAATCAGCACCTTTCTTCAGAGGTTGCCTGTCTTCCTCCAAACCTCCAGCAGCTTCTGTAGCTTCCTGCACGGCTTTCGAATCTTCGCTTAAAGTAGGCTGCATGCGCACTGCTGTAACATTGCGGAGGTCCATCGTTGTTGAGAACAACGTGACCAAAAACAGCACGCTCAAGTGCTGACGGGTAGACGTTGAAAGGAATTCCATTGTTTCTATGTGTTTTTGAATAAATAATAAAAATAACTTGTTGTAAAGTTAGCGAGCTAGTTAGGTAGTTAGTTAGTCAATTAGTCTTAGTTATCATGAATAACCTGTATCAATATTAGTGCTAGACGAGCAACTAGGCTTCGATTCAATAATCGTGAAGGAGCCACTCCTTGGGGATGCTGGTGCCTCAGTTGTTAGTGAATGTGAAATGAATAAAAAGAACTCAGCGATTCTTAACTACTGCTTGAAGAACGTCGAAAATTGATGCAAATGGAAATTTTCTGTTCTAGTAAGACAACAAGACGGGTAGGTTAATACAACAAGACGGGTAGGTTAATACAACAAGACAGGTGAGTTAATGCAACAAGACAGGTAAGTTAATACAACGAGACAGAGAAGTTAATACAACGAGTAAAATTCAAGACACACACCAAACCAAAGGGATCTTTTACACAGTTTTTTGTAAGTAATATTAGATGCTTTGCTTTTATTCCAACTCATTATCTGAAAATTTCACACGCAGCGAAATAGTCACTGTTTTTTGTGTTACAAATCTACAAGTATATGTAAGTGTTTTTCATTTTCTTGTCGTTTCCTCATGTTGCCTTGTTCAGATTTTTCTGGCTGTTTTTCGCCTTTTTTTGCCTGTCTTGCTTTGACTCTATTGTCATTGATTTTGTTCTCTCTCTGTACTACGGATCTTGTTATCTCTCTCGGTATTAAGGATCTTCCTGATTCTCTGTCCTTTGCTGGTCTCTGGTATGACAACGCATGCGAGCAGGATCCTGTTCATGACAGCTCTTAATTTTGTTAGTGCCGTCTTGGATTCTTCGTGATCTTGAGGATTCCGTGATCTTGTTCTTTGTTCTATATTCGTCTCGCCTGGACCAACATACTAGATCTGTTTCGTATTCTTAGAAAGTATTAAGCAGATCTTTTCAAAAAGCCAACAGTTGGTCATTATCTTCTCCGTTTTCCTTTATGATTTGTTCTTTATGATCCACCATTATGATGTAATTTGCGTATTAACTTGTTTGTTGACAAAGAGTTTTTTTCATCAAAACTAAGACAGAAAATAAAGCTCTTGCTTTGCTCGATAGTGCTTAACGCATAGTCCAAAATAAATAAAATAATAATCCGAATTATTATTCTTCGTCAACGATGTAAAGCACTTGGCGACCCTCGATTCCGCTAGTAGCTGAAGACGAGAAGTTGAATAGTTTGAGAGTCACCGCCTCGCAGTTGCGTCTCAGCTCGACTCCCAATGCATCCGCTGCTCGACGTAAAGTTAAAGCGCAGCATTCAGTGGCCACTGACTCTGAACGGAAGAAACCCCCGTCAAAGCTCTCCCCTTTCTCTTCGTTTTCCCCTGTTCTGTCAAGGGGTCGCCTCTTCGATCTCACTGACCAACCCCAATGACCATTGAAAGTTGAGCCTTAATAAAGCTTCATGTTGGCTGGTAGAGGACTCATAGTTCCTCTTCTTGTTCGTCGTTGCACGACGATTGTTCTCCTGTAAGGTAGAAGGAAGTTGACCTTCATGACCCGAGTCACCTAGGACTGCGTCGTGCCCACTTCGTTGACGAGGAGGGCCTTCGCTTCCTTCTCTCCTGCTTTCCATCCCCTCTTTGTTTTCTTCTCTGCTATGAAAAATGGGGTAATTATGTTTTCTCTCGTCCCTCCAGAATTTGTACAATAAAAAGAGCTTCTTACCAGGAAACATGGAGCCAGGGCACCCAAGTATCACTACCTTAGATCATATTCTCATTTCCATAAAAAATTCCACCATGCTCTTCCCCCTCACCCGCGCCTGATAGCGAAGACTGTTCGACGACCACTAAGCTGCGAATTGCTGAGCATAACGCATCGAGGGACAATGCAAGCAAGTCAGAACGTGGCAAAGCACCGAAACATCGATGAAAAATTAGCGCTTACAAGAATTCATTTTGTACCTTCATAGTGTGGTCTCAGCATCCAAGAAGCAAATGAGGCCGAAGTCCTCTGTGAGTATGAATTAGTATGAGCCCTAAAAAAAGAACAGTAGCACCACGGGAGTGCAAAAGCCTTGCTTCTACTGGTTGAAGTTCGAAGTGCGGAGACAAGGGCACAAAACACCCTCCAGGCGCTGCGAGCAAACCAAACAGTTGTCGGACTAATGTTCTGAGCTTAGAAGCAGAGCTGTGATGTTTTTCTTTTGCAGGAGGTGACGCAACAGGATTTATTTGGTTTAGTGCTGAGAGGACATCTTTTTCGCACTAGTGCTAGTCGAAGTGAATGATAACATCTAACCTCCTCCGAAGATCAAGAATCACCAGGAGGCCTAGAGGCAGACGATGTGGATGAGAATATTTAGACAAGTAGGGTGCATAATCTCATCCACATCGTCTGCCTCTAGGCCGCAATACAAGATCGTACGAAACCGCCGACCTTCGAGCTTCGCCAACGGATCCTCAAGTTCAATCAAGTCAACATTATCAAATGTGTTCGTGTGTTTCTTTGTTTTTGTAGCTGTTTGTCGCCGCTCATCAGTATTGTTTGAGCTGTTTCGCAAAGCTTCCACTGCAGAGGCTAAGACGCTTCCGGCTTTTGTGAGGACCTGTGTGTTATCTTTATCAAGGCTCTTGGAAATCGCGATTTCCAGATGAAGTGCAGGAGGAGATTGAATACTACAAAAGATAAGCATGATTCTCATCAGCAATTATGTTTTCTTTACTGTTGCTGGTAAAAGAAGTGCTCCTAAAGAGTAAAGACGATAGCTAGTGATTCGGTGTATCCATATTAGATAATCATAAGTTGTTCCCCATGTTTGTAAGTATCCATTAAAAGAATTATACCGTAACGGTGGATCCCCTTCCCGTCCCAAGTTCATCGTGTTGAATCGAAGTGAGCCTCCATGCAAGAAAAACAAGTGAAGGTGCAGTTCCAGCAAGTAAAATGTCATCATCAATTGGTAATCGGGCCGCCAGTTCTAGTCCAGCTGTCAGTGGTTCCAGCAGAGAGAATTAGAGCCTTCTCTTGTGTTGATTCATTTCCCAAACTACAATCAAGAGGACGCTTAAGAGGAGCGGAGGAGACCTTAAGAGAGGAGAGACAGGGACGCCTCGAGACCGGACGCGCCTAACACAGGTATAGGGAAGACACAGGTATAGGGCACAAATATTAGATTTGTAAGTACTTCCGGAATTCACTTTCAGAGAAGCGCTTTTCCTTTCAGAACAGTGCTTTTCCCTTCAGAAGAGATGGATTCCCGTGAAGCATAAATCAACTATCGTCCCCGCCTCGAGCAACGGCTGCGCAGAAGTTGGCCACGCTGACTTGCGGCTTCCTGAGTGGTAAAGCGAGCGGCGCAGTGCCTCTGCATCTGCAAAGACAAGGACACTGAGGTTAGAGCTGCTTCGCTTCCTTTCTTTTCTAGTTCGTTGACTTATGTATAGATTCTTGCGAGCCGTAATTTGGGCAACATCGATCTGCCGAACGTCGTGGCCAAGGGTGACAGTGGTTCCACAAAAAAACTGGAAGTTCGCGGACCAGGCAGCCACACGTACCGAAACAAGCTGCGACCGCGACGACATTGATTGAGAGCAGCACGAAGCCTCAGTAGAAGGTGAGCTCGATAGACGGAAGCTGCTGTACAGCGTCAGTCACCATTTTACCTACTTGGTCATGATGGATTTTTACCCAAGCAGGCTTCCAACATAGCATCTTCAACAGAGCATTTGTATGTATTAGTCGAGACAGAAGACTAATTGGCTACTGAGTCCATGCCACTGAGTCCATGACCACCTCGAGGCGGCTTTTTAAATTCGCACAGCCACGACAAACTTCGAAGTACAGAGCAAAGGCTTCACTGTACTATATTCATCATAGCTTGAAGGGCTACGCCCATGCCGTCGCACGTACTCACCGCCAAGACAAAGCATTTTTAGCAAGGACTGCGGCCCGTCTTGGCCTTAATATTGAATAAGCGAGCGACGAAAATAAGAGCTACGCCAGACCGTGGCGTTCTGGAGTCCGCGTTTTTTCCTGTAATTGCGACCCGGCCGAAAACACTCAAGCAAAGCCAGGGAAATTCCCTCGCCTGTATGCAAACCCTCTTAGGGCCCCCCACTTCACATCGCAAAGGAGCTTGGCGTAACGCGCGAGGCCAGTCGGCGGGGCCTTGTCCCCAAAGCGACGCTCCTGCGCTTGTTCGGAGGTTAGGGCAGTCGGCCCCTGTTTTCGGGCACAGTCGGGGCGCTTAGAGACCCAAGCCCAAAACCACAACAGTTGCATATACATCGGCTAGAGGCCAGTATACATCAGTTAGGCTGGTCAAGCGCCGGCCTCTTTCCCGGTTTTATTTCAGTTTAGGCGCCAAACCCGCCGAGGGCCAAGGCGCGGCGGCTGCGTCGCTCCAGCCGTCATTCAGGGCGCAGCAAGAGCGACGCCGCGGGCGGCGGCGGAATCTAGTGGGGCCGCGGGGTAGGGGCTCCATCACCCTCTGTAGCGGCCCACGGGACAAAAAACGCGGCTTAGCAATCGGGAGAAGTAAAAACCCCGACTGAAGGACGAAGGCTGTGGATTTTTTGCGACTTTTGCGGTGGAAGTCGCATAAAATCGCGGCTCTTTTGCTAGTTGCAGCGCTGCCGCTACGAATCTAAAGGGACACGGCGGCAGCGCTGCAACGGCCAAAAGAGCCCCGCTTCCCGGCGAGTTCCCCCGGGAAAAGGCACTAAATTCCCAGGCGCTAGGGGAGGAGACAGGCGGGGGGCGGTCCGCTTAAGTCCTCGACTCATCGCGAGCCCGCTGCCAGGCTTGGAGCAGGAGGCCCGAAGCCGGGCCCGAGGGTGCGAGCCCGTGGCTCTTTGCTCCAGGATCGCTGCCCAGCCGTAGCGAACCCGGTAACCAGATGCCAGAAAAGCACAGAAAAGAAGAGGAGGCAAGACGCGAAACCGATGACAAAAGGGACGGCACAGGAGCAAACCGCGGCCACGCCTTGGGCAGGATCGGGGGAAGCAAATGAAGACAAGAGGGGGCAAAGAAATCCAAAAGGGAACCGAAGCCGCGCTGTCCCAGGGCGGTTTCGCTTAAGAGTTTCGCGGGGAGGACTCCGATGGCGCGCAAGTGTTTCCCAAGATATCACAACAGGACCGCGGCGCAGAGGTGGCCGACCCGTGGCATTAGATAGAGAGAGACGCGAGGAGGCGCGAGAAGCAAACGAGGGAAAGCAGCCGACGCGAAACCGATAAGCAGATGCCAGAAAAGCACAGAACAGGAGAGAAGGCAGCACGCGAAACCGATAACAAAGCGGACGGCCCAAGAGCGAAACGCGGCCACGCCTTGAGCCAGACCGGGGGAGGCAAGCGGGGGAAAAAGGAGGCAGAGAAATCGGCAAAGGAACCGAAGCAGCGCCGTCCCTTAGCGGTTTCGCCTAAGAGTTTCGCGGGGATCCCCTCGAAACCGATGCCCGCACGAAAGTCGAAACCATTAAGGGAGGACACTTCGCGAATTCGAAGCGGCTAAGGGACTCGCAAAGCGGTCAACAACCTGGCAGGTTTTTTGCGAAAGCTTCCGCGGCTTTTTCGTTGTTATATGCTTTGGCTTTTTTCCTATTTGCGAGAAAAAATGCCGCAGCGTGCCGCAAGGTGTGGCGCAAGGTTTTATCGAAAAGCCGCCACGTGGAGACCGGTGGGGCCTCCCGTCTGTGGCCAATCTTTTGGAAGAATACGACGAGGCGAAAGCGATAAGGAGAGCCGGGAAACCCTTGCGGAGATTTTGATACCCCAGGGAAGGGGATTCAGCCGCAGCCAAAAGAAGACCAAGGCGAGAGGTTTTGTGTATTTCAAAAAGGCCGACTTCTAGTAGGGACCGATAGCCCGGAACAGCTTGAAAAAAGCAAAGAACTTCGACGCTTTCGGTTGGATCTTCACCGCGCGAAACTCTTAAGCGAAACCGTTAAGGGACAGGGGTACGGCTGGGCCGTTTTTGATATTTTGCCACTTTTCTGCACAGTTTGGCACGCCGACCGGGCTCGTCTGTATTCCAGTTTGGTCGGTCTGTGTTCTTCTGGCTTGGCTGCTCTTGTGTTCTGCGTCTCCTCATGTGCTCCCCTCGTGTGCTCCGGTCGTGTGTCTAATCTCTGTGGCGTGGCGCGTCGTCGCCCTGGCGGCCGTAGGCCGCCGGGAACGAGGGGGCAGAGGGTTGCCCTGCTGGGCTGTTCGCGCTGGATCATGCGGCGCACACCGCGCGCCCATCAGCGCCCACCAGCGCAGAGTGGCGCGTCGTCCCTCTGGCGGCCGTGACGAGGGGGCAGAGGGTTGCCTTGCTGGGCTGTTTGCGCTGGATTATGCGGCGCACACCACGCGCCCGCCAGCGCCCATCAGCGCAGCGTGGCGCGTCGTCCCTCTGGCGGCCGTAGGCCGCCAGGGACGAGGGGGCAACGCGTGACCATCTCGCCCCCCGCCCCCCTTGTACAAGGTTAAGCGTTTGCGCGACTGTGAACCAATATAGCAAGCCTGCGCCGAAGAGTGCGCCCCCGGACTGTGCCCAACCGTGTAACCTTGTACAAGGGGGGCAGGGGGCGCGGGGTACAAGGGGGGCGGGGGAATGCTCCAGACAGGCGGCCGCGCTACTGATGGACTAGCCCATGCCCCATTGTTCCTGGCGGCCGAGGCCGCCAGCGGGACGATGCGCCAAACAGGGCGTCTTGCCAAGCTTCGGCGGTCTTGCCGGAAGATGCTCGCGATTGCAGTTATCTCCTTGGCTTTCTTTGTGTGCGCGTGCTACCTATGCCGGGCGCTCTTCTGAGAGCTACAGGCGCACAGTTTTAGCCTTTCCCGTTCATGATATTCCAGACTCTTAAAGAGGAGGGCGAGCCCGTGCCTGATGGCGTCGCCTGTCGTCGAATTCGGTTGGTATCGGTAGCCGGAGACACTGCAGAGGAGACGGGCACGCCAAGCGAGCGGCGAAACCGATAAGGGAACGACGGAAGTATCTGGACAGAGCTCGGAAAGACGGAGGCGAAACCGATAAGGAAAAGGGATAGGGAGAGAGAGGAACCGGCCCCGCGACATAGCGACCGGCGTGCCAAACTGTGCAAAAAAGTGGCAAAATATCAAAAGCGGCCGGGGAGTGCTGCCGCCCCTTAAGGGTTTCGCTTAAGAGTTTCGCGAGGGGCGCCCCTCTGAGTTGCAGGGCCATGCGCTCCACGCTCGAAAATTCGACACGGCTGACACCTTCCACCCTTGCCCAGTGTTTAGAGTCAGAGAAAATTTGAGAGGTTTAAGGGGGCCCTTTCTATAAATATACGAAACGGCAACGGTCGCCAATGCTCTCGGGCGCTTCTTTTCCCCGGTTTTTTGAGTTTTTTGATTTGTTAACATTTTTGGAATTTCTAGAGCCATCGAGATCCAAACTGCGAAGAGTTGGAGCCTCACAAAATTCAAGAATATCCTAGCAAAAACTGGCAAAAGTTGAAGCTTTTCAAAACCGACCAGCCAACCCAGCCACCAAGAAAATAACACGGCTAAAATTTTTTTTTTGGCTCGGGGTGGCTACATCGCAAAAGAAATCACATCACGCCGGACTTCTTTCCATTACCAGCCGAATAAATTCTTTATCTCTCTGGTTTCTAACTTCTGTCGCGATTCGTCTTAATTTTGGTAGCTGAATAATTTTAGTCAAAGTAAAGACTTCGTAGCCTCTTCCGAACCTTTTTGAGATGGATTTTTAAAGAGTCGAGTATGTTAGCGAGGTAGTCAATTAATTTCGTAGAAGTATGATTTTTTCTGCTTTTCGAAGATTTTCTTTGATCATTTTTTACGACTTTTTTTTGATCATTTATGATCTTTTTTTTTTCATTAGTCTGAGCTTTTTTTTATCATTTTATCAACCATCCAGCCAAAAAAAATAAATCATGGCGGCTGATCCTAATCACCACTAGTAAGTATTTTTTCAGCCAACCAGCCACCTAATAAATAAAAACTTGAAGTTATATTATATCTTTATTTTTTTTTGAATTAAGGTGGCTGGTTGGCTGAAAAAATAGTTACTAGTGGTGATTAGGATCAGCCACCATGATTTTTTATTTTTGGCTGGCTGGCTGATAAAATATCTAAACAACATACGCAAAGGGGGACCCCTTTGAGCACCTTCGCGGATGGCTCAGATGTGCGCTTTTGCTTATGTTTTGCAAGGCTTTGGCGACGTTTCTCCGACGCTCACTTTTCAACTAGGAAACCAACAACCGGAACAACAATAAAAACCAAAGAGCTACTTGCCACGCATCAGCGAGCCCACTTTGGTCGCGATTTCCGCAGTACCTACGGCTAGGAAGATCATGGGTAAAAGATGCCTGGCGTCGCTATGATGTGGATCATTCTCGTACGCTCTCGCGACTCGAGCCGGCAGATCATCAGAAGCAGGCTCCTGGTGTCGCTATGATGTGGCTCGTTCTTGTACAACAGGAACAGCCTGAGAAAACCACAGCGGTCGCGACTCGCGGACTACCATGCGACGCGGCAGATCAGCAACTATCTCGGTTGATCTTCTTCAATTAATTCACGCAAGTCCCAAAGGGGGACCCCTTTGAGCACCTTCGCGGATGGCTCAGATGTGCGCTTTTGCTTGTGTTTTGTAAGGCTTTGGCAACGTTTTCCCGACGCTCACCTTTCAACTAGGAAACCAACAACCGGAACAACAATAAAAGCCACAGAGCTACTTGCCACGCATCAGCGAGCCCACTTCGGTCGCGACTCGCGCAGTACCAAACGGCGAGGAAGATCATCGGCAGGAGATGCCTCGCGTCGCTATGATGTGGGTCATTCTCGTACATTCTCGCGACTCGACGCGGCAGATCATCAGAAGCAGGCGCCTGGTGTCGCTATGGTGTGGCTCGTTCTTGTACAACGGGAACGGCTTGAGAAGCCCATAGCGGTCGCGACTCGCCGGGTACCACGCGACGCGCCAGATGATCAGCCGACGGGAACGACTTGAGGAGCCCACAGCGGTGCGGCTGGTCTATCATCTGGCGCGTCGCGTGGTCCTCCGGGAGTCGCGACCGCTTTGAGCTCCTCAAGCCGTTCCCGATGTGCGGGAATGTAACGCGACAGCAGCAAGCACCAAAATGGAGCTTATGACCCCTGAGGTTATATACTCCCGAGAGCTCCTTTTCTCGGGAACGACTCACATCAAGGACTAACTCCTCCCGACTCCTGTTTTGTTAATCTATTGACTGGCGTCGATTTCTACGAGAATCTTGCATAGTGTATCATAATTACCACAATAGATTTTCTCTCACTTTGTCCCGCCGGGGCCTACATCTAATCAGAACTACAAACAAGTGCCTCCATACGGCCGGCGTATCCAGAGACTAAGAGTCGCTCACCTTTGTTACACCTTCAGACGGTGACTGCTTTTCCATCTTTTATCGAATTCCATAGAAAGCAGCCACATGAGCCAAGGATAACAAAGTCCATATATCTAACTTCCATGGATGCCCAGACCGAGAACCGTTCGAGTATCATTACACTTCAATCTACTCACTCTGGTTCTCCTTCGTATTTCTTGGCTCCTGATTAACTTTACGCACTTTTTATTTTCGTCCGTAATGTATCCAGTTCCTGACTCTATATCTTCCATCCTTCTTTTTTCATGAGTGACCATTTTTTATCTTTCATGAATGAAAAACCAAACCAGCGATCCGGCGCCGCTCCTTTACTCCGCGACTGTGCCTTATGAAAAAACTTCCTCCTCAAATCGCTAACTTCTCCCTATACTTCTCAGGAGTATCCACTTTGTATCTGTCAGAAGTATCCACTTTCTCTCAGCGGCAAACTTGACTCCTCTAAGCAGCAGTGAGATGCAAGGAGGGCACAGACGGCTACGAAGGAGAAGACGTGGCAAAAGAGAACAGACAGGCACAGCATCGCGATAAGGTGACTCAATGTGTGGAGATTCTTCACATGTCACCAGAGAGCAAGACTCCAAGCTGCGGATGTTGTTTGTCCAAGTACTTACATAGCGTGTATAGCAATCCTCTTATCGCGTTTCCTATTCCTATGGATATTGAAGAATTGAATTAGGTACTCCGTCACTTTATTAGAACCTTATCCCATATGATTCATGAGCCACATTATGTATGCAGTAAAACGATAGAAGTTGAGACACTAAGTAAGTCATATAAGCGCGCAACTCGTGCCAAGTATGATTTTTGGAAAAAAACACATGCAAAAAAGCACGCATCTCATACCAAGTATGATTTTTGCAAGAAAACGCATGCAAGTAAACACGTATCTCATACCAAGTATGATTTTTGCAAGAAAACTAACCAACTCACTTGAATCCATACTACCTCCGCAAGTAAGCACGCATCACATACCAAGTGAAGCATTTCAATGGAAAGTAAGAAAGTCGCATTATGAATTGATGCCATGCATGCTAGTAAACAGCTATCACGTACCAAGTATGTTTTTTGAATAGAAATACTTCCACATATAGACACCTTAAGCCTGAAGCATTTTTTCTTTGTAAGAGTAATATTTATATTCGCATACAAGTATTTACAATTTTACTAAACATTGTTTACAAAACAGCCACAGCCACCGGATCGCGGTCTCGAATCCCCTGCGGATGTATAGCGAAATAGCTAACATCGCTCTCCCGCGTTCTGGTCCGGAGCCGATTCGAGATCGCGACCCGGTGGCTGTGGTTAAGGTGCGACGCGGTGGCTGTGGTTAAGACGCGCGATGGTGGTTGTAAGTAATAGGCACTAGCTGTACCTGCGTGCGTATAACCAGAACTATATCCTTGGAGAGTGAGACACAAGGACCGCGCACGCGGAGGGTGTCGCTTTATTTGCCGCCATATGGTGAGAAGAAGTGTGGCACGCTGGTGGAATAGTAAACCCATGCTGGTGCGAGTGATGAACATCGAAGCAGGGAGAAGGAATTTGCTTCGTTTGAAAACTAACACTGTCGATGCGTCTAATAATAGCCTTGAGGTGGTGAGATAGTTGCGTAGTAGAGCCAGGCTGGTGGAGTGTCAGGTGGAGGAAGAAGAAAACCAGCGCTGGCGTGTGTGACTAACTTTAAACCAGGAAGGTGATTGATGAAGTAAGTTAATCAGATGGAAAAGTAATAGGATGGATATGGTGCCTACGTTCTTGATGTGATTTAAATCAAAAAAGTGCCATGCAAAAACGTCCCTTGATCCTCATACGGAGCGAAGTGATGTCTTAGGAGTATTTAGTTTGATTTTGTTAGAAGATATATCTGGAGAGCTAGAGAAATAAGATTAGTTTTTGTATGATCTAGATCTCTTCGCTGCATTATGCCGAAGAAGCGTCCAGGTAGAAGAGAACGGGCGTGGAGACGTCAAAATAGTCCAGAAGTGGTTCCTCCTCCACCACCAAGGTATCGGCACATGACTGATTTTTCACCTTGGGGTGGTGGTGTAGTGTCTTGGGAGACCGATACACTGTCCAACGGAGAACAAAGTCCCTCAGTTCATACTGCTGAGTGTGATTTTCATCCGATTATGCCAGCAAGTTATAGCCATAGCATTGATTTCGGCACGTGGGGTGGTCCACTAATAATTCTTCGCTCGTTGGTGCGACAGTGCCGTCTTTCTCTGGCAGAATGTACATGCATTCTTGTATGACCTCGCTTTTTTCAGTTATTGGGTGCGTAGTGTGTTGAATGTATAAAATTGCTCTACCTTAGATCGCAGGATAGTTCTTGTAGTCAAGAGATTTTCCCTGAGCCCCCTTTGTTGAATTTATTTCGTATTGTGAATCAATGTTCTTCATGAAAGTGCTGCTCTATGTTCTTGCTGTTGGTAAGTATATGAGATTGATGAATGGTTTTCCGATGTAGTAAGAGATATAGCGTCTTCATTGTTTAAAGGAAGTCCGTAGGTTGTGTGGTGGTATTCTGTAGGTTTCGTAAAAGGTAGGGCTCTTCGTAGTTGAGTCATTGTCTCTAGCTCTCCAGATTAAAGCGTAAGACTTGAACAAGATGTCGACCGCTGGTTTTGGTGGATTCGGTGGCTTTGGTGGATTCGGCGGGAACGGATTTAATGACAATAATCCACTTCGCAGTGGATGCAGTAGCAACACTAACGATAAGGCTGCGCATAAGCGTAATCGATCACCAACGGGCGACGCCCTAGGTGATTTACTGCGTAACATGGACTCGAACACGAAGAAGCGCTTGCTGGAGCGAATGAGCTGTGGAGTATCTTTTACTTGTCGTTTATTGTCGTTTTTTTGATTGGTGGAGGATAAGTGAGGGACATCGTCTTCAGCGGTCTTCTCTTGGAGTAGTGGGAAGTAAATTCGTATTACACTGCTCTCTCAGGTGACTGAGCCAGCTGGTGTGTCGGATCCTCTTGGTGGAGCACCTACAGCTAGTGTCGCTGAGGAGGCAGCAGAAACGACAGGAGAAGGAATTCCGTTTATGGTTGGCCATGAGTATGCAGATTCATGGATATTGTGTTACATGTGTTGCTTCTCCTCATATCTCTAATATCTTTTTGGCTGCTGCTGAAGTGGAGGGAACCCATGAAGAGGCAGTGGTGGAGGAAGTAGCATCAGAACCAGCGGAGATCGAGAAGCCTGGCGATCGTTTTAAACAAGAGCAGATGGCGCACAGGGCCCGCCTACATGCAATGCTTACGACTGAGCTAATTTATTATTTTATTGGTCTCGTATTTTTTTTTGTGTGGTCACACTTGCTCGAGGGGTGGATGATGTAAATTGTCGGAGATTCTAATACAGTGGGAGGCGCAGAGCCGCAAGGACAACAACAGCAAAACCAACCTGGAGGATACCAACATCGTCAGCAGCAACCTGTCGCAGAAGTGACACCTGTAACCGTGCCACGCTATGAAGCAAACACTCAGGGGAATGAGCCCGCGGTAGCAGTTGCTGATCTAACGACGAGCCCACTACTCATGGACTACGTGTCTACCCTGCACGTGTCTGCTGAACTTTCTGGCATTTTTTACTTCTGTATCTTCTTCTCCAATAAAGTAGGATAGTTCAAACAGTACGCTCCTCCTAGTTTTTTCTTTAAGAGCCAGGATCCCCACCAAACCAACGCTAGTAGACGAAGGCCGAATAATAGTAAAAGAA
>CAJINU010000079.1:0-60523 GCA_905178165.1 Amoebophrya sp. A25
AGACGCGCGCCCATGCTGCTGCTTCTTCGTCCTTCATTTGCTTCGGAGGTGTCCGCGCGTCGACCTTTTTCTGAAAAACTACCCCCAAACGGGCGCCCCTTCGAGGCTGAAAACGGGAGACGCCCATCTTTGATACTAACAAGCTAAACCGGAAACAACAGAGAAAGAGATAGACAAAGAAGGAGACGAAGGGGCTATAAATATAACCCAAACACAATAGAGAGGCGACACAATAGAGCTCAGCAGCATCAAGTGGGCGCCGTAGATGTGAACGAACAGAGAAAACTGTGGAAGAAGCTAAGAAACTTAAGACAGAGAACTGCCTGGGAAAATCAAAAGAAAACAACGGCGAGGGCTGAGAGTTCAAAAGAGTCCAACCGAATGGGAGAAGAGAACAAAACAACCACAGCAAAAGAAAACTCTCCTGAAGACGAGTGAAGAGAGATGACGCGAGAGGTTGAGCGCTTCTCTTATCTGCATGACGAGCGCGATACT
Organism: Amoebophrya sp. A25; assembly: GCA_905178165.1. Lineage (NCBI taxonomy): Eukaryota > Dinophyceae > Syndiniales > Amoebophryaceae > Amoebophrya > Amoebophrya sp. A25. The sequence continues at coordinate 496 of CAJINU010000079.1, forward strand.
CTTGGGAACTTTTAATGAACCTAGAGGCGGGGCGAAGAGAGAGGGCAGGACGGTTTTGAGAGATCAGCGAGGAGCCTGGATTTGAATTCCGTGGCGAGCCCTTTCTTGCTTTGTTCCGGAAAGGATTGCGAAGACCCGAGCAGAATGAAGAGAAGCGAATTTCTGAGAGAGATGCCCACTAATTTAGAAAGTGGACACTCTTGGCATACCATACGGCGAGAATAAACCCGCAAGGTCTTCAGTTTGCTACCACTGAGAGGAGAGACGTGTTTTGTCCTAGTTGTGATAAAATGTCTGCCCTCTTTATAGTTTGGACAAGCTGAGGAGGAGGGTCCCCCCTCTGGGGTACCCTCCGTGAAAGCTTGTATTTATAATGTTTTCATTTTTTTCAGTTTTAAGATGAGCTCCTCTGCACTTCATAGCTCTTTGTGACATTTTTTTGGAAGAGACTTCTCGTCTTCCTCGTCCTCTTCATGAAGTTGCTTTTTTTCGTTGGAGCAGACCAAGAACTGGGAAACGGCAACAGGGCGGCGGCGTCCAAAGCCTAGCAATCTTAAGGACCACTTGGTTTTCTGTCTTAGCAGGAAAGGTCTTTTTATCCTCATATTATATATTATAGTTAGCCTAGCTAAAGTAGTCCACAGACTTAATCGAATTCTGCAGAGACAGCACTTGAGTGAAAAGATGTAGTGCGGAAAAGATTATAGTTCCCTGTCCCTGGTGTCCCTGTACTTGATTGTAGTGATATAATGATAATAGTAGTTATAGTTAGTCTCCTGCTCTTTTTCTCCTTCTTTTATCTATGCGGCTGCTGCAGCACTAGACTGCGTAAAGCGGAATTTGCCGTATTATGCAGGTAGAACGCTGGGCGCCCCTACGTCAGCACAGCTGAAGAGTTGGCACTCCAGTTGGGTCAAGGACGCGCCTGAGTGCCTGGACGTTGCAAGACGCTACGGCGACGACTTTTTTCACGGCAGCATGAGTGCTGGCGTTGCGTTTGAGACCTGGGCATACGACCTCACTCTCTGCTACGAGGCACCTCCGACGTATTTCGACACAGACGACGCTGCCTTCGCGGAGGTGGGGCGACCCGCGGAGCATTTTGAGTACTTGGAATATACAGTCGAGGACAAGCCAGACTCTTCACGCGTGATTCAATTAAGGCTGAGTTTTTTTTTTAATTTCTTAAATGAATCCCATCTGAACTATGCTGAGTAGCGACGTCCTCTTATTGAGGGCATTCCTGAAACTACGCAGGGGGGAGTATCTATCACAGGGAAACACTCCCTCCACAAGCACAACATTTTTTCAGAAGGATACAAAAGCTGAAATCGATCTATATTGGATTCAATTTCAGAAGAATAGAATCTTTCAGAAGGATCGAAGACAAGGGTTGAAAGATAATCTTTCAGAAGGATACAAGAGAATCTAATTCAATTTTCCCGTTGCGCTGCCATGTGTGACTCAGCTGCGGGTCTAGAAATTAGCCGACAAAAAGCACTTGCATCGAATTTAAGGCGAGGCATCCTATCCTATCCTATCCTATCCTATCCTATGCCACTCGAAATATAGCGGAAAAGACTTGCAGCTACTATGCAGGCGAAAAGATAGACTAAAGATAAATGTCAATTGCTATTCAGATGAGTATTGCTACTCAGATGAGTATTGCTACTCAGATGAGTATTGCTGTTCAGTAGATGAGTATTGCTATATAGATGAGTAAGTATTCAGATGAAAATTCAATATCGTTTTTTTGAATTTTTGTCCACTCTAAGAATGACTTTAGCAAGTGCGCGATATTTTTGTCGGTGCTGGGAAACGGTTCGAACCTATTTCGCAAGAAAGGATCAGTTGCAAAAGTTCACATTAAGGGTTGGGAGTTGGCCACTCATAGATGAATGCATAGATCTAATAGAACGCTGCTGGAGTCGAAATTTGTTTGTTTGTTTGTTTGTTTGTCTATGCTCATAGATGAATGCATAGTATGGACAAGTTTTCAAACAGGAAATATGTCATAGAGATGCAAGCTAGAAGGTGGGTCAACTTGCAGCTGCTAATCACAGACGCAGGAGGAGGGGGGTCGTGCACACTTACGACGACAGGAGACGCAGATGTTGAATTCGTGTACCTCTTTCTACGGATCCCGATCATGTTGCTTTTTCTCTCCTACAGACAGACTTCTTGTTTATGATTGTGTCTCACTATCAGAGCTTCTCTCTACGAGCAGTACTTCTATGAGCAGCACTAGTATCAGGAGTGACTATAATCAGGAAAAACGCATCACATACTATCAGAGATACATGAATGACATAGACGATCAAGCTGAGTCGTGGCGTGAGACGGACCTGCATGCTGTAAAACTCGCGTCCCTTACGACTAGACTTCTTGTATGTAATACTGTCTCGTCTTAGGAGATGATTAAGTTTTGGAATCGTGACAGGTGGGACACGCACATTATCATGCGACATCTGTCAGAGGATCGAGGCTGGTGTCCCTTTTCTTTCCCTTGAAAGCGTATACTCGAAGCCTTGAGGTAAGCGAGTAACAAATACAATAACCGAGTATCTGCGACTGTTATCTAGATTACTCGCTTATATATTTCAGTTTTGTTTACTAGATTACTCGCTTATTTCAGTTTTAATTATCAATCTAGAAGGCTACTCGCTTATTCAATAGGTGGTTGCTCACATTTGTACGAGACCAGCCAGTCGAATGATGTCTCTTTTCGTCTTTCTTAAAGGTACGACGTTGATCTGTGTCTACTGGAGAGGACTTTTTTCATACTTTGAAGTAGAGAACCTATGAAGAAGAGGACCTTGAAGACTGAGTCGATATGAACCTTTTTTGTCTAGAACATCCTCGTCGATGCTGATCTGTGTCCTCTAGAACAAGAGGATCTGTGTCCTCTAGAGGGGAGAAAAAGCAACCTCGCTCTGTGCTTCTTTATACTTTGTTAGGCATCCGCCGAAGCATGGGGCACCGAGCCGCGCGGACCTGGAAATCTTCGAACCTGCAACCGATTTTCAAGTGCCAGGTGAGGTGGCTCTTACAACGGAAAAAGTAAACAACCTATGTTAAGGCTTAAGACTGAAGAGTCGTGGGCTTAACTAAGAAAGCTTAAGACTGATACTGAAGAGTCGTGGGCTTAAGAAATGTGGTTCTGTAAGATGATGGTGGTTCTGTAATATGATCACCTGATATGGCATCATGATGATGATTGCATATTTTCGTGTAGTTTCTCTGTTATGTGAGGGATCCATAGCCTAAACTAACCTGTGGGTCTTGGTGCAGTAGTGTCTCTGTTCCCGTTACAGCATAGGCTTTTGGTGTTTCTACGTTTGTTTACCGTGAATACAATTGTGCCCTTATTAAGCGGCTACGGGAGATAGGCAGAACTAGCTAGTCGGGGAGCTAACAGCACCAAAAGAAGGCTTGTTGGTTTTTTTCACCAAAAGAAGGCACGAATAGCTATACGAGAGGTTTTCTCGTTTTTTCTTGCCTTTGCCGCAGCTTTTGGCGTTTTGCCCAATTTAAACTATAAGGGTAGTCCTCCTTTCCGTGGACCTCGTCTATCTTCTCTCTTGATTTTGATCGACACAGCGAGTGAGGAGGGCAAACTTAATGATGTTGTACTTGCTCAATGTTCTTGTTGGGGTCTTCGATCTCCTAAGTATTATATAATCTTGGGGCCTCTCTCTCTCTTCTTCTATTCGTTCTGCTCTATTTACTTGTAGCCTAATGTTCTTGGGGTCTCTCTCCTTCTATTTTCTTGCTCTATCTTTCTTGTAGTCGATAGCTACTCTACTTGGGGTCTCTCTTCGTCCTGCTCTATCCTGTAGTCTACGAAGGCTATGGTTTTTCATGCATCCTCCTCTATCTTGTAGTCTATAGCAATGGCCCCTCATCGGACCGCTTCAGGTTTTGTTTCATCTCGCTGATGTTTGAGAGCAATCAGTTGAGATAGCTATGGTCCCTCTTACAAACGGACAAGGTGATTGACGTTCAGTCAATCAGCTTGTCCGTTTGAGATCTCCTCTTCGTCCTGCTCTATCTCGAACAACTAGGACAGCTTCAACCTCACTTTCATCTTCTAGTCTCTGTCTCTTATAACTAAACTTGGTATCATCCTCTAACTACGGTCGACGCCTCTGCTAACCGGAGCAGACATGGCGCCTGGTGGAGATGTGAGGGCTAACGGCATGGACGGCGATTATCTGGCCACAATGGGCGTGAATGGGGGACAAGGTGCTTACGTCCAGTTAGACCTGAGAGCTTTATGGCCTTTTTTTTTTACCCTAATGCATAGAATACTTTGACGTTCCCCTAATGCATAGACTAAGGCCTAAACCCTAGTGCATAAGCCTTGCATATACCTTGACTGCTGATAGCTTTAAAAAGACCTTGACGTTCTACTAAGACTACATTGACCACCTCACAAAAAGACAGACATATACTACATTGACTACCTTGACGCAGTTCCCCTAATGCATACACTACATTGACTACCTTGAGGACGCTCCTCTTCCGATTCATCCTTTTGAGACCAAGCGTCTTTGTGCCCTTTGTCAACAGGGGATTCTCAGACTTCGTTTCCCTAATGCATTATCTTGGGACGCGTCTTTGTGTCCTTTGTCAAGAGTCTCTTAATGCATGATGATGATCTTGAGACGCGTCCTTTTAGTTTCTTGATTCCTTTAGTTTCTTGGTAATTTATTGTCAAAAATGTTCTGTTTTTTTACCAAGTTGAAGTCTCGGTTTTGAGAGATCCATGTTTTTGTTAGAGAAGATACAAAGCACTTCAAGAACATTATTGTTCCCTTATGTATAGTCCATAGATCAAGAAGAAGTACTTGATTGATCATTATTGCATCTTCTTCTTTTTCTACTTAGGGCAGCTCCACGGGTCGTGGAATAGATGAAAATGGTGTTTTGTAAGACTACATTATAGAAGATGAAAACTACACAGAAGATGAAAACTACATAGATGAAATCTACATAGATGAAAACCACATAGATGAAATCTATTTCTGAGGTCTATTGCAATCTATTTGTGAGCCGGTCTTGCTCTTGCTCTAACTACATTGCCGCTGAAGTTGCGCGCACATGCTCGCTGCACTTTGACGGACGGAAGCAATTACACTCAGAATACCCTTGGCCTTTGCCAAACTATGATTCTGTCTATGGTCTCCGCTGATGGGGTAAATACATTTCCGCCGCTCTTCAACTACTATGGATCATGTTCATCTTGTTTTATCCGAACCTTTTTGCATCTAGGTGTATCTGACCATCGACACTTTCCTCTCCTTGTTTGTCCCTTTAAGGGTGGAAAAAAGTTAGATGGTCTCCTGGCTAGGGGGTTGTAGACGCCGTGAAGATGGTCTGCTGTCTAGATGTAAAAAAGAGCTTTTTATACCTACGGGAAAGCGGGCACAGCAGCGGAGGGCAAGTGCGAGCGTATCACAACACTCACTGGCTGTTCGAGTGCGGTGGTGCGCGACCCTGATTTTGATTAAGGCCCTCGATATGGAATCATCGAAGTCTTGAAATATGCAAGTAAATTCGAGGATAGTAATACTTTACTCGGTTATCTCAGTTTTTGTTCGAATAACCTGTTTGCGTTTATTGGTTTTTTTGCGCCCTAGTAATTTGTGTGGAAATTCGAATTGATAGCTAAAGCTGATCGTTTTGACTGGTAACTAAGTGAACAGGCCAACAGCTGACTCAGCCTAAAAAATGACCCCAGACCAGCGCCTAAACCACTAAGGGAGTTATAAAGACCAATTGCTTTGTTTTCCTCATGTGTAATAGATCCTAGGTGTAGGAGGTTAGTCCTTCCAAATACTTACAATGTTTAACAAAGAGCTCTCACCAGGTGACCTTCAAGGTAGGACATAGTTCAAGGAATAGAGGTGACCTCTAATAGCTCTTGTCTTCTTCAAGGTTGGATAGCTCTATTGAGGTGACCCGTAATAGGGTAGTTCCTCCTTCCAATGTCTTAGGTATAATATTAGGATAGTTCCTCCATGTCCATCCAGTGTTTATGCAGTTCCTCAAGATTCACAACCACCTTTCCATCTCGTACTAAGGTATAGCACTACTCAGAAGAAGCAGGATCTTGATGTCATAAGACGTTATAGTTTATGACATCGTCCCACCTGCAAGCCACTCCTAACCATACTAGGTAGCTTCTCTGGCCAGTTGTTGAAGTCCTCTAATCTGTTTTATACGAAGGAACACCTGACGGCGAGAAAGTGTCGGTTACTATGGCCTCCCCGAGGGCTACAATTGGTACTAATGGGAATAGTGGCTGGTGGAAAAGTGACGGAAGCTGGCTTGCTTGGCTGTGGTCCCGAAATTTGTAGGGCGCCAACCCGATGCTTCTCACTTCCTAAACCCTCTGTTTAGCCCTAAGCCCTATGCTTCTCATTTGATTTTATACCCCAAGCCCTATATTTAAAGCCTATTCTTAGCCCTAAATCCTGTGCTTCTCATTCGATTTTCTTCTCATTCTGCTAGGTAGAGATACAAGAAGATTGAAAGGCCTTATGACCCCTTCATGTAGATTTGGCCGGTTTCTCGCTCAATCTAATTAAATGCTCCGGTCGTGTAGACAGTAGGACAAAATAAAAAGTTCAGGACCAAAGGCGACATGACATGACATGACTTTCCCCTGCTTCCTAGCGGCCGACCATCTATTATTCGTAGTGTTTGCCCCCCGTTGGTTTCTCCTTGAAAATGTAGAGAGAGATGAAGTACAACACTACTAACCCCCGCACTTGAGGTATAGTTGTAGAAGAGGAGCTAGTACCCTCTGATAGAAGGTAACTACTATGATAAGTGAAACTTTAAGTTTATTTTTAAGTAGAGTCTACCTCTAAAGTTGGATGCGGGATTACAAATACACTTGGTCGCAGGATCATCCATTATACAACGTTAAGGCTCAAAGCAATTCACTTCCAAGGGTCATTTTGCTCTGTCGGACGAAATTAACCGAAGAAATGAATTGCTTTGCGCTCCAATGTCGGGATGGACTTGTCGACAAGCGATACGTCTTGTGCGCTCAGTGGATATCATTCGAGTAACTGCCAAGCAAACACCTGGTGCTATGGCCAACTAACTCCATCAGGACTACAGTTATAGATGTGTTAAGTTGGTGTAGTTTGTACACTCTCGCACTTCTACAGATAAAAAGTAGAAGCACCTACACCCTTAGTGGTACTGAGTATGAGTAGATGGCTTTTCCACTCGTTTCTCTTCCTACTAGCTGTGATACGGGGGCTCTAGCTCCGCATTGATTTTTTAGGGATCGTTTAGTGGCATCAGCGATCGATGTCGAGGGGCCCTATCCAATCCTACCCAACCCTATCCCCAACCCTATCCCCAACCCTATCCCCTACCTTATCCCCTACCCTATCCCCTACCTTATCCCCTACCCTATCCCCTACCCTATCCGCTAACCTATCCCCTACTCTATCCCCTACCCTATCCCCTACCCTATCCCCTACCCTATCCCCTACCCTATCCCCTACCCTATCCCCTACCCTATCCCCTACCTTATCCCCTACCCTATCCTCTACCTTATCCCCTACCCCATCCCCTACCCTATCCAGGAGCACTGTGTCTCTTTGGTAGAGCGTGGTGGCTGTTGTTCCTAGTCAAATGGCTACTTCCCTAGCGCTCTTACTGAATAGGTGGCTCCTTAGATACTTTCGCATAACTAAGCGAAAGCTACAACATGGAGCGAGCGCATGAAATGCCATTAACCAAGCCACAGCGTGGACCGATGGGGGGACCAAGATGAGAACACTACAAGGGAAACCACAACAGGGGAAAAGGTGCTAACCTATCGAGATGACTGAAAGAGGGGGCGCTAAGAAGATGAGGGGGCTGAGTCCGTCGCCATCTGAGATGAATAGTGGCCGACTCCATCTAAGCGTCCTGGAATCAGTATAGCTGACTCTTCGCCACGCTAAAAAGATTAATCTCTAAAAGTAATCTGCACTCACACCTACACCCACACTACACACACAACTTTTCTTATCTCTATTGTCTTTCATCTAATTAAGTATCCTCTGAATATCTCATCGATTTTGTTATAACCTCTACACCCCCAGCACACACATAACTTCGCTAGCCATCTACTCGAAAACTGCAAGTAAGCGAGTTACTGACTGAAATATAGCAGGAGGTAGCTTTAGAGGGCCACCCTTCCTTCTCATCAGTTACTCGCTTATTCTCATCAGCTACTTGCTTCCTTTCTTACTAGCCTAGCCGCGTTGGCAGCCAGGTCGCCAGTCATTCTTTCTAGCCGTGGCGAGCGGGCTTGGCGACTTTGCTCGTTCGTCTTACTTGTCTAGTTGCTAGCCTATGCCCAGCGCAGCGGGCCCTTGATGGGCCCGCCTTCTGGGCATGCATCCATATCTTCTAATCTTGTGAAAGGTTACAGCTTGCTGGTGCGTCGCCTCGTTTTCGGCCTGCAGAGGAGAGTAACGACTGGATCCGCCAGCACTACAAGCTCGACATCTTTTGCCACCATGCTTAAGGGTCTCCCTAATCTTAAGGCTCTCACTAATTCATCTTTCAAGTGCATCCTTGAAACGTATGAGGGAGTATCTACTGTAGGGAAGTGCTCTCTTATACCATTCAACGATGCAACTGAAAGGTGAACACTAGTGGATAGCTCTAATAATCCATCTCCAGGTCAGAAGCATCTCAGCAAAGCTGCTTCCCAGAAGAACTCTGCCAAAGGTCCTGTTGTCCCGTGTGGAAGGGGAAAACTACAGGGAAAAACTACTTCGAGATGACTCGCCCCAAGAGGTCGGATTCGGGTGAGTTCTAACATACGCTACGCGAAAAACATGACTTTATTCGGTTCGCAGGAAAAAACGGGTCGCCGTTGTTTTTCTTAAGGCTGAGGCCAATACATAATGCGTTCGTCTTCCTTACAATAGGTACGACAGTGTCGCCCCAATTGTCTTTGTCACCAACAGCAGTGGCTGATCGTAATAGATATAGTTCGTGCTGTCCAATTCTTGTGAGCATAAGGGTGAGCTCCATGCATCTGCAGAGTGTAATCCGATGGATTTTGTTTCTCAAGCTTTTTTTTTATGAGGTGCGGTCGTGTTCACTATCAGATTCTGCGGGCACTAGAGACGGGCACTAGGGTCGGCGCTATCAGGGATACACACATACAGACATGACGTGTCTAACTTTCACCGAGCTAGTGTTTCGAGCTTACTCCCTGAGACAGTGGAAGGACCAAGGTTTGAGGTTTTCCGTTGTTTTCCCGAACGAACTTGGCGAGCCCCAGACGAGAAAAATTCACGTTAAGGCTTCTTACAATTTGAATCCCCCATCTGTTAGTGTCAGCTGCCCATCTACTGTGAGCTGCCCACCTGAATCTGTGAGCTGCCCATCTACTGTGAGCTGTTTTCAAGGACATCAGAGACGAGTGAGCTGTTCTCAAGAAGGAAAATCCAACATTTAGATGAGGCGGAAAAGGTCGCATAGTCCAGGTGCTGGCATGCTAGCCAGTGTTAGGCTTCATGGAGTGGAAAGATGTAAATCCATTGTAGTTCGTAGTTCTAATCACGGCTTCCGAATGCACGCGGCTCCTTATTCCGACTGGCTAAAGTTTGTACAGGTCTACATTGGAGACACATACCTAGGCAACTTAAATTAAGGCAAACTACTTACATGTTGAATAATAGATTTAGATACTATTAAGGGGCAACCTACATGTTGAATAATATTAAGGCAACCTCCTGCATAGTACTAGCTAGTGTTAAGATACTCGTCTTGTTCTTCTAGTAGGAGAAAAGGGGTAGCAGGGGACTGATTTTCTGAAGAATGCGAAAAATAACGGATGCTGGTGTTCTGGGCAAGAGCACTGTAATTAAAACTACCGCTGGAGCATCGTCAGCATCGTCCTTGGCCCCTTTTTCAAGGGGCAATGGGGCTGCTCGGGGATGCTTCCAGGGATGCTCCATTTTCAATGGGGCTCTTCTGTTTCTAGTACGTAGGAAACGGACACCATCATATTAAATAGTATTTTTGAATGAAGCTGCAAGATGATGTAGTTCTGAATTATACAGAATAATAAGTCTAATTCCATCCTGCGGAGGAGCGGGGCTTTCTTGCCATTCCTGGCGTCGACTTGCGTGCGTTGTATCGACCACCTTATACGCTGGAGTTAAGGCACCTGTAGTCCCCGCGGACCTGCTTCTTCACCTTCTAGACCGCTCTGTTGATACACCTGTAGTCCCCGCGGACCTGCTTCTTCACCTTCTAGACCGCTCTGTTGATACACCTCTTAGAGCGTAGGCATATGATGAACAAGACTACCGAGGATATTTAGCTCTTGGTCACACTGCCAGCTCGCCTTTCTGGACGTGAGAAGCTGAGCAGTCTCGCTCTCGTCGTGACAAACATCAAGAATCACAACATTAATAACATGAATAAACCTCGTTATCCTTCTTGTCCATAAGATGAAGGTGTCGGTCCTCCTGCATAATAAAATGACATAATATATAACTATGATATGTAAGATAACATTTTTAACTAAGTATCTAAGGATCACAAGATAATAACTATGGTGGATAAAAAGGATACGATCATACGGCTCTGCTCAAGAAAGAGGCGACGATCATATGGCTCTCTAATAGCGGTACGCCTGGCAGAGCCGATCGATGCTAAGAGCATATCTTTCAGCGGAAACCCCAACCCCTTCGTGTACGAGTACACGTATCCAGCGAGTCTGAGAACGGACGATGTTAAGGCTTGTACCCTAATGTTAAAGGGGAACAGTCGTCGTGGTCGCTAATGCTGAACGCAAGAGACTACTTTCATCAAAGCTCTCTTCTTTTCCCTTCGTTTCTTTCCCCTGTTGGTTCTCTCAAGGGGTCGCCTCTTCCATCTCCTTGTCCTAATGATGCACCCCTTTTCTTAATGATCCTTACCCTAATGACCCATCTCCTTTTCCTCTCGCCCAGAAGCATCTTACTTAGGGATGTAGAAGCTATCAAAAATCCATCTTCAGAAGCACCTAATAGGTAGGGATGTCGATGTTTTAGTGCCATAAGGAAGGTTCAAGGGACTTTTTAGTGCCATAAGGAAGGTGGTTAAAGGGAAAAACATTTATTTATTTACTCAAGATCCAAAACGTGTTACAGTTAGTTTGAGGATGTTTCAAGGTAGTAGGGGAAAATTAACAGATCCGAGATGACTTCGTTCCGTGAGGGGGCGAGGGTCTCAGGATGGAAAATATACAGATCCGAGATGAGTTTCAGAAAACAGGCCCGATCCCGAGACGAGAGGGTCTCAAAATGGGAGCCATTCATTAGGCTATGTTGGGGCTATCTTCTAATACTGTAACCAAGGTCAGATATTGGAAGCACAGTTGGCCAACCCAAGTGCTAAGCCATGGTCTTCGCGCGGATTTTGGACCTGCTTGTCATACTCCATCAGACAGCACCTGGCAGCCACACGTAGCCGATTTCCTCCCGACGGCGCAAAGCTGCGTGCAAAAAGCTGGACAACTTGGAGGCATGGTCTTCGAAGTCTGGCCACGAACTGCGTTTCATGGCTTCGATCCTGTTAAGGCTTCTCCCAATCCATCCATCTCTATAGCTTGTATCCCTCAACCATTATACCATAAATGCACTAGGGGAGAGCCAGCTCTAATCCTGCCTCCACCCGTCACGATTTAACAGGAGCTGCCTGCTGTAGCGTCTACAAGTTCGCCGTCCTTGGTTCTGGGACTCCGACAAACAGCGGGATCATGTACACTATTGTGAACGAAGAAGGCCGAGTGACATTACGAGGCTTGGAAGTGTTTTACGATCCGAATCCGCTTGAAGAGTTTGCGTTGGATGCGAACCACGAAGGACGCTTTTATGGATGTTGTTTTTTTCTCTCCTCCCTCAGCACCATGATTCTTGGCCTCCGTTGTAGTTGGTGTTTCAGTTTCAGTACTTGATGTTGTATTTATTTATACTTTATAGTTCGACCTGAACAAACTGCGAGTGTCTTGGCTTCGGCCTCGCTCACTTTCAGAGCCAGTCTCTGTGGGTGCTGCGGACAGCACTATCAGAGACGCGCATATGGCATTAGTTCTTGGATAATAATAAAAGGTCACAGGGATCGTGGGCTCAGGAACTGTTTTTAAGGGGAAAGCGGTAGCCTCGATCCTCTGGCTCTAGTGGGGAGAAAAAACAAGATTCATAGGGTTGTGAAGAGCTCTGGCGACTACTTCCTGGCGGCTTTAAGGTCAGCTTTTAGTTTTATCCCTCCGGCACCTCGGTACCCTTTCGCTGCTCCCTTTTTCTTGTGCTTCATGGGAACAAGCAAAGGGGACATCGAGATAAGGGAAAAATAGCGAGATCATGAAAAGAAGCAGGTTACAGATTGTTCTAAAGAAAGAGAGTGGGGGTTTGCAAGTTGATAATAAAAGGTGGGAAAGCTTCACCGGTACGGAATTGAGCCCATGGGTTATGTTTGTGCTTCCCGAGCGGCGAAGAGTATCCAGGGTCGAACTTTATACTAAAAACAGTTGCGACAAGCGCCTTTTTGATCACGACTCCGGATGCGATTTTATTATGGCCGACGCTACTACTCACATCTTAAGATGGTATTTATAGGCAGTCATAAAAAAGTATAATTTCACCTACGATCCGACGAGCGAGATGAAAGTAAAGTGGTCTAGTTTCACCATCGATCCGATATGAGTGATAATTGTTCCTACGATCCGATATGAAGTGAAGGAGTCTAATTTTACCTACGATCCGACGATCGAAATGACCTCGGGCCTCCGTGTCGGCGTATCGAATCGACCATGCGTTGGAGGCTCTCAAGGATTCGGCTGCTATGCGTACAGCTACGAAGAGCAGACGGGCTTCGTGCGAGATCTTGATGCGTATTCGATACGTGGCTAAGGCTAGTACCGCTCAAGCATGTTGTCTCCTTATAACACCATCAAAGTCCTTGATTCTTCTTTTTCTATAGTTCTTGAAAAAGAAGAGCCACGACCTGCTTCTAAGGGTAATAGTAATTATTATTGCAACTCTCACAACTTTACTCTCACACATGATTTGAGTCCTTTACACAAGAACTTTACTCCATAGAGATACAACTGACTTTGAAGAGCAGTCGTCCCCGGCACACCTCATTGTTTATACTCTACTACTCAATGGGGAGCATCTGCATCAAGATGCTAACGCGGCCACAGAAGCTCTAATTTGGGGCCCCACAGACGCTCTCAAAGAGCAACCCGAATTATTTTGGTATCCAGCCTTGCAGAGTTGCTGGGACTCAGAACGAGATGATTAGTTACGCAGACTATGCTACTGCGAAAACTAACCAGCTATCGGGCCAGGTGCTGTTGGAAGCGCACTGTGCTGGTGCAGAGGGGCGATTCCTCTTTATAGAGTGGGCACCGATGCAGCAACTGTCCAATCCACATCGGGAGAAATTTGATCATAGAATGCGTCGCGCGAACGCTCTCTCCCAAGTCAAAGTCTACACGTACTTAAGGATTTAAGTTGTATATATAAGTAAATATTTCATTTCTACGACTCATATCTTGCGCTTTCCTTATTCAGATTGCGAAGAAATGAAGGGAAGCAGGAACAGGGAGTGGAGTGCTTTGTTGCGCTTATCTAACGTACGCCGGAGAAACCGGCGGCGAGGGGCTCACAGCCACCACTTCGTACCCGTTGCGCAACGTGAATGCTGGGCTATCGGTAACGCATCCGTCGTATCAGAGGACTACAACTTAAGAGTCGTGTTGTATATAGAAGATGCTCTTGGTGGAAAATCTTCTGTTACACTTATTCTTTCCTGCTCTCTTTTTATGGGTCATTCGTCTGCTGTCGTTGGTTTTGCCTCGCTTAAGGGAGAGACATGGAGGAGCAGACTAAACTTAAACGGGACAGCACACTAACTACGTCACTAGCTAACTAACGAAGTTAACTAACTAAGTAACAGCAAAACTAAAGCCCTATGCCCCATCTAATCAACGTGCGCCAAAGCTTGCCCCTGTGGAGCTGAATTGCATAGCGCGTGCACGGGTGCCTCTACCACAGTGGACGGCGGTCTCAGTTTAAGGCTTACTCTAATCCATCTTCTGAAGCATCTTGGTAGAGACGTTTTCATGGGGGAAATGGTCTCAGGGTGGACTTCGGGATGGATTAGGGTGAACTCTAACCGGTGCGGACTTGATGCACACCTTGCAAAATGTTCAAAATCCCGCGGTGGCAGAGAAAGGACATCTCTCCCTCTCCCCCGACATGCCACTCTTAAGGCTACCACGCCTGAAGCATGTGCTCTCCTTACTTGTATCATGGTGAGAGACCCTTAGTTGTATCATGATGGGATATCCTTGGAGGTGCTTGTTTTCGATCATGATCCTTAATTGTATCATGATGAGATGTCCTTGGAGTTGGAGGTTCTTCTTTTTGATGATCCTTAGTATCCACGTGATTGATGATCGACGTTGTAGGTTCTTCTTTCTCTTCTATACAGTCGTGAAAAAGCCGCTGAAGCATGCATTCTCACAGACCATGATCTTGGAGGTCCCTCTTTTTGTATAGTTGTGAAAATGCAGTCAAGGTGTATCATGCGCGGAGCATGCGACGATAACAAGGCACAGCTCTAGCTCCTAAGTTCGCCTCTGTTTCTCCCGCTGCATCTGCAGCTTCTGCCGGCAGTCCCGCTGCTGTCAACGACTGCGGACATGGGGTTTCAGGCGCATTTCTGTACCGATGGCGTCTTGGCAACACGATGCGCGACGGAAGTTCAGCTGCCACAGCGTGGCACGTATTACATTTACGGCTTAAATAGTACTTTTGTGGAATTTTACTCATCTCAAGAAACGTGGGACAGTGAATTAAGACTTAAATGATAATTTTTTGCACTTTTACTCAATTAGCTAGTTTTATAGTTTTATGGTAAATGCCTTGAATGTGCCAAACCTGACAAAGGCAAGATAGAGGTCTATTTCAGATTCTTCACGTTTGTGCACGATCAACGCAGGCACTAAAGTGCCTTCTTCTGCCTGTACAAGGGCGGGCTAGTGGTTTATATGAATGACATTTTCCGGCTAGTTGTTTTCTTGTATCTATCCTAGGTTACTAGCCCCTCCACTCCGTATTTAGATAAAATATAATAAATTTTGCTCGTCTTAAGAAGCACCATCGGGCGCCTTTTGTTGGGACTCTCCTGCTTTCGCCTAGCTCGTCGCTGTGCTTCCGACTCCGCCTGTGGGCCGTCTGTAGGTCTGTGGATAGCCGTCCCGCCTTTCCTTCTCCTACCTAATAATGATAATCCTGAGGAACATACTGGCCCTGGCCTCATAGTCTTGTCTATGGCCTTTTCCTAGTTAGGTTGGCTCCGTCACTATCATTAGACTACACAGGATTATGTTCCTCTAATAGACGCACGCACTCCTGTCTGGGCAAAAAGAAATGTTTGGCAATGCTTGGCTCCAGCTGGATCTAGGGGAACCGGACACAGAGGTCTCCGCTGTCGTGATCTTTAAGGCTTTAATTGTTAACTGAGTCTATGACGACTGGCTATTTATTAACTGAGTCTCCGCTGTAGTGATGTTATATGCAGAACGATAGGCGAGGGCGCTACGATAGGAAGAAACCTGCGAAGCCAACCTTTTCTGAACCAATAGACAGGAGTAAGCTACGGCGAAAATTAGGGGAGCGGCAGGGCATATAAAGCGAATAGAATTCAAGAGCAAAAGAAGAGCACAACCCCCGAGGAGTGTTCATACCTAAACCGAGGGGGGGCGACCGATAAACGAGACAGAGCTGCCGGCCGCGCGGCCTTTCTCCGCAATGGAAACACAAAGAGAGAGAAACGCGCGAGAAACAAACGAAGCGGGCAGCGAAATCACAGAGACCAAGACAGACACCCGAGAGGAGCCGAGCGGAGCTTGTCAACAACAGAGCGCGAGGGTGCCGGGGCTTCTGCGGTTCTCAGCACGCTGGTCCGTTTTTATGTTTGGCCGGCGGGCATCTGAAGGGTGAAGTGCTGGGAGCAACCCCAAAGAAACTGAACAAGAACACAGCCGACGCTGGGCAAGGTCACCCGGAGAGCCCTTTGCGGGCGTCTGTACCGCGAAACAAAAGGGGCACACGAATAAACCTGGAGAAGCACACAGCCGAAGCAAGACACAAGCGGCGAGCGCAAGTCTGCTTTTTTTTTTCTGTAATGCTTCAAGCCTCTAGGGGGCGGGGGGGAGAGGGGGCGCACCAATTTAGCTGGAGCCAATCCACCCAGTGGACAAGCGAGGCAGACCACAATACCGCAAGACAAAGGCCGAAGGCGAACGAACTGCACGGAGCAACCAGCCCAAGGAGGTGGCGCGGAACACCGAAGACATAAGGCGCGGGCGAACACATGCGCGGGCGCCTTGTCTTCATCTGCAGCCAGGCCCCCAAGCGCCACAGACCTGCACAAAGCCAGACGCAACACAAGAGCCAGGCCAACAAGCAACGAGCCACGCCGCGGCGTACGCCTGTCGCCGATCCATCTTGTTCTTGCCACCTGCAGCTGATGGAGGCCAGAGGGAGCGCGCGGCCGAGAGTGCGTGGCGCGCGCGCCAAACAACTTGCGAAGCCAAGCTGTGGGGGTGATGTCCGCGCCTTTTATGATTCGGGGCCATTGGCTTCATAAGTTTCGCCTGAAACCGACTGCAGAACGATAGACGAGGACACGACCTAGGGGACGTTTCTCGGCATGGGAATAAACACCCCGAACAGGAGGGCACGCGCATGACTTTCACAACCCGGGGCGGCGTTGGTTCTTGCCGCTGTGTTTCTCTGTATCTTCGGGGGTGCTCGGTGTCAGTTGAGGAATATTCACCCCTCAAAACGGTGCAGGATGTTCATTTTTATCGTGTTAGGCTCTAGAATTCTGCATATATTGCCAAGTTGGTGCTGTGTGACTGATCTGGGCCCTTAGTGTCTTTACCTTGAAAAGTGGAAAGTGGGGAGCATCTCCCTCGCTGAAAAGCGCAATCAAGTCCCGGGGAGTTTTACTTAGAAATGCTCTCATTTAGATTTGGTTAGGAAGGTGGAGAAAAAGACTTCAAAAGACCTACAAAGATCTGCTTCTATATGTAGTAGTATCAAAAACCTCTTCCACTTTCAACTTTTTCAAGTAGAAAAGTTTGAGAGTGAAAGAGGGCTCCGTAGTGTATATGATAGTAATACTTCTAGAAATAATTCTTAGGTTTTTGCTTTTTCTACTTAGGTGCCCCACCAGTATATGGTATATTTTCCAGGGGCCAGGGGCCAAGGCCCCCCCGATCTAGGGAGGCGAGGGGTGGGCCCCCCGCCCCTGGGCCTTTTTTCCGAGGGACTGCAGGGCGGGAAGGCCTCCAAAAGCCCACCGCGGTCCCCTTCTGGCTTCCTGCGTGTACTCTGCAGAACGCCAGAAGGCCCAAGACTTCCCCAAGCAGGGAAGGCCGGGGCACGACGGGAGGCAGGAAGGCCGCCAGAAGCTTCCCGCCACCCCCTTCCAGCTCCTTGCATGTACAAGACAGAGCCCTAGTCCCTCCGGCGTTTCCATTCAGAGAATTCCAGGGGTGGAAGGCCTCCGCAGGCAGCGAAAGGGGGAAGGCTTGACCCCTTGTCACGTTGCCTGACAGACCTCCCGGCCGCCCGTCTCTCGATGGAGGATTTTCGGGGGGGTAAAAGTCCGCCGAGGACAGCCGGCGGCCAAGGTTCTTTGACCTCCTCCGCCGTGCTGCATGTGTCGGACAGAACCTCGCCGGCCACACATTGCCCCCACCCCGCTGCGCCCTTGGTTCTCTGACTCCCCCCGCGACCGTGGCCGCCTACGGCGGCCTCTTATTGCCGGAGATCTTGCTTCCCCGGCCGTGATAGTGCGCAGGAGCGGGGATTTCTGCGGGGTACGTACATGCGGAGAGCCCCGGGTCGCTTTAGCGGAGGACTGCTTGGCAGGAAAACCTCCTGGGGGAGGCCTCCACCCCTGGAGCGTATATAATAATGCTTCTACTTCCGGAAGGGGTCGATGTGGAGGGCCCTTAACTTAATCTAAACTAACATCTACTGCGACTGTTTAGGCTTCTTGGAGGGTTGATTTAGAGGGTCATTAATTACATTCTAAGATCAAAGCCTAACGACTGTAACCGACTTACTTCATCTAATACCTACTACGACTGTGCTTCGCTTTTGTTCACCTCAATGCACGCGCACAACTTGCGCACCTTCGCAGACGGGGTTGAGGGCTCCTTGATGCTCCCTTGCGACACGAGCGACGAATGGCAAGATATGACAGGAAAAAGTGCACTCATGCTCAAGAAAAGAGGCTTAATACATTTTGGCGACAGGAAAAAGAGGCTGACAGGAAAAAGAGGCTTACATTTAAGCGCACCTCTTCTCCCATGCGTATGGAAAGGGACATACACAAGACACTTGCTTAGAAAGTGCCTACTTATTTCTTGAGGATGAGTACACTTTTTCTTTTTCGCTTCATACAAGGGACCCAGCCTCTGAATGTGGGCGTTTCCAACAGTGTCTGTCTATCAAGGTATTATGGTTGCGCTTTTCGAGACGGTGTCACAGGCGAGCCGAATCCAGTCTTTTCCGAAGAAGCAGGCAAAGTTAAGTGCCTCTTCCGTGGGTCTTCTCAGAAAATTTTTTTTCTTTGGATGAGGAGTGATCTTTTCTAAGAGAGAGACGTCTTCTAATAAAGCACGAAACGTGACGTGGACGAAGAATGCTGATAAGAAGTGCGGAAGCGACAGCGTCACTCTAGACAATTACAGGTTGTGTGATCAAAACCATCCAGACAAAGCGGTGCACGATACGTACAACATTTTGTTCGACTCCGCGGTGGGAGGTGGATTTGCTGCACTTTTGTGCGACGTAGCGAACAAGCAGATGGCGGATATCAACTGGGGTTTCCGAATTTGTGCAGCGTTACCGCTTTCTTTGTGTGCCGCTGTAGAGTTAAGATAGTTGGTTCCATTTACATTTAGCATGATAGAAGGTTAAGATCGGTTCCATAGAAGTTGGTACCATTTAGAAGGTGTTGCTTCGTCTTGCCGATGGTAAAGAACGAGCATAAAGATAGAGAAACGGTCTCAAGACGACCATGATACAACAGAACGTCTAATAAAGATGGAGAAGCGGTCTGAAGACGGGCTGTATGGGTTCACCTTTTGGGGTGGCGGAATGACGGACACGCGCACGCACACAGACACCAATACCTTTGATTGCTACACGAAGAATGTGGCGCAAACATCGGGGGATCCTATTCCTGTCGCGAAAGGTACAGAGTGCATGTCTCGCATTCTGGACGGCGACGATCCCGGTCTACAGGCTGCCGATTCCGGTCCCGCGACCCAGCAGAGGCTCCTTGTAACCTGTCCCAGCTCCACAAGGGGGCGCTTTGTGTATTTGGAGATGCCAAACATGGGCAGGGACATGCACGTGAGACAGCTGCGACTAAGGGAAGTAGAGGTGTACGGGCCGCCACGGTGTCCAGTATGTGCGGCATGCTCTGAAGTGCCACCCGTTTCTGTTGACCATCAGCATGCAGCGTTTATTGCCGTGTGGGAATTGAGGCCGATGACGCGCTTCGACAAGGTGCACAATTTCACTGCTACTGTTAAGGCTGCTGCGGCTCAAGCATGTCCTTAACACCATCCATCCTTGGCCACCTCTTTTTCAGGGGGATGAAAAAGGGTTCGAGGATCCGCTCAGGGAGGTTGCGGCGCGGCAGCTCTAATACTGGCCGCAGGCGCGGAGACGAGTTCGATGAGGAGAGTATTCTCTTTCACCAAGATTTGTCGCCAACAGTTAAGGCCCTCTGCCTCGGTGAGTCATCTTCCATGATTCAACTTCCCTGTGATTGTGCGCTTCTATTGAAATTCCACATGTAGTACACTTCTTTGTACTCAACTTCTATTGTAGTTTGCTTCTTTGTTCATTCCACGACAACTATGATGAATGCAACATGAAAGATGAGTTGAATGTTTTTGCGACCCACCTCTAACCACGGTCGCCCATTAGCAGGTCCGATTTTCGGAATGAGAGTGGAGCTGGATTGGCACGATCAAATGTGGGGTATGCACAGGAAAGGTGCTATTGCCATTCGTGTGCGACGTGCAGTCGGCAAGTACACTTACGTTCGACCGACCTGTGCCTTAATTTAAGGCTTGGAAGTTGACCTCGTATCGTCTGAAAGCATATCTATCTGTATGACCTCCTTCTCAAGTACGAAAGTCATAGATATGCGACTTAGGCCGGTCAACTTGCAACCCCTAACCAGTTGCGTCGCAGGTGGTTGGCCATGCACCGAAACGACGCACAAGAGAAACATTCGAGTTCGATGAAAATTAGGAACAATATATATCATAAAAAGACTACTGCTCCTAAGATTTTGACGCACTTGTTCAATATTGTATTAAGGCTTTTGTTTTTAGAGAGCAGGAATCATGTTCACACACTCAACATTCTTCGAAACTGGACTCCTCATATAGGATTCTGGGAGAATCAAAATGAGTTCTTCTCCTTCTACGAGTGTGAAAGACCACATTCTATCCTCCCACTTCTCCTTCTAAGAGTGTGACGAAATAGTAAAGCACGCGCAAGCAGGTGATGTGATCGTAGTAAACACCAAGGTCGGTGGTGGGGGAGGCCACGAATTGGTCTTTTTTAAACTGCGGATATCCGTTCGCTATCGTCTACCACCTACAATTATGGTAACAGAATATAGGTCTTCAATCATGTTAAGTGATTGAGAACCGTTGCTCGTATTGTTCATCTCTCTCTTCAGCATCTCGATACCCCTCCCCGTTGTAAGTAAGTAGTTGTTTTTATCCATTCTTCTCTTTCTCAGCATCTCGATACCCTTTGTTTTGCCGTGAAGTATACATAGGGGAGATAACACGCTAATACAAGGCGCATCTTGGACGTTGTGGGACCAAATGGAGAGCTTTTTGATGCGGATGAAATTGATGAAAACTACAACCCGATCCCGAACTGGAACGCCACACACTTTCCTAATGTTATGGCTTAGCTTCAAGATTAGTACAACTTGGAGTCGAAAAAGCCAAGTTAGGATGCGGTGAAGGAAGGCAAGTTAAGATACCAAAATTCGTGCATGAGTGCATGATGTATTCAGCGTTTTCTAAGAACAGCACCCCAACGCCGCCACGTGTCGGCAGCAACACTAGAAGGGCACTGCGTTCGTCGGCGTATACGTATGACGAAGACGAGAGCGAGGATGCTAGAAAAAGGAGGCTTCGAACCGTGCCGAAAGGTGTGAAGATGTGGAAAACCAAGAGCAAAAAGCGCGCCAGAGAGGAGAAGGCAAAACGGATAGCCGAAATCAAGAAGGAACGGAAGAAGGGTAGGAGAAGAGCCCGCCTACTCGAGGCAAAACAAAGTTAAGCAAAACTCAAAGCTTAAATCAAGAAACCCGTAGAAAGTGCTGGTAATTTGTCTTGCGCAGTGTAGTACTGCAGTATGTGAGAGTAGACCCGGAGGTGGACAGTAGTTTGTAATGTCTATTTTTAGAAGCACTTTTGCTGTTCTTTAGTGACGCCTCTCTCTTCTTTCTGACAAACAACTAACTACATTCTAAGCAGAGGCGCGTCTACTCGATCCCGCCTTGGAGGAGCGCAGAACTGAGGGTGAAGAGGTGCCGGATGAAAAGCTGGACGTGGAGGGCGACATGTCTGCGCCCCCGGACGAGATCTTCGGAGATTCGGAAGACTTATGACATAAGCTACTTATTTGATCTGAACGTGAAGGTCGTAACAACCTTCAGGCTACCAACTTAAAGTTAAAGAATGGAAACTGAGTCTTACTTAGCTAGAAGGACAGAAGCGCCTGTCAAGTACTTAAAGAATGGAAACTGAGTCTTAGCTAGAAGGACTGAAGCGCCTGTAGTACTCCCATCAGGAACAACCTCAGTATTTCGCTCTAAATCTGCTCGAGGACGACGACGAAGATTTGAATCCAGACGACGAAATGACAGACGAGAAACTACTCGAGGATGAAAATTATGAATAGCCTATTGACATGAAGGCTAACAAGACCTCTCTACTACTAGCCGAAAGTAGTGCACAGAGGTACCATGACATGACATTAGAATCGTCGAATGAATACCCTATTGACATGTCAATCCTCCAGTACCCTAAGATTACGTCTTCTATTAGATCGGTGGACAGCTGTAGCTGTAGAAGAGATTGGTGCACAGCTGTAGCTGAGATGTTGAACTACAAACTCATTGCAAGGCTGTGCAGATACCTTGTACGGATGTTCCATCTTCTAAGATACAGAGAAACTACGCATAAGAAAGATGCAGGCTGCTGCGAAGGCCAATGTTAAGGGTCATTATCATTTTGCATCCTCCGCTGCGCATCCTTGAGGTGCTTTTCTATGCATTACGGAAAGAGTCTGATTGCATTGAGAAAAGAGTCTAAGATGATGTTCATTCTGAGGAATGCAAAAATGTCGAAACAACTTCTAAGAATGATACTGATAAAGCAGCAGAAGGAGCGACATCCCCTCCTTCGACAAGCGACAAGCCTCGTCCAGACTATATTTTCGACTCGGTGAGCAGATCTTTTAAGACGCCGGACGGACGACCAGTGAAAGTAGACCCTCAAACAGGGAAAATCCTAGCGTTCCTGGATGCACAGTTAAGAATCATGCAAATTATATTTATAGGATCTTCATGTATAATGCCAATGCCCATAGTTACATTTGAGTCTTTCGTTTTTTCTTAGGTAGATCACATGGTATTACAATCGAAGGACTTTGTAACAGAGAGAAGGAGATGAAAGGAGAATGTTGCTGCTCTACGGTGACCGAGAAGGACATGACATACTACTTCTGCTAATTATTTCAACTGACGCGGAAAAGACGACACCAGAACCGGTTGAGGTCGAAGAGGTCGCGGAAGACACCGTCTTGGACTACAAACCAGAATTATAGACGTGCTAGCCGTGAAGGCCACAAGTGGTCTGAAGAGCATTAATATTAAATTGGAATTGGTGAATTCTTGAACTGGACGACAAGTGCAGCGAACGGCCTTCAAATTGTCGGCCTGATATGTAGCCAAGTACTGCCGTCTCCATAGACACACCGTTCGTTACTATCTTGTCTTGCCGGGGGCAGTGGATTAGTACTGTGCAAGACCCGAATGAATCAAAATAGCATCTACGTATATTAATATGGCAGCTTACAACAAGAAAAGCTCGTCGCCAAACAGTAATAAGATATTCATTACGTCTCTCTCTTCAGATTCTAGGAAGAAAAAAGAACTAACAACCTACTAAACTAAGAAAATCAATACCCACAAAGCTACGCATCCACAAACAGAACCTCACTTGTTGTAATCCAATTATATTAAGGATACAAGCAAACTGAAATTAAACGCCCTCCATGTCAGGGGGGCCACAAACCTGTATTGTTAATGAAAGCAAGCACCACTGATTCCTTTGACGTAACTTCTAGTTTCAAAGTGACGACTGAAAGCATACTGATTCCTTTGAGGTAAGTAACTATCAAATTAATTCATTGTTCAGCTGTAACATGAGACTCGGTTGAAGATTTGACATTTATCCAAGAAACCCTAGTAGTCCTTCTAAACACGAGAAGCGAAAACTGGACCCGTGATTATGCATACAACTAAGCACCATCCGAAAGCCCATGAGCTTTCTTTCGTTGAAGATATCCTCGCATTCTATGTATGAAATTAATGCGTCTTTGATCCATAATTTCGCAGTGGCCGCCCTCAGTGTTCGTGTCCTTGTAAAAGCTATTAATCACAGTTGATCCTGTCTTTTCTTCTGGCTGGAGATGATGCCTACAGGATGTTCTTTGGATGCTCCTTGGATACTCATGTCAGTTCATATGACCTTCTGAATTTTGTTACAAAAATTTAGTGATAAAACTACAAATTGTACTTCTTGTCCGGCGGGAAGCAAGCAAGTAGAAGTATTGCGCTTTGTTTTCTATTTTCCAGAAGAATCAGAATGCGGTTGCTTTGTGCTCTTTTGCCGTTGGACTTTTACCCTGTGATAAAAGTGGAATGTAAATGGACTGCGACGTAAGTGGATACGCATCTTCGCACAATTACTTTCGCGACTTTTCTTCATGAAGATCATTGGCAAAGAGAACCCTATACTATAGTAGAGAAGTAGAAAACAACGGTTACAACCCTAAAACAACAGTAACAAGAAAAATCCCACTGCTACTAACTAGTAACTGCTTAGACAGAATTAGAAACCACTACAGATCCAGATTCTACTGTATGCCCGGCAATTTCAAGGTGAAGCCGTGCATCCAGGTCTTCCCGACTTCTCCAACAGGGTGTTTCTTTCCGCACTACTTGATTGGAACCAGAAGATCACCACGACTTCTTGTACCAAGTACTAGTACTACAAGAGGGTGGTGGTGGCTTAGTTGGATGAGACATATTACAACAACAAATACAACAAATAATACTACTCCTTTGACAACTTCTTCTTCTTTGGAAAGCCTGAAGGTTATCCTCGACACCTACAACAGCATCAAGACGAGGACAATCATGACGGCTTCTTCTTCATCGGATGTGCGCGTAGTGACGTATAACGTGCTGTCTCCGCTGCTCGCAGACATTTCATCGCACACACATTAAGGCCTCATCAATGCTCTGCTCATAAAACAGGACAAAGTGTCAATAGCATGACGAGCAATAATATTGAACTTCTGCATGATGGTGCTAGCAGTGGTCTTGGTCCTTGGTCCAATGATCATTTAAAAAGCAACATCATGATCAAGTGCATGGTACGACTTACTAACCATAGGGTAGGTTTTTGATCTAGGTTCCATCTTTGCCAGGCTCTTCAGCAGCCGTCGAAGTCTGCCACATTGGATGGTAGATCCCAACCTAACCTAACCTAACCTACTAATCAATGTAGAACTAGTACAGGCTGAAGCTGTCTCAATAGCACATCAAGCCTCTAAGAAGCGTGTACCTTGGAGAACCTGCAGGCCGATACTCGACTTGCCAGGATCAAACAGAAATTGGAGGGGGAGATAGTTATGAACCACGTTATTTGAACATGCTGTAGTACGTGCTGTAGTCGAAGATATTGATTATATTCCACCTAAGAGAACATGAAGGTATAACGCTTGCCGAAGACCATCTGCGGCCATTTGAGACGCGACGATGATGAGTTATAACGGCAACAGATTCCCCGTCAACAGAGTCCCATTAGCAAGTAGGTTCCCATTAGCAAGTAGGTTTCTAATTCTATATTTCATCTATCTAGTGAAATGAAGTATAGTGGAAAACGTCCTCCTGTAGTACATAGTACTCTACTAATGCCAGAACAAAGAAGCCGATCGTATGTCTACAGGAAGTAGGGCTGTCGTGGAAAGGTCCGCTGTTTTCCTTCTTCGACGAAGCAGGCTACAAAGTGATCGATACCCACTACGGCAACCAATATTTAAGGCTAGTATAATATCTTCACTATCTTCCCGAGAGTTGGACCTTGCTGACGATTTCCATATGACTGCGTCCCCCTCGATTTAATGGGGAAATGGGTAATATTCGAGTACCGGAGGTCTAGTCTAGTAGGCTACTCGCCGGTTACAACTTCATGATAATGAAAAACTACCTTTAAGATATGCGGATTACATGGGAATTCTAGTTGCATATCCGGCAGACCGCTACCGTTGTACCAAGACGGACACTGCAAGAGTCAGCGACATCTTTCAGCAGAAGATACCAGAAGAAGAAGGCCAAGAAAAAAGAAGGCAAGGAGGAGGAGGGGCCGGGATAAAGGTAAAATAAGAATACTGATATTTTTTTGAATTTGATTTCTGTGGCTGTCAATGTGACGTCTTATTTGTTGATGTGGACGTCAGCAATGTCTTTCAGCTCTTATTTGTTGATGTGGTAGTCCAATAGATATAGATTCTATCTTACAATACCACAACAGGGCGCCCTCGCGAAGTTGGGCGCAGAAGTGATGGCGAAGTTTGTGAAGCGCGAAAGTGCACCAAAACCCGAAGAGTCGGGATGGGAGATAGCCGAGAGACGTCAAAACCGCATCATCCTAGCTGCATTTGAATTTAAGCAGGATTTAAACTAATATTGGACGGACACCTAAGCTAACCTAGTATTTTCGCATTGGTATTTATGGCAGCCTTAACGCGTTATTTTAGCAACACGTTATAGAGCAGAACTTTAATAGCGCAGTACTAGAATCCAACCAGCATGCGTCTATAGCGCGGCTAAGTACGTAAAAACTGTTTTTCATCTGTTCATTCTGTAGTTACATGATCATTGACATTCATCGGTCTTCTTTTACTAAGGTAGGCCAGCTTGTTATCATCTCTCCCGAATCCTCATCGCCTCATCTAAGCGCCCCTTGTCGACAGAAAAGAAGCAGGCATTTGCTTTGGCAACATATCACAATCCATGTCTCTTCGGCTCAAAAGAAAAAGTTCGAGCACTGGCGATACACTCGACTTGGATAGCGCAGGCGTTGGAGAAATTCGCAGAGGGAAAACCCAGAATACTCTGTGGAGATTTCAACTTCACACCGAAGAACAGTACTACCATGATCCTTAAACACTAATGATACTAAAGCACGTTGAATCTGTTTCGTCTTGCCGGGTGTTTAGGACGACTACTTGCGACGCAGTAATGATGAAGATGATGCTGCTTTACTATTCTTGTCATACTAAAGAACAGTCATCTATGTTGAATTCTATTTATTTCTTTGCCTCTCCATCTTACAACTTTACTCCATAGAAATACTAGGTCTCGTTTACTACTACATGACAACCGGCAGTGCTGAAGTAGCTGAGCGTCTGGATTTTCAGCGTGGCAAGGGCGCGAAATATAGCGATTGGGACTCGAAGCTTCAGCCGATGGGGTCTGCTTATGTTACGGCTAGATAGTATTGTGTGAAAATGAAGAAGAACTCAGATGAAATAAGAGATAATGACTGACGGAAGGATATTAAGGTAAAGGATAAGGTGAAGAAATTCCTCAGACTCCGCGAGTATGAGAAGGGATAGCATGAGCCATGTTACTTAGGTGAACGAATGATAAACACAGAGCATGCCCAGCAAAAGCAAAACAATTATCCTATTATAACTCTTCTAAGCATGCAGAATACAGTCGCAGCACGACTTCTGAGACCGCAGCACCCACTGACGTGAAACTAGTTGTAGACTCGACTGATTCTTCATCTTCTAGTGCGAGTGACGGCGTCGAAACCCCACATGCAGATGCAATCAAAAGCGCTGAATCGATGGAGCCGAGATACACTTAAGAGCTGTAATTTGTTGTCGATGATCGGATAGTGTGCAAAATTCAACAGAGGGTTTGTTGGTATTAGATCATTACTTGCTGATACATACAACAGAGTACTCACCATACAGATACATACAACAGAGTACCTACCCCCACAACAGAGTACCTACCCCGACAACATAGTGATCGAATATGAACGCTAAGCGACGTCGCATCTGATAGTACCCTAAAAGACACCCATCGAGTACCGTAGAAGACACTCAATGCTAAAAGGGCGTTGCGGCCCTGCATCCCATCATCCTCTAATCCAGCAACTATGCAAGTCGCCGAGACCCAGAAGGGGACGATTTCATGGAGACCTTGGATTACGTTTTTTACGGCCCCAAAAGCGCCTGGACGGTCAAGGACATCGTGAAACTGCCATCTGAGGAAGAAGGCAAAAAAATCGGCGTCTGTCCCAACGAGAGGGAGCCAAGCGA
This sequence comes from Amoebophrya sp. A25, assembly GCA_905178165.1. Lineage (NCBI taxonomy): Eukaryota > Dinophyceae > Syndiniales > Amoebophryaceae > Amoebophrya > Amoebophrya sp. A25. Next base: position 28,281 of record CAJINU010000079.1, read on the forward strand.
TCACTTGTTGTTGGGGGCAACGTTTTCGTTGAAGTGAAGGGTCCTTCTACTACTGAAGTGAAGAATGTCGTGTTAACTTGTGGGCGACCATTATAATCTCATTCATGGGCTACCATTTCTGGTTCAGGATTGGACGTATGGGCTACTATCTTATTCTTAAGGCTGTACCTAAGATGAATTACGGACCGCTCTAATATTCATGCTTTCCACATGTCTGTGAAAATCTTCTCTCTGCCGCTTGCTGTGCCTCTGGTCCCATTTGCTTTGCCAGCCAAAGGGAAATACTGTTCTCTACAGTGTGAACGTCTTTATTCTGCTTGATGTACAGATAAGGGATGGTAGAGTAACTCTAGATTTCTTTACCAAAATAAGAGATGGTAGAGTAAGTTGCAATGCATAAAGATAAGTAAATGAAAGTGGATGCACAGAGGATTGTTGAAGTGTGACTCGACGGAACCCTGCGGCTGTCAGTCTCATAATGAAAGTAGGAATGAATGTTCAAATGCAGCAGCACTGCTCCACTGTTTCCCGTGGACGATCATGATACTTAACTTGTTGAACTGTCTGCTTATAGTTCCGAATCAGATGAGGCATGTGAATAGGATGCACCACGGTCTTTCGCATGGAGTGCGTGATAGTTCATCTGCATTTGATACTCACTGTCGGCCGTCCGAATTCCAGAATCTGTTCTTGAATCTGTTCTTAGATCATTCAACATTCAGCAGACGATGATCTCGATCCATTTTCTCACAAGGATCTTGATGCACACCGCTAAAACCGAGAATACGAATTGGAATTTTTATTTCACACCCTTATCTTGAAGTAGCATCTACCAAACTCCTCCACGCTTGTTTAGAAATAGACCAGAGATGGGGTTTATTTGTTGTAGAGCTTTAGGCGTGAGAAGACGATGTTCAGTAAGCCACAAATATTGAATTATTTATTGAATAAAAAAGACCACTTGACTCATATTGACTATGCGACTGTTGATTTCTTTTTGAATAAAAAATTTGAAGTTTAGATCATCAAAATGAGTACGTCGGACCGAAAACCAAGAGGCCGCGGGCGCGTCGAGGATGAGGATGACAGGTAGGGACCTGTTTTTACTACTTCGAGTAGTACCAACAACAAATTGAAGACACATTTTGATTTTGTTTTTCATTGCAACCCTCTCCACTATGTAGCGAAAAAGCAACAGCAAGTTCAAGTTATTTTTGTCTCTCAACCCCTCCCCCTCGCCCTCCCGTTCATCTACCCACCAACCGTTTCCACAGCAAGATTCTAGCTAAAACCACAGGTACGACGGCGAGTCAGGTCGTTTCGAGCGACTGGACGAGGATGGCATGGGGGAAGCCGCGAAGAGCGTGGAGGGTTGGGTCATAGTGATAGCCGGCATACACGAAGAGACGCAAGAAGAGGATATATACGAGAGGTTCAGCGAATATGGCGCGATAAAAAATATGCACTTGAACCTCGATCGAAGATCAGGATATGTGAAAGGTACAACTTTTTTTACGTCGTCCTTGAAGATAGACTTATTGTACTGGACAACTACCACGAGGTCTATGTTCTAACCCTTGACTTCTTGGTACAGTTACAAAACAGTCAATACCGTTGGTACAGTTACAAAACAGTCAATGAATACCGTTGAAAGAAGTCCTACACCTACTTACGCAGTCTTTTTACACTATATATTAATCACCTACCACTTCCTGTAACCCTGAAATAAACCCCGACAGGTTATTGTTTCCTTGAGTACGAACACAAGGATGAAGCAGCGCTAGCGATAAGAGAACAGCATGGCGCAGCAATGCTTGGTGAGAAAATGGTGGTGTCATGGGCGTTTACAAAAGGTGATCCATCAAAAAGCAAGAAACGGAAACGAACATAGATTTGCGGATCTTCTTTATGATCATAAGAACGTTTCATCAGCACAACATATTATTGCTACTTCATCAAGGAGATCGAGATACATGATTTTTGGTAACAAAAGAGCAATCACACTACATAACCATGTTGAAGAACCTCCAGAAGGTCACAAGACGTACATGAAAGATGAACCCGCTACGAATGCCCTTAAAGTCATATACTCATCCGCCTCCCGCCCCAAGGAAGACACCATCAACATGTGAGGAAATCACAGCATATTACTCCAACATGCGGACAAGCTGCATGGCCTAAGACTGGCCTGGTACTGTCATCATCTACGTCTCAATATGGAGACTGCTGTTCTGCTAAAAAATGATGCTAGGAATAATGGGCGGACGATGAGATTCCATAAAGTCCTCTCGTCAAAAGGGGCGCCGCTTGTGATGAAAACAGGTCCAGTTTGACGTTCTCTAAGCTAAATCTCGTCACGAGTGTGCTTCTACGTTCATATCCTGAACAGCCATCCTGGAGTTTAGAAGCAGAGGTCCTCTAGAGAGACTCAACATCCACCTACAGTATTAGTTCTAGAGAACTACACATCTATAATGAAAATGAGCACATAGAAAAGATGTGCATCTTAGTAGAGACAGAATAACTCTTCATCTAGAGAACACACACTGAAAACAAAGATGACATCATCAAACAGGAAGCGTGTGGTTTTCTGCGTTGGTGACTCGCATACCCAAGGTTGCATCAACAAGTCAGCAAATTACGTTGATCTGTTGACAGCTGCCTTATCGTCCTCGAAGTCGAGTTCCATCGCAGATTGCAGTTCACAGGAGACGGGATCGTCACAGGAGAAAGGACATTCAGCGGTGACACATGCGGTGGTGCTGAGTCATGGAATCATTAAGGCTAGCTTTGAGGGGGCTTAAAATTACCTGCTGGACAACAAGAAAGTCGTGTCCCAAGTGAAACCGCTTGTAGAACGCCACAACTAGTCTGTAGTTACAAGTAGGAGACCTCTCTACTGATGTGATTTCTGAAGAAGTCAAAACGATGAAAATAGAAAACCAGTACTTCCGCACCCCACATTTATTTCGCTAATATCAATGGGCAGCGAACATGGGAAATCGGAGACCGTATAGGGGCAGGTATCCGCGAAACATGCGCCGATGACGTTGTCCTTCTTGCTGGCACAAATGACTGTTTGCGACATCTGTGGCAAGAGGTTCATAATTCGAGTATGCTACAAAGGCAAAGGCAGAGGGAGGACGTTGCGAAAGATTTATGGTAGGTAGTTCGCTTTTCGAAATTTATTTTCGTTCTGAACTTCCTCTGCTTTCTCCATTAAACCTTCTGGCACTTATCTCACGCCTAAACCGTTATTTTCGTTTCGAGTCAATTTTTGACTCAAAAGTAGATCGATGTTGACTAATCTGTCATTGAGTTTATATAAGTATGCGGACTCACTTTGTTGACGAGGAACTGGCACGACATTTACTTCTTGTATTCTGATGCAATTGAGTCTTTTTCTTTACGCAGCGTAAATCCACTTTCTCTCTCTAAAACTCGCAGTGGATGCTAGGAAAACCCCAGAAAACAACATAGAGGCGTTTGCAACGGATTACAGAGATTGCTTGTGGGAAGCAGTAATCGCGCTAGATGATGTGAAGGGGAAAAAGCGATGAATTTTCTGTCTTACGTTGCCACCCTTAGGCGAGGACCCGACGGATCATAGCAACGAAGTTACTAGAAGATACAGTGACTAAGGCAAATCATCATGGTCGTAGCATTTTTGAAGTATGAATATAGCTGTAGTGCGTAGTTTTTGCACCTCCCGCCTCAACAATTTCTAGTCTACGGTCGTCATTATTTTGGGGTTCTAAGTCTAACCTCTAAGACAAGATAATCAAAGACGTTGTTGCGGGGTTCTCTCGAGAGATGGCTTTCATTCGTGCTGAGGGGGGCAAAAGGAGTAATGTGAGCATTCACCTCGTCGACATCGCAAAGTCCTTGTTTGAGGAGGCTGACTCATTACAATTAAGGCGTCTCGTCCTAATTTATGTCCAGAATGCACATCTTGGAGAAACTGCCCCATAGATGATAAGGGGAGAAAGGACTTACTAGAAGTACATGTGCCATGATAAGGAACTGTGACATAAGGCGAAAACAGATCCGAGATCATGAGTCCCAAGATGGATGAGGGTGAGCTCTTCTAAAAATGCAAGGAATGATTAGCGGACAAGAACAACAACTTCGCAAGAGGACGCTTAGTAGGAATCGCCACCAATTTGACCCTACACGAGGGTCCGGGCTTCTCGCTCTCGACATGAGCGTCGGCATGCTACTGCCTGCAGCAATTGAAAAGGTAGCATCAATACTCTCCTCCCTCTGCAGTGGGCCAATTGTGAGAGCTTTGACTTGCTACTCACAGTACTTCTACTTGCTGGTGGACCCAGCGAGGCGTTGGCTGCTCCAGAGAAATCAGCGTCTTCAGGGCAAGACGAAGATTACAGCAGGGTGCACCTCATTATTGGATCGATTCCAAATGAGTGTGCCATTGCACTTGTTAAGGCTCTTCATTTTCTGTAATCTAGTGTCCGTTTACTATTTAAAAATAAAGGAGAACAATCTTGATGATCTTGCTAGCTTTCTTAACTAAAGGTACTACGTCACAACACTCCAATCAGTACCAGCAAGTCGATGTTTCCTGTAAGATCTTCGATGACCTTCTTCTTCTTTAGCATCTTCTCTTCTGTAGCATCAATCTTGCTTTAATCTCGAGACCGCAACGCAGAAGCTTGAACGACTTTCATACCCTGTGCAGTCGTCTCGTCTGCTCTTGCACCTTACTGTCGGATCGGGTCCATCTCAATGCCCGTGGAGCCCAAGTCGTCACCTCCGATATCCTGCTGGCGATGGCAGCAACTACTAAGGATATCGTGCAGTGCCAGTAGTCGAATTGGATGAGATACACCAACTTTGTACCAGTAGTCGGACGAGAGGATGGGATAGACCATGATGAGGCAGACCACGTTCTTCAGGAGAGATGGGTGGATGAAGCAGATGGGAATGAGAGGATAATATGTGAGAAAAGTAGTCAACACGAGTCTCGCTTAAGTGGCAGACCACTAGTTGATTGCGGTTCACGATTCGCCTAGTCCCTAGTTTGACGAACAGCGAGTCATGTAGCTATGAGATCTTTACAAAATGAGTTCTTTACAATAAGCCAGCACTTCTTTACTAAATCAGCACCTCTTCGCAATTTGAATCTAGAAGGCCCGATATCTACTAGGTCGTGATGAGCTGACATCTACCGCAAATTCTATATCTACTAGGTCGTTTACTTATTTTATTTTGCTGACTGTTTACATCTCTACTAGTGGATGCCTTTTATTGTAGAAGGCCACTCAGCTTCTTGTGTTTTTGTTCTTTTGCCTCATCATTATCGAGTCTCTAGCGAATCCTAAATTTTGCGACTAGATTCCTTTCTGACCTTATCGATTCTTACTTTATACCAATATATTTCTTTTTGAGCGAGGCACCAAAAAGTGGTGGAGGAGGGCTGAAGATGTTCTTACAGGGACCGTTGTGGATGCATTCCTATATCGATGCTCCTTTACGGCCTAAAGAATCAATTGCATTTTCGCAAAATGAACTTCTCTTCATCGAGAGTTGTATTATAGAAGACTCGTGAAGTAGATGCAAAACTCTCGTGGATGATAAAAAAGATTCCTCAATATCCGTCTTAGAGGATTAATCGGCACCGTCTTGGAAGATTAGGAGGTGAGAACCTTGAGAAGGGTCATGCTCGTGGCTGGCATCTCTTTTCATAATTAGAACAGTGTTCTACACCGTCTACGCTTCTCGTTCTTTTCTAGAGTTATATTCTACTATTCACTCAGGTTGGGATAGTGAAAATCACAATCAAGCTTCGAATTAAAAACTTATTGTGTCGAATGAATCTCCTGTGTCTTGTTCGTTGGCAATTATATCGAGTTCTCAATTTCATGTCGTCTTAGAATTTTGCGTCAACATGACCTACCAACGCCAAATCCTAGCTGGGGCCGAGAGAGAGAGGTGCTGGGCTTCACTGTCATCTCTACTACACAGCAGCCCTATTATTTACTAATAGTATATAGACGGTGGGCGGCTGGGCACGCTGGGCTACGCGGGGTGGCTCGGCGGCCACGCTGGGCGGCAGGGCCGGGCACGCCAGGCGGGCGCTTGGATGACGCTGAGCGGACTTGAGGGCCACGCATTCGGCACGCCGAGCCCGTGCGGCCGATTTGCTTGCGCCTCGTTGGCGCGGTGCTGCGCGTCCCCTGAGCACAAACAAAGGCGCTGCGCCGCCCCCAAGGTTCCGGGCAGCGCTGCGCCAGTTTGCGCAGTGGCGGCCTGCGCCTGCTCTGTGCAGGCCTGCGCTGCGCTGCTTGGTGCAATGCTGCGCCGCCCTTGTCCACAACGGCCCTGGCGGTTGCGTAATTCGCCAGCTTCGTTGGCTTACGCTAGACTAGCACTGCTGTTGGGATTCTCAAGCGGGCGCCCGAAGGGCGGCCCGCATTTTGAGATCCTTGGCGTCAAGCTGGGTAGACGCTTGTCGCAGAATTCGGCACAGCTGGCACAATCGGGTCGCCCAGCGCTCCCAGCGTGTCCAGCCCAGCCAGCTTCACATAGGTTAAAAGCCTTTATTAGTTAAGACCTTCGTAATTTTTCCAACCTCCTCCTTACGGAGTTTTTCTGTACTTGTGTAGTAAATTAGCCATGGATCATCTCTTCCGAAGATATTTATCGTTGCCTGTCTCATGATCAGCTGCCATTTTTCTGAGTAAAAAGCACATGATGTTCAGGTCTTCCGTGTCTTTTCCTAGAAGAGAGGTCTAGCGTCGGGAAAAAGCTGTGATGAATGAACAAAATAGCTGTTAGATTTAGATAGTACCTTAAAAAATAGAAGATCTTCGTAGTAGAAATTAAAACTTCTACTTCATCTGTACAAGAACATTACAACTTCATCTATACAAGAACTAGTGCGAAGTTTAGTAGTAAAGCGTCTCCATACGACGTCATATATTATTGTCCAAGCGTCACCATGTTAGTTAGCGTAACCATATAGTTGCTTCCAAGCGTAACTCCAGTGCGAGGAGTTTACGTTTGGAGAGCAGACACGGAGGAATCCAATCTCTTAATCCTCGACATCACAGAGATGAGAAGTGGTCGTTCTCCTGTCCACCAAAGTTTCAACAATGGAGGTAGAGGTGGTAGTAATGCTATCATGATGCCATCTAGTTGTACCTCTTCGGGAGGAAGACAAGGGAAGAAGATGTCCTCTAGTGGTGGCGGTGGTATGTCCTCTAGTGGTGGCGGTGGTATTTCTGGTGGTCGTAACTATGATGGCGGCAGTAAAACGGACAACTACAAAGGATCATCAACCTCGAAAAACCAACAAAATACTCATGTTGGACAACAGGTTCATCAGGTTGCTCCACAGGTTCAAGGTCGTTACGGGAGCATCGATAGCCGGGATGGGATGGGGAGTGCTACTAATTGGTATAATAATGACCAGCACCACCAGAGGCCTCCGTCGTACGGCAAAAATGGCCCTCCACATCAAACTGCTCACGACTTGGTGGATGGGAGACATGTTCTTGAGAATGAGCGATATGGGGGAGTGCGTTCTCGCCAAGAGGAGCACGACTTTGTTCGAGGACCTCAGCAGGGTTAAGGCAGCAGGGTTAAGGCAGCTTGTAGATCAGTAACAATGTAGACTAGTAAATCAAAAATTTGAATTTGATGGTGCTTTGTTTGCATTTTTATCTAAATGATCATTCTAATTCGTATATTCCAACTCGCAGTCGCATCATGGGGGCAGTGGAAGTCGCCCACAGAGTGGAAACCCTCGACTACAACACGCACAGAGTTTACACTCGTCGCCCTTCGGTCCACCATCACGTCCTCCACCCGAAGCTACAGATGCAGGGGCGCAATTGTCTGACCGGCAAAGACTCGACGTGGATCTCATTGCGGAGAGCGGTTTGGACATGAACACGCTACAGGAAGCTGTGTTCTGTAAGATTCATTTTTATTTCTGAAAACTATAGGTGGTTCTGAAAAATCTGATATTATCTGATAAATAAGGTTCGGATTTGCAGAACTACAACGAACTGATAACGTCTTTTGTTACAACTATTTTGGAAGAAGCAGTCATTCATAAATCTTGCTTAGACCATACATATTTTAGTAGCAACTTCTTCAATACCTTCAGTTAAATAATCGACCAAAAAATAGCATGTTCATCTACTTCATACCATAGTACATCACCATCACGGCTACTTTAAGATTATGATAAACTACAGTCGCTCGGCAGAGAGGAGGCGGCCAAAAGTCGGGAGAAAAAGATAAAGGGCCAGGGAGAAATACCATGGCAGCACGCGCGCAAGCGGAGCAAATGATGCGGTTGTTGGAGCTAGAAGACGGTCATCAGCGAGCGGACAGATATGGCCAGCATAATCAGCAGCAAGACCAGAGATATGGCAACCATAGACCTCCAGGTGAACGTCACAACAACTTCTCACAGCATCAAGAAGGTACTTCTCGGAAAGGGGCATCTAGTATATTATACTGGGGCTCAAAATCCATGCAGGACGAACAATTTCCGAGATTCGGCGCTATCGACTCGCGAGGACCGCGACCTCCGAGTAGCAAAGGTGCTCCATCAAGCACAGCTCTCCGTTATGGTCTCAGACTTTATCATCCATCTCTCAGCTCAGCTCAGCGTTGAGACCGCATTGCACACTCTAACGTCGTTCGCAAGTATCCCACAACAAGAACTCCATGAAAGGGCCCTCGGCACCTACGCACACTTCTCCGTCGATGCAGCTGAGTGAAAGTGACAGTAGGAGTAGAGCTGGAGGTCGCTCAGTCGCAGATGACTTCCTTAGTAGAGTTAAGGCTACAAGAAATCGACCTTCCCCAGCAACATTTTGGTCCTCGTCCCGTTTTTTTTAAAGGAAGTAAAGAGGGGCCCCAAGATGCTTCTGAAGCAGGATCTCTCCTAGTTCTAATCAAGGTAGAGATATGGCCGGAGGAGGTCCTGGCAGCCGTCTTCCGGTTGCTATGGCAGGTAGAGATATGGCCGGAGGAGGTCCTGGCAGCCGTCTTCCGGTTGCTAACAACTACGGGCCACGCTCTAGACCAAATGCTCCTGGTCGCAGCCGTCCTCCGGTTGCTACCAACTATTACGATTCTAGTGAAGTAGAGGTTCCATTCCACCCTCACCCCAGTGCTAGAGACGTCAGGTATGATGACGATCATTTTATTAGAAGAAACAAGAACAACTACGACCACGACTTTGCTGGTGACCACGACAGCGATTCTCGAACGAGGCGTGCTGGTAATAATAATGATTCTCGAACAAGGCAGCAACATCTTCCACATCGTCAACAACAACCAAATATTAAGGGTAGTTTATCACTATCTCAAGTGAACTATGCTGAGTGGAGTCCTTCTTGAATTCGAGGGGAAGCTAAGGGTAAAATGTTGAACGCAGCCAACCAGGGATAGCGAAAAACTACCTTTAAAAATAGTACTAATGGCACCTCCTGCGGTGGATTCAATAGAAGAGACGCTCCTTTATCATCCAGCTATAATAGTATGCAGGGCCAACACTCGTTGATGCACGGCGGGACGTCAAGAACGATGAACAACGACGATTTTTACGGCTCTAGTAATGTTGTTCAACAGCATGCTCTTCGTGAGGAGGATTACAACATTTCCGATCGGAACAACTTTGGAGGTGTGAACAACAACAATCGCCGAGCCCATAACTATGACAAGAACAACTATGGAAAGCCAGGACTTCCTCCAGGAGCTTCGTCGAATGAGCAATGCAGTCGTCTTAATAGCCATGACAATCGAAAGGGCTATGGAGGACCACGGGGACAATTCGACACCACTCCGATTATGGTTAGCTTCTTTCCATCTTTCTCCGCACCTTGATCCCCTTTTGCCATGTATTTTCATGAAATACAAGGGAAAAGGGGTCGTCGAGATGAGGGGACCAAGATGGATTAGCGCTAAGTCTCAGATGCACCATCATCGTGGAGCAGCCCAGATGAGAAGACGGCATGACTACACTCAAGCTTCTTCGGGCACCGGGGCCAAGTCCTCAAGGAATGAAAGCAACAACAAAAACAGTAGCACGCTTAGTCCTCAAGGAATAAAAGGAACTAAGGGCGGTGCAGGTGTTGGAGGTATGCCGTCATGTATGCACTTCTCACTACCATTCTTGACTTGTTTTCCAGTAGGAAAACGGTCAGGGATGATCTGAAGAATGCAATGGCGCAGCCTCTAAATGCGAGAACTTTTCTCGAGGTCCACCGGTTGGCTCTGGTCCTGGTGGTCGCGCTGGTGGTACAAAGTCTTCATCACGACAGGGGAAAGAAGGTCCTCGTGGTGCGTCTCATGAACAGCAGGACAAGATCAACAAGGGTAAAAGAATTACTAGCATATTGATCGATGTTGAGACAAATCCATCAGGAGTAGATCGCGGCATAGACCCGAGTAAGTGCTGGATTGCTCTGCGCAAGACGGATCTTGCCATTTGGGTCGAGGGGATGCCGCATCAAATGCGACTGGAGGGTATTGTGCGCTTCGCTAAGACGCTGAAGATTGACGCGGTGGGCTGGGCACGACGACAGCGCAGAGGCTATCGCGAATCCATGTTCACAAAGCCATTTGGTGTCAAAATGGTTTACTACAACATCACGACCGGAAGCAACAAAGGGGCGTTGGCCCAGTTGCAGACGAAGTTCGGACTTGTTGTCCCTGATAGTAGTAGCGGTGCAGCTACGACCAACAACTCTCCGACCTCGACGAAGGAGGACGCATCCTCTCTGTTGTGTCTTATCGTGTTTCCATCCGGCCAGTGGCTTCTCTGCTGCACGACTCCGTTTTGGACGCTAGACCCTGTAAAGCGGGTGCAAGAGTACAAGAAGAGAGCAAACGAGGGGCCAGCGCTGGGGTCGCTTGTGTGGCCAGGAGGCGATGCAAATTTTGACACTAGTGGCGACGCAGGCTTTGATGACATTAATAATCATGATCTATGTCGCCAGGACGAGATCATGAGTGTTGAAGATGTCCACAACAGGAAGAACAAGGATCATCATCAAGAACAAGATGTTCATCTTCAAGTTCAAGATGTCAACAAGATGAAGAACACGACTGCACTGTTGACGAATAATGCAATGGTGAATGGTGTCCTCGCAAGATTTCGAAAGCAGCTCTGCAACGATGGGGGGAGGGTCCTCTTTGGTCGCACTTTTACGATTCGCATTCCCCGGAAGACATTCGAGGCCACGCTTGTCCCAATCACGGTGCCCGTTCGAGCTTTCGGAGGTGAAGGTAAAGGAGTAGAAGTAGCCCTTCCAGGTGAAGACTCTTCTTCGAACCAAGAAGTTGATGTAGTACCGCAGCCACAAGAGGCAAACGCAAACAAGAGTCTAGAAGTGCCTTCTCTCCAGAGTAGTCCACCAGGATTGATTGGGAAGAGCACTAGCAGTCCAACTAGCAGTTTAGAAGATGATCCAGAACTAGTAAGCTATGTGAGAATCAACCCAGACGAGAAAGTTGTTTTGGACAGCATTAGCATGCGTGTGCTCTTCGAGACCTGGCTTCGCTCTCAGTGCAAAGGCGCAAAACCTTTTTTGAGTAAGGACGGGAAAAATCATGATAAGAATGAGGAGGTCCTAGTGGAGGTGTCTGTATCATCTTCTGCTGCTGTACGCTCTTCTGGGACCACGAAGAAGAACCAGCAGGATGTAGGAGACGAGGAGGAAGCGACTTCAAGTGCTGGTGCTGGAGATGAAAAAGCGATGGTTGCGGCATCTCATATTTTCATCGGACATGGTCCACACGAAGAGAGGAACAAGGCTGCTGTGAACAACAAGACTGCGGACGACACGACTGCCGAGAACCTCCAAGAAGAGAGTACTACACTAAAAGATCAACATGGAGAAATGGATCTCCTTACTATGACATCACAGTTGCCACCACTCTCCAGGCTCGCGTGGGAGCTTCTCCCAAAGTGTGTTGACACGGGGGGTGATCACTGCAGGCAGCCAGTAGACAGTGAAGCAGGTACAACCGAAGCGAACGACATTGAAGACGACTATGATGATGACCTCGATTGCGAAGGCGATGGCGATCAAGTAGGAACAACAGCGCGGGGCAAAGGCAAAAGTAGCACGAATCGCAATAGTAAGTCTTCAAAGGCGGGACGTAAAGCCAGTGGTTGTAAGAATCATGACTTTGAGGATGGAGGGCCTGAGTTTCCTTTTGCTCAAGGCAGCTGCACTACTTTCTGGGGTGATGAAGGTGGCGGTTCTCTCTACAAAAGATCATCTGCGTCTTCTTCAACCTCCTCGAATGAGCAATCTTCAAACGAAGAGAGTCTCAAATCTCTTGAGCTTGACAGTGCTGCAAATGATGCAAGAACCCGTTTTCGTATCGCTGAGCGCGTGCTTCAGGTAGAAAAGGGTCGTCCAATGATTCCGCTGTCACGCTCCGAAAAAATTCAGGTCCTCGACCTCTACCTGCTAAGAGGTCCGAATGCTCTGAAGGATGCCCTTTTTGCCGAACAAGCGGCCGCGATGAATGCTTCTACTCATCTGCAAGGTGGAGGAAAGGCTGGTATTGGTAATCTGGCAGATGCAGGTGGAGGACATCTTCAAGGACAAGCAGAATCTGGAGAAACCTCTTCTATTAAGGCTAGCGCTCAAGCATCCTCCTCCATTATGATCCCTGGTTGGTTCTTTTTCTACTTGAAAAAGAAGCGCCCAAGGATATGAGCCTCAAGGAAGATGCGGCGCGGTAGCTCTAATTCTAGGGCCGCTGTTGTCGCAGGAGATGCTGCAAAAGATGACATTAACAACGCTGTTGGTCCAACACGACTAGCAAGAAAGGACCAAGATAGCGCTGCTACTGCTGGTCTAACTACAAAGGATGAGAGCACAAGCACAACAACGCTATGCAATTTGGTTGGAGATGCTTCCGCTTCTTCCTTGCTCACAGCTTCTGGAACCACTGGTACCACGCAGGAACTATCAGATGGCATGATCATTGGAGTTCAACAGCAGCTGGATGCTCAAAAGGAGGGCAACGATGTTGTCCTTCACAGTAGTGGCCAACTTGCACTAAATATAGACGGACATAATGTTGAAAGTGATGCAAAAGAGCGTCAAGTTGTGCAACCCCCGAAGCAGGACTCATCTCTCGGTGCGCGCTTCGAAGAGCTCCGTCAGGAACTGAAGGAGCAGCATAACCTTCTGCATTCCCGCATTCTGGTGCCGATTGCGCACATGCCAAGCACGTTGCAAGGACAGGCACTGGAGGACGGGCGGGACGGTGATGTATTCTCCTTCGGACAACTTGGGGGACTACGTCCGACTGGTACCCAAGCTCTGTGCGAGGCAGCTCGAATCAGTGGAAAATGGGCAAAAATGGCTCTACGCATCGGCTTGGACACGCGTCTGCCAAGCGAGAAGTTGACTGCAGGAGCACTGTCGACAACGTCTGATGTTAAGAACATCACTGGCGGCTGTTGATTTGTACACACTTGATTTTATTGATGAAGATGCTAATCATAGAATCACAGTGAAACAAACTACAATATTTATTTCTTTGATAAATACGATGAAGTTGAAGAACACCTGTCATGTATCATCCATCATAGACCACACTATCTTCTCCAGCTGACTGTCTAAGAAGTTTTGTCCAGCTCTGCAGCCACAGAGGCCTTTCGTTCTGGACAGTCGATCGAAGTGGACGCTCGATCACGTTCACGAGAAGGAGGAAAACATCGATTACGTGTGTTCAGCACGCCCACCGTCTATGTGGATCACCCTACGAGTCTTGCGCGGTACTTCTCCTGTGGTCTTTCAGGCATGTATTATATCTAACGAAGAAGAATATGACATGAGCATCAAGCTGAATTGAGCGCCTTCTTCGTTAGGGATGGTGCATTTACATCAACATCATCAAAAAAGCAATTCATTCTAGGTGACGCACCACCGAAGCGAGGGGCGCCCGATGCTTTTCCTATGCAGACGTTTTCATTCCATACGTGGCGCGCACGACACGACTCTGAGGGGAACGAGGTTCCCGACAGCCCAGCAAAAGCTCCAAAGAACAAGCTTCCGGCATTTGTTCGTAAGAATTTTTTATATGTAATGTTGTTGCAATGCGTATGCGACCTTCCATACGAAAGAGCTATCCTGTCTGCTGGACAAGTGAAAATACCTCATATAAAACAAAGGTGACAGTGAGCACACACGCCTGCTGGACAAGTGAAAATACCTCATATATAACGAAGGTGACAGTGGGCACACACGTGGTTTTCACCTCACGTCAGCGAGCAGCGATATCGGTAGTGGTAATGATTTTCATGGTAAGACGAGCAAAGAGAAACGCATCGCTGTTGTCTCAAGCGACTCAGCAAGATCGTGTGCAGATTTGCTATTAAGACATGGAACAGAGAAAACTAAAGAAATGTCAAAAATGATTGTGATGCGCTTATAGAAGATTGAAATGATGCGCCTATATTTATAGATAAGATCAAGATTCCTTTAAGTTTGCAGATCGCCAGCTTCGGTGAAAAACGTTTCGAATAGTAAAACAACCACAAACTTACTACCACCCCCAGACGTCATCTCTAATACGAGGCGAATTTGGCGGAGGATCGAAGACAGATGGAAATCGCACCGCTACACCTGCTGACGCCGACTCAGATGATTCGCAGGATTGCGCGCGTCGTGTTCCACGCGAAACTCCCAAATTTCTTATGCATGGTTGTACTACCTTTTTTTGAAGAAGATCCAAAGTAAGTTGAGTCTACTAACCTAACTTTTCTAGAAAGAAGACACTTTCTTAGGTCTAGTTGTAAAAAAAGGCGAAGATGAGTTAACTTCTAACTTGTTAAAACTAAACTTCTCCTTACTCTCCTGGTTAGGACGGCTCTGCCAATATTATGAGTCCTCATGTTCTACATGCCTTCTTCTAACCTATAAGAAGAATTGGGTGGTCCGTTTTTCCATCACGACTTGCCGTTTGTGCAGAACAAAAACACGTTCGTGCATGTACCAGTGCGGTCTTTGCGTTCTGACGTAGGGGCTTTGGATGATGTGGAGCAATCGGGTAGTGGGGGTACCAGTGGCAGAGATGAGCTGTATCGGGAGTTGGTTTACTATTCTGGTGTATTCGGAGAGCAGCAAACTTTGGCAGAAGCTCGCACTTTTTCATTGTCGGCGGGGACAGGACGAGAGCATGACCTACAAGAGGAGAACTCTGCCGGCGCCTTAGTACAAGAACTACCGGGTCCTGTCTTACCATCCTCGGCAACACTTGGAACGGAAAATGAACCAGAACAAGAAGAGAACAAGCTGTTGCTTCAGAACGATGAGGACACTACGATTAGTAAGGGAAGCCGTGCTCCTCATCAGGTCCGCGTCTTGTTCAAGAAGGCTGCTCGTAGTCGCGGTCAACCGCGCTCACGCTCAATACCTCAAAAGTTACTGCACGCTCTGCGCACTCATCGTGCACAATATGGGTGCGTGAGCAAGAACGAAGACGCGGTTCCCAGGCTTCGGTTCTTCGAAGCACCCTGCAACTTTGCGTATTCTTCATGTTTAGAGTTTAATCCAAATCAGAAACAAAACTGCATGTATTTTTGTTTGTTTGTTTGTTTTGATGCGCTCCGGGCTACGCGTACGATCCCGCCGGATTTCTTTGTGCTCTGTGTGTGTTGTGCTATAGTCGTCATTGCGATCGACTATGGTTACTACTAGAGCAGACTGTTCCTCTCGTCATGAAGTATTGAATTCACCCACAGCAGCACGAGAAGGATAGCCTACTCTTCTCCGAGTGAATGCTTAACTTCTTCCTCAAATATCTAACTTCCCAGGTTTAAGCGTACCTGTGGGGCGACATCGTATCAGCTTGCCCGCATGAGAGTGGCTTTCGGCGTGGGAACCACTGTCGACGTCCAGGCGATCCAAAAGTTGTACCTTCTTGGTGTGGAGCCAAAGTGGGAGCTCTTCTTTCCATTAAGGCTCAATATATTTCCTTTCATGACAGACTTCATTTCTCCGCAATTCATCGAGCAGGTATTGCGGAGAAATGAAGTCAAGAAAGGAAATCATGTGTTAAGCTCTAATTGAGCACATCTTTTGTCCGCCCGACCAGCAAGACGAAGACGGACGCGCCAGAGAGAAGCAGCAGCAAGCCTGGTCCTCGACGCCAGTTCTCAGCAGGGATGCTTGGCTGTCGCTGCCAGTGTCGCCGACTCATTGGCGCCCAATCGACAAAGGCGTTTGGCATGAGCGAGACGCGGTCATGTACCATCGAGAAATGTGCATCCGCAATCGAGTGCTCAGCAATAGAGGCAACAGACTGCGCTATCTACCCTTTACTGAAGACGATCCCATCGCTCCCGGAGAGCAAGGTACTAACAAATCTAGTTTGTAGTTATATTTAAATCGTATAATATTGATACTCTTATTTTTGTTTTTTCTACTTAGGTCTGCTCCACCACAATGTATCTATATTGATACAACACAAAGTTGTGTTACTGAAGACGATCCCATCGCTCCCGCTTCAACAGATCCGGATAGTGGAGGAGACAGCAAGACAAGAAATAGTGCTCAGCTCCAGATCATTTCCGATTTGCGACTGCAGCGGACTTCGCGCGCCGGCGAGCAGCTCCTGGAGAAGATCGAGTATTCAGCCGTGAAATATAACCTGGTGAATATGTCGCTCCTCGATGCGGATAAAGTCGAGAAATCGGGTTTTCCCAGTTGCTGCGCCACGTTGCACCTGAACGAAGCCGAGATGCTCACACGAATGATGCGTTTGTTTGTGCGCAACATGCATGGCATCGATTCGCAACTGGTGCCAGTGTTCGTGGAGGAGTCTTCTTCGCCAAGTTCGCCACGACTAGGCTCTTCGAGTGGAGGAGGCGTTCAATCGTCGCAAGCAGGCAGCAGTGCCCAGCCAAGCTTGTTGACGTCCTTGACCAAGCAGCTCATGCAAGTTCGTTCGTTTCCCTACGAATCTGGAGGAGAAGACGAGAACAAGGGAGTCGAAGTAGAACGAACACGCAGTAAGGGCGCGGTGAATGGTCTAGACTTGCTGCGACACACGTGCATTGTAAGTCGGCGAAACTTGAAGAAAATGGAGAAAAACGCCCTCAATTTCAGTAGAAGTACGACAACTCGAAGTGGATTCACTGCTTCAGCCTTCAAACGACCTACAGAAACTCCAACAGCGTCTTCCTTCATGACGTGTCGTCTCGGCCGCAGTACTCAAGATACTAGCAGGACAGCGACAATTTGTGCTCCAGTAACGACAAGTAATATCAAAACTGGTAATGCATGTTGTACTGGGCGCGGTGCCGCAGATGAGTCATCTTCCCTGTCGCAGCTGACACGGGAAGCCCTTGCGAAGCATGACTCTAACTTCCAAGACGGCGGAGCAGGTGCGGGTCGCCCTGCGGGCCCTTGGACCACGCAGCCTGGCTCGGTCGGCTCAACGATGCCCAACGCCACTTGTTCTGTGTCGGCAACTGAGTCTCCTCTCTACTCCAAGCTCGTTGAACTTTCCGGTGCAGACGGATTGCTTTCGTGTTCGTTGGAAGCCTATAAGATCGCAGAGGATCCAGCTAGCTACAAGGAGTGGGAAACGCTGGAAAAAGCCGGTGTGATGATGGCCGTGGCGCAGATGGAGTGGCAGGCACCGAGTCGCAACTTCTTCGAGGACGCACAGGTGTACTTCTTCAACAAGTACCACAAACATCACGATGAACCGCGGACAACATATTCCAGTAGTAAACGGGAACAACACCAAGCAGCAACATCAAGTAGTTGTAGACGGGGTCGTGTCAAGAACAACCGTGGAGCACGCGGAGGTGGATCTCAAAACGACCACGTCGTCGCAGAGGATCATGGTAACCAAATGTCATTGTCCAGCGCAGGCTACGAAGACAACGTCCTATCGCCAAAAGGCGTGAAGCTGAAAGCCTACTGCGTGAGTGCCGTTTATCCACCAATTTTCGCGTATCGTGGGGATCTTTTGTGCGCCTCCTATGCAGGCATCTTCTCTTTCGGGAGAGTGGTTCAGTGATCATGACAATTGTACGGAACTTAGGTTTTGACTTGATGATAGTACTGGTGGGTAAGAAGCTAACTTCTTACTTTCAGAGCTTTCAGAGTAGTCTATGAGTTAGTACTAGTGGTGCACAACTAATTAAAAACGACACCCCGCGAATGGGTACACTACTGCTACTACTAGAGTTATAGTACTAGAATCAACTAGAGTTTTTATGGAATGAAAGAAGATGTGGACGATGTTGCAGGAGACGTAGATGTTGCAAATTAAGCGCTGGAACTTCTAGTACTTAGGGCTGTTTCTGATGATGTTTTCAGGTAGGAAATCTAAAAAAATCATTCTGTGATCATTATGGAGTTGACCTAGCTTCTGTATTGTGTTGTTGAGTACGACTTAAAAATACACATCGTGCAGGGGTCTCACCCAGCACAGAAAAACTTGAAAATATGCTGTCTTCCTGTAGTTTCCTCTTGTTTAATTACAAAGGGTGCTCGAAATATCGTCTTATTTAATTACAAAGGGTACTAGGAATAAAGGTAAAGACACGTCGACTGGCCGAACGAGAGGTTCACCATTTCCATCCTCTCCTAACCAACATTAGCTATGTTGGACTTCTTTCTCTCGTCTTTGCGCCGTTTGGCGTCCTCGGCTTGTGCTCTGAGAGTCTTGAGAGTGAGAGGTGCTAGTGGTGTCACCTGCTGTTCAGCGTTCCCTTCAAGTTCAAGATCAAGGCTTTCATGGAAACTACGCTTATACATACATCCACCTAGGTTGAAAATAGCCACAGAACAAGAATTCCGCCTAGGTTGTGATCGACAGCATTCATTCGTACTATCTCAAGATGTGACACGACCGCAATGAAGCAAGAAGAAGAACTTTGTACCTTTGTATGCTCCTCGCGACTTCTTCCTATATTGTCGCAACTGAGCAATGAGGGAGCGCAGTAGATGTCCCCCAGTTGTAGTTTCCACAGATGCACCTGGCATGCCTGACTCGAAGATCGAGGTCCCAGACAGGACGAATTAGATTAGACGCTGCTCTTCGGGGTAAGTACTTAATCTCGACGTCAGGCGCCTTGCCTATTTGGAGTTATCGCCCTGTGAAATAATCTGCTTTCATACGAAAATCAGGCTGCCGAGCTATGAAAACTATTAAAGAAGTCGGGGTATGAAAGCTATGGAAGCTCCAACGAGTCATGAACTACCATTCAATTATGTTTTATACATGTAGACGACTTTGACCAATGATCGTGGTGATCGTTGACAAGGCACTTCTTGTCAGCTATGAATGTACGAGGAGCTTTTCTATAAGATTCTTGTATGTAAGAAGTACTAGTACTTTTCTAAATCATGATGGACATGGAGCCGAATCGATGAATAACATCATGGCTTATAAAAATCATGAAGATAATTCAGCTATCCCTGGCCTCCTCGTGCCTCTTTGTTTTTTTCTGTTTTTGTTTCTCTCTTCTCTACCCCTTCCCCCCTGTCTTTACATGATGGATGCTTGAAGATCAGGCACTTTATATTTAGAAGTTCTTGACATCTTCCAGCACTGTTCTCTTCGCTTCAAGGCTTATTAGAACAACAAAATTTCCATGACCGCTTCTTCTACTGAGGACTGAATAACTGATATGATCTGTTCTAAAATGTTTTACATATGTTGTTGATTGTTCTATGTTGAAGATCCCATCTTTAGCCATCCCCTTAGAGAATGGGTCAGAAAGCACTTCAATCTGCCTTAAGATCAAAACTAAAAACTGAAAACTAAGAATATTTTTCGACAGCCTATCAACATGAACTACCAGCACAAGAACAACAAGCTGTGTTATCATTTATCATCCGATCGCATCATGCATGAGCTATCCAGAAAAATGGTACCGCCCCTTCTACATTCGAACTTCTACGGCCTTCATCACCTATAGGCTAAGGAGAAGGCGGAATCCATTCGCTCATCAAAGTACAACGATTACGGATGCTTCTAAAATACCACGACTGAGTGCAACCGCAGTCAATGACGTCCTTCTCGTATCATTTATCAAATTCGAAGTGTAGTCAGGACCACGATGATGGTGTACTTCTAAGAATAATCACAGGTTGTTGAGACTAATGGGGTGTGCTACTAGAAATACGTTGATCTTCAATGTAGATGCTGTTGCGTGACGAGAGAATAGTCGTGCCTGGTTGTACCACCTCCGTTAATGTTTGTTGATTATGATAATACAGGGTGCCTGTGGGGCTCGTTGTGAAGGATCCATAACCTAACCTAACCGAATCAAAATGTTGGGTTTTGATTTTTTTCCTCAGTTTTGAATGATTTTCACGCAACGGACTAAACGCGAGTTATCTTCAAAAGATCACTTGGAATAATGAATCCTGGGATCTCCTAGACATTTCTTTGCTTCTCTCTTTCTATGAAGGAATTGCAAGTCTACATGTCAGTCCTCTCAGGCAAAAAGTCAAGAGATCCCCAATGTGCTTTGTGACTCCGAAGAATGAGAAATGAATGTGAAGCTGAAGATTGATAGACGAAGAACAAGATGAAGATCTTCATGGTCATTAAATGAGAACCAACATTTTTTGATTCACAGAACCAGAAGCTCCTTTGTCATGAATGAACTAAAAAAAGTGTAGTCTACGCACTGTTAAGAGTTTTTTGTTCACGATACGTCCTGCGCAACCGCAACATTAATAACAGGACAGAGCTACGGCCACGATTGCATTTTTTTTTCTCAACCCATGAACCTAGAAGTCGATAATTGCTAGGAGTTTCTTGTTCTTCGACATAAAGATTTATTTAGATCATTTTGGTTCTTAAGAGGACTTGCAAGAAATTTATTACATACGTCGCTCTCTCGCTGCTTCCGTACTAGTATATCTACCCAGGAACAAAAAAAAATTTCTACTTGTTGTTTAGTTCTTTCACCTCTGTCTTACAAAAAAAATGCCGGAAGGAGGTGGTAGCCACAAGCTCGGCGATGCCGGTGCTCGGGATATTAGGGCAGCCAACATCTTAGCCGCAACCGCAGTCGCAGACACTGTGCGAACGAGTTTGGGACCTAGAGGTAGCTATCTATACTACAGATCGAGTAGTATTAGAAGCAGCAACTACACTGAGTGGAAAAACAAATCGAATGAATGAACGGATCGATAGTGCAAACGTTATTTCTAGTACAACTTTGATCTCAAATACAAGTACAAAAATACAACAACGTTTCCCAAGACACTCTCCATCAAACACAACGACACAGGTATGGATAAGATGATCGAGGATCCACGTGGCGAAGTTATGATTACAAACGACGGCGCAACCATCCTGAAGGAATTGTATTACCCTCTTTAAATTTTTTGTCTTTCTGCTGGCTTAGCAGTAGTTGCGTTACTTGTTGCATCACATCCTTGTCATTGCTAGTACTAGAAGTTAGCACGACATTAATGAAACTTACGACGTGGTTGCCCCTCCCAGACTGAAGTCAATTTGATGACCAATTATCAACTGCAGGCGTGTGTCCCATCCTTGTGCGAAGATGTTGGTCGACTTATCGCGATCGCAAGATATTGAAGCAGGAGATGGCACAACCAGTGTTGTTGTGACAGCCGGAGCCCTCTTAAATGCGGCAGAGCAATTGTTGGGAAAAGGTAACTTGCTAGTAGTCGGTTATCCCTACTATTCATACTACAAGTACAACAACAAGCAAATGCGAGAAATTTCAAATTAATACATCATCCTTTTTTACGATGATACCAACAAAGAGAGTAAATTACAACTAATCCTACACATACAACGAGTGGAGCTGGAGGTTTTTTGTACAACTACACACAATTTTTATGCTCACTCACTCCCACAACACCACATCTGACAAAAGGCATCCACCCCCAGACGATTACGGAGTCGTTTTTGAAGGCAGAGAACAAGGCAGAGGAAATTTTACAGGACATGTCTATTCCAGTCTCATTAGGCGACCGCGACGCATTGATTCGGAATGCCAGTACCTCCCTTAACTCCAAAGTCGTTGCTCAGAGCGCAGATGTCTTGGCACCAATCGCAGTGGATGCGGTAGTTTTATTTTGGGTTACTCGCTAGATGAGTTTTGTTTGTTAGGAACTATTTTCATCTGGACGTGTTGTCAAATAAAGTAGACAAAAAATTGATAAACATTTCTTTCATGCACTACACCTTTGCTCTCCAACACCATTCACCAGGACTCTTTACCCCACGCCGCTGTCTCCCTTCACGCTCCTTCCTCCCCCTATCTCACCTATAGGTTTTAAAGCTAGTTGATGGCGACGCGACAGTTGATAACGTCGACTTGAATGACGTGAGGATAGCCCAAAAAATCGGAGGAACCATGGACGATACTGAGTTAGTGGACGGCTTAGTCCTCACCCAACAAGTAGCACGAAATGCAGGAGGCCCGACACGCATTACCAATGCGAAGATTGGTATTCCTTGATTGTTGTATTTTCAGAATAATGTAGATATGGGACTACATGGTAGTATCGACTAAAATAAGTTTGTCTTTCATAGGGTCTATGGTAAGTAGCAAACTGAACATTGATCTGCGATCCACCATAAGCTTTTTATGATGGGGCCTCTCCTATCCACTGTCAACAGGTTTGATCCAATTTTGCCTGTCGCCTCCGAAGACGGATATGGAGAGCAATGTTACTGTCAAGGATTACAACCAAATGGACCGCATCCTCCGTGAGGAGCGTATGCACATTGCGAAAATGGTCAAGAAAATCGCACAGACCGGTTGCAACGTTTTACTCATACAGTTAAGGCTCGGATTATAGTTCATTTCCACAACAAGTCATGTCTCACGACTCTTTTGAAAGAGTGAGAGGAAGGAAGACTGAAGTAGCCGAAGTGGAACACCCTGCTGTAATTAAAGTCTTTTATACCCCGCGAATGGGTACACTACTACTACTAATAAGAAGGCATGAGTGAGAAACTGAAGAAGCATATTTTTGAGCTCGCGAGTTAGTTGTCTTCCGGATGTCGAGTATAGCTTCTAATACAAAAGTCTATCCTTCGCGATGCAGTGACGGATTTGAGTTTAGATTTCTGCGCGAAGATGAAAATTATGGTCGTAAGAGACATCGAACGCGAAGATATCGACTTTATCTCGCGTATCCTGGGCTGCGAACCGGTGGCGGACTTGGAAAACTTCACAGCAGACAAATTGGGCACAGCAGGATTAGTCTATGACGACAACCTAGGTACTATAACCTCATAGTTTTAGTTTATAATAACGATGAAGATGAAGATCAAGATTTGCATTTTTTTAGGGGCTGCAGAGGTTCCGTAAGTAGGGGGATATCTTTCCCTTTTGTTCCAAGATGACAACACAACTTTTCTACTCCTGCTACCCCATAATCAATTCGAAAACAAGGTACCTCCGGCACTATGGGCGTGACTCGCTTTGCGGAACTGAAGGCGGCAGAGAAGAAATGCGTCTCTATTCTCGTGCGAGGTTCAAATATGATGTTGTTGGCTGAGACGGAGAGGTCTTTGCATGATGCACTCTGCGTGGTGCGGTCTTTGGTGAAAAAGAAGGCGCTTATTCCAGGAGGCGCAGCACCAGAAATGGAAATGTCCACAAAACTCAAGAAATGGGCGAGGACGGTACTTCTACTGGGGGTTGCTCTTTACAGCAGAAATAGTGTAGCTAGTGACCTGATTTTATTCGAAAGACCGTACTTCTTGGTTGGTAGAAAACAGTACTTCATTCTTGTTATGTATTTGCAGTGACTGATGGAAGAACATCTATGCTGTACGAACAAACTCAAAAAAATGGTTCTCATCGTCTTCTTTGTCTCAACAAAATGAAAAACAATACTCTCATAGATTGGCGGCGTCGAAGCCATTTGCGTGGAATATTTCGCTGAAGCGTTAGAGCGCATCCCTTACACTCTCGCTGAGAACGCAGGACTCAACCCCATTGATATCGTGACCAAGCTGCGCAGTGCCCATGCGGTCGACAACCAGAAGTATGCTGGAATCAATGTGAAGAAGGCTTGCATCTCCGACATGAATAAGGAGAACGTGGTGCAGCCGCTGTTGGTGTCTGTGTCGATTATCAAGATGGCCACAGAAACGGTGCGATTGATCCTCAAAATCGATGACATCGTCATGACACGATAAGCGGATGATTTCGAATATCGATTTTGACACGTTCATGACACTACTCGGATGCAGCTGCTTTCGAGGGCGATTGAAGATGCCAGTAGTTCAGTAGCGTCTCGAAGGATGAAAATCATCGAGGTGCCGCCTTGGTGATTCTTTCCCCTGCTTTGGCTTGGGGAAAAGCTGCGATGCTGGTGTCTGATTTCGAAGTCAGACGGGTCTGAGTTTCAAAGGGACGTGACGATGATCACAGCACGTGCTTGCTTCTCTCTAGAGAAGATGTAGCTCACTTTATTTTACGACACGACAAAGTAGATTGCAGTCATGATTTCTTACGAATCCGTATAGAGGTTCCTTCAAATTCAAAGAGTTCTAGTGTAAGTATCCCCCCTAATCATCATGTATTGACCCCCAGCACACGACACACCTGCTTGATATTAATCCCGTTGTTGCACTACCCACTGTTCAGAGACTATTCTACTGTTGTTGAAATTGAGTTCTACTGAGTCCTTAATGTTCTTTGTATTTACGATATATGTCTATTAACAACTGAGAAGCTGGAAAGTGTTAGTGTTACCAAGCGAAATCTATTCAACGGAAACCATCTTTCAACGTTGTCATTTGTTGATACAGAGAAGTTGAAGGAGAATGAAAAAAGAATTCACTACACAAGTGATCTTCTATTGGATCATGCCTGTTTTGTTCGTCTGTCTTCGGGGGTTCTATCGCCAGACAGACTTGGGAAAAGAGGGAAATCCACGAGAGCAGTCGAGTGGTAGAAAGGGCTGTAGTGGAACTAGGGCACATATTCTAGGTCGACCTGGACGAGACAAATGCTGTGTAGGATCATTGAAATTGGCTGGAAAAATAACTACTACACATCATTTATTACACATTCTTTTAAAAGAATCAATAAAAAGGAAATACGAACTACCCCATCTTGCACTATTCAATACTGTTCGTCGATACAACCATTGAGGAACAATAGGTGCGATTAAGGTGTACTCTCAGAGTTACTAACTCAGTTATAACCACGTACTTATCAGTAGTAGAAGCTCTACCTCTACTAGCTAGGTTGTTGTAAAAATGGCTCAGCAAGAGGAAATCGTCGCGGAAGTGCCGGCTGCCGAAGCACCGGCTGTCGAAGTCGAAGAAGGTTTTTTCTTTCAATTATTTACCATATCCAATTATTATATCCCGATAACCAGACTATTGAA
The DNA here is from genome assembly GCA_905178165.1 of Amoebophrya sp. A25. Lineage (NCBI taxonomy): Eukaryota > Dinophyceae > Syndiniales > Amoebophryaceae > Amoebophrya > Amoebophrya sp. A25. The sequence continues at coordinate 53,654 of CAJINU010000079.1, forward strand.
TACAACTAGCTATGTATCAGCATCAAGATGAATGTTCTTCTTAAATCACGATTGGGTACACTACTACTACTACTACCCCCATTAAGGATCAAGACGAATACCACTGACTGTTCTACCTCCTACCAGTAAGTATCATCTATGTTGTTCATGTTCTTGTATCTTCATCTACCCCAGCCCCAGCAGCGGCAGCACCAGAGGTCGTCGAGGAAACTCCGGCTACAGGATTTCAGATGCAGCCACTTTTTGCGGGACAGCTCCAACCGCTTCCGGCAACCTTTGGATTGCAAATGCCCACTATTGGTAGTACAGTTTATGACGATGATGATCAAAGTAAGGTAAAGCAAGGTAGGAAATTTGATATTTAACTTTAGAATGAATTACTTCTTAGATCGTTACTTAGGTAGAGTCTCTCATCTCATCATCCATGATCAACTTTGTTTTCATCGCGTGATTCCAATCCGCCAGGTCTGTCGCAGCCGTACCAATTTCAAACGCAGGCCTCTCAGTTTTTGCAAGAACCAGGGACACAAACAGCAAGTACTTTGTCACTCTCGCTTCGTAAATGCGCCTATTGAGATTCAAAGCATAAGAACTCAGTTGTAGAACCACACAAACACAAAGAGGACCGACATCATATTAAAGCAACTCTGCACACAACATGATTACACATTACTCCATACGAGGCAAATTTATCCATTCACTCATGCAACAGGCCTCGAAAACACGGGATTCGTTTTTTTTCCGGAATTTGATCCCTCTATCTTGGCGGCTGCTGCTAGTCCAGGAAATGGTTCTACGGTAGAGCTAAACTACACCACTCGCGACGCTTCGCTCACGAAGTCCAAGAAGAAAGGGCAAAAAAGTTGCCTCTGCTTCTAAATTTTCCAGTAGCTAGGTGCTCCACCACTAATATGGATGGTGAAAGAATGGTTGTGATCTCCTTTCTCTCAACGAACTTGTAGCTATGAATGTATGCTAAATAGAAAGAGATTAGCTTTCTCGTTCTCGACACTGGTGAGCTTTCCTAGCCTATTAGGTATTGATTTGTCTACTTCTTATTCTTTCGAAAAGAGCAAAAAAATTACAAAAAAAGTTTATGATACTTCTATCTGAGACCTAATTAATATAGCAAATTTTTCCTTGTTTCGACAACCGGCTCACAGACGGTATGGCAAGCCCTTGTCCATACCTTATTTTCCCTGGTGTCGACGTCGAGCCAAGGGAAACTTTACTAACACTACTTTTTTTTTGGTCTATTCTTATTGTACAGTGCTAAATAGAAGAAGATAGCCGTCGATGCCATCTACTGCAGTTTCATCTAACCACAACATAAATAGAGGTAGCCTTCTAGGCTTAGACATAGTTGTATCTAAAGAAGAGATGCAGATCTCTTTGCGCTAACGATGATGAACCATGACAATCTAATAAGAAACATGTAGCTAGAAATGGGTGGGTGCATACCTGTAGTCACCTCCGCTCGCCAGATACTAGCAGCTTATCATGCCAATCGGAAGCTCAACAGGCTTCGTACATGAAATTTGAAACGAATTTTGCACCACTTCTGTTGATTGGCCATCTACATAAACTTTTAAGATTCTTCATCTCATTTGGATAGAACTCAAACAACACGCGTACGACTAACATAAAACGCAGCATCTTAAAACCTTAAATGTTGAACCTGAAGGCATCAACTGTGGTCTCGAAAAGAGATTTTTAGTGGAACAAAGGTTTTCCAAAAGCATTGTATGTTCTTGGAATCCAACACGCTGACGAAGATCCTAGTCAGCTAAGTAGGTAAAAACACTAGGCATGCGGTTGCGGTCCTCGCGTGCAGCTCAAGCACAGCTCGGCCTAGTAAAAAAGTAGACTCTCTTTCGGCGTTTTCATAGTCGTGAACGCTCTCCTTCTCGAGGCGAGCCAATCCCTACCCTACCCTACCCTACCCTACCCTACCCTACCCTACCCTACTAGTTTGATGAACAAGTCGCGCTCCGATCATATGTCTGAAAAGGGTTCCCTTTATGATTACAAGCTTTCACGGAGGGTACCCCAGAGGGGGGACCCTCCTCCTCAGCTTGTCCAAACTATAAAGAGGGCAGACATTTTATCACAACTAGGACAAAACACGTCTCTCCTCTCAGTGGTAGCAAACTGAAGACCTTGCGGGTTTATTCTCGCCGTATGGTATGCCAAGAGTGTCCACTTTCTAAATTAGTGGGCATCTCTCTCAGAAATTCGCTTCTCTTCATTCTGCTCGGGTCTTCGCAATCCTTTCCGGAACAAAGCAAGAAAGGGCTCGCCACGGAATTCAAATCCAGGCTCCTCGCTGATCTCTCAAAACCGTCCTGCCCTCTCTCTTCGCCCCGCCTCTAGGTTCATTAAAAGTTCCCAAGAGTATCGCGCTCGTCATGCAGATAAGAGAAGCACTCAACCTCTCGCGACATCTCTCTTCACTCGTCTTCAGGAGAGTTTTCTTTTGCTGTGGTTGTTTTGTTCTCTTCTCCCATTCGGTTGGACTCTTTTGAACTCTCAGCCCTCGCCGTTGTTTTCTTTTGATTTTCCCAGGCAGTTCTCTGTCTTAAGTTTCATAGCTTCTTCCACAGTTTTCTCTGTTCGTTCACATCTACGGCGCCCACTTGATACTGCTGAGCTCTATTGTGTCGCCTCTCTATTGTGTTTGGGTTATATTTATAGCCCCTTCGTCTCCTTCTTTGTCTATCTCTTTCACTGTTGTTTCCGGTTTAGCATGTTAGTATCAAAGATGGGCGTCTCCCGTTTTCAACCTCGAAGGGGCGCCCGTTTGGGGGTAGTTTTTCAGAAAAAGGTCGACGCGCGGACACCTCCGAAGCAAATGAAGGACGAAGAAGCAGCAGCATGGGCGCGCGTCTTCTTCTGGTCATGCTTTCAAGAACAGGCGAAGGCATGCGGGGAAAGTAGTGACACTAACAACAGAGACAAAAAAGAAAGCGAAGGCGCGCGGGATGAAGTTGCTCAACCTGGCAAAACAACACAGCAAAAAGATAGAGAAGTCACCGAAAGAGGCGCGGCTTACTATCTTCGTAAACTTCGCTGATGTGGTCGGAGAGATATCCTCGACCATGGGCGCAGCCCTCCAAGTTTTTGGCAGCAGATTGAACGTCCTTGACATAATAAGGAGGACGTGGCCCGGCTCCAGTGTGTTATCACTGTGCGAGATGTCTAAGTACGCGGTTGGAGCTTTCTGACGAATTAGCAGGGCACGCGACGCAGCAACTTCGTGCACTTTTGTGCAAGTGTCGCCTCCGGCAGCGGGTGCAGCTCTCCCCTCTTCTTTCACAGACTGCGGGCGCCTCGTTCGTCGCATTCTGTGCCAAAAGAGTAGAAGACACACGAAAGAAGTCTGGCCTTCGACTTCCAACTCGTCGCAATCTCCTTCAGGAGTTTTTGCAAACTTCTGGCGGCACTTGGGACGTTGTCTCTACGCCGAACTTCGCACCGCAGAGCCAACTCCGAGACACTGTGAACGCGCAGAAGTGGACGGTCGACAATGTTAGGCGCCTAGCGTTTGCGCAGCTGATTCCGCAGGCTCTCTTGACGAAGCTCATCAAGCACGCAAGGGGCCGGCGGATAGCGTTAGAAATGGTCGACGACATGCGTGCACTGCGGGGCATATCCTACATCACTGCGAAGAACTGGGCCCGTGCTCTTTGTTTAATTATGGGCGCTAGAGTTTTGCGACGGTTACACGCCGACGGGCTCAGGCTCGCGCGCCGCTCTTTGTCGAATTTTTGGGCTTCCTGAGTCCTTAGGGCCTGGCACTTCGGTGAACCTCTCCGCACTTTTCTCCAAGTTATACCAGATTGCGCGCGTTTTAGTGATACAACACGCGCGGCGACAGATAAAAGGAAGCAAAGCGGTGGACAGTGAAAAAAGGCGCGGCCGGTAAAGTGCCAAGGCTCCTGAGTGTTCCGGGGAGTCCATTGGCCTGGCTCCTTGGTCGGATGGCTTTGCAGCACACATTTCGCGAGCTTACCCGTATCGAACGCGCGGCAAAAAACGGGAGGACACTGGTCGGGTCTTATCTTCGAGGCGGTCGCTTGCGGTGTGCAGAGCGGCGCGCGCAGTGCTCGGAAGGAGGGGCGGCGCCGACCTCCGCGATTTCGGTGGGCCATGATGAGGAAGCAGAGAGCGACGAGGCTGCTGCGCTTTTATTTCCACGCAGAGACGTTCTCGAGGCAGAGAGGGAGGAAGACTGGCCGCGCGCAATTCTCGCCCTTTGTGATAGGCTCCTCATTCGCTTTCGCTGGCAATTGTGTGCCTGCAGCTATCTACTAAGTAGCTGAGGAGCTCATCTCCAAGGCGCGCCGCGTCTGTCTTGTGTGTTGTGATAGTGTCTAAATTAGCAAAAAAAAACTTTTTTTGGAGGTTTTGGCACAAACGAGCAAAGGAAGTAAAAGCGTGGCAGCATTCGTTTGCTTAGGTAGAAAAATGGAAGAAGTGCCCGAATAAATTTGGGGGGAATGCAGTCGCTGGGGCTCTCTGCGCTGATTAGTTCCCATTCCGTCAAAAGGGAAAGGCGAGTCTTTGGAACTAAGTTACACGCCCAAGCGCTGCCTGCTCTCCAATTATACTGAAAGAAACCGCCCGAAGCTTGGCGCCGTTGGCGTTTGCTTTGAAAGACTGGCAAAATTTTGCTTCTAGTTCTTCGCACGATCTTGGTAGGGCAGTCGGTTCCGTTCGATTGTTGTCCCCCTATTTTCTTAGGCGTGGCGTGTATCGTCTGCCTCTGTGGTGTTCATTCTATTCCATTGCAGCGCGGCAACCTTCGGGAGCTTCCTGGCAATAATAGGCCTGGAGGCGGGGCATGATAATGAGGAAGACAGGCAGGAGGGCTCCTCTGTCTATCCCGAACCGCCTCGAAATGAGCCCGCCCTTCAAAAATGCGCGGATTTTTTTTCATTTTTTAGCTTGCACTCACAAGCACAAGCCCACCAAAACAAGAACCCCAAAAAGAGTCAGAAACCCAACTCCCGCGGGCCGGTCAGCCCTCTCAAGTCAACTCCTGCGAGCCCCCGCCCTTTCCTAACCAGGTGCAACACATCCCACCCTGCTCAGATACGACAGAGGACCAACCCACAACACCAGAGAACCGACCGCCGCACCTCACCCGCCGAACCCTCCTGGGCTTCAAACTGACAAGAAAAAGCGTAAAAACTTCTGCCCTTTTTTCTACTAAAGAAAAAAACGCAAGACTTTTCCGAAGAAATTTTTTCATGAAAAAAAAGCCAAAAAAACGCGCGACATTTTGGCCAAAAAACTGCAAAAAGCCAAAAACTTTCAAAAGCCTGGAAATCCTTACGCATAGCCTACGGAACCCACAGACAGAAAGACCCGACATTTTTGGGCAAGTTTTATATTTTGGAAAACGCAGCAGCAAACCCCGGGAGCGACTCGAGCAAGAGCAAGCAAGCCAGACAAGGCTACCCTCCCCAACGCCTCCAAGACCCCTGCCCCGCACACACGCCAGACACAAGACCAAGAGCTGGCGCGAACTCCTTCCCAAGCAACCTACTCCAACCACGAGCCCGCCACCAATCAGCGGGAACTAATAAAAAACCCTCTGGGCCTCCCCTGTGCCGTTTTCAAAAATAAAACCCAACATTTTCGGCGGCGTTTTCTGCTTCGAAGCGGTTCAGCGTAGACCTCTGGTGTATAATCCATCCTCGGCGAGTCCGGTTAAATTAATCAGAACAGCGGGCGCCGATCTCGGTGAGAGTGAAGAAGAGGCAAAAGATAGAAGGGCGAAAGGCGTCCACTTGCGTCCCTTTTATCTCGCTACCACTGCTTCGCGCTTCTGGGCACTGTCGGTCGATTTTCTTACTATCAGCGGAGGGATGGCGCCTCAGATATTGCTTCGATTTTTTAACAGGGTAAGTTAACAAGTGCGGGCGGTATTGTGTTATCTTGGTGATGCATGAAACAGAGCCCCACTGCATGGCGCTCATGGTGGTGCTATCTGTGTTAGCTAGAAGATTTCGGGCAGCAGAGTGCTCGCCACGGAGTTAAGTGATGCAAGCGATGACGTTGCGGCTATGTTTCTCCACAAGGGTAGTGGCGTTCTTCTGAGAGATTCCCCCGAGTGTTTCGCGCCTTTCCCTATCTCTGATTTCTCGCGTGGTAGATGCGGCTGAGCTCCTTTGGGGTTGTTCGAGTGTTCACGCTATTGCTTCTGGCCTTTGTAAGTGCAGCGAACTGGGCTCCGCGTGGCTTTCTGTCTATCGTAGCTCTGGCAATATTTCAGAACTCGGGCGCATTCTTGCCGCCATTTTGCACGGTTTTGGAACTGTGTGCCTCGGTTTTCTTATCGTTGTCCCCTGTGTTTTCTTCACAAGTTGAAGGAAAGGCATAGAGCTGCACACACTGAAGAACATTGACCGCGAAGCGCGCAGGCGTTTACATTTCTAACCGAACAAGGGCAATGGCGTAAGCCTTCAGGAATTCCATGCGTGGCAATCATGGCAATCATCGCGCGCGGCTGATCTGTGTGCGACGGTATGCGTTTCGCCTCTGTGTCTTGTAAGTAAAGCCGTTTTTTTCTCTTATGTTGTTCGACCCCTTACAACTAACTAGCGGCGCTCTGCGTCGCAAGCTGTTCCCTGTGAGATCTCAAGTCGGTCCATCACCATCACAGAAGAGAGCGGGAGGGCAGCTGGCGCGCCAGTAGTGCCCGCCAATCGATCAGACTGCGAGTCGCTTGAAAGCGTGCCGCGTCTCTTTTAAATAAATGGAAAGGCTAGGCGCCTCTTGCTTAGTTGTTGAAGACCTGGAACGCGTCGGCGGCTCTTTTGTTGAGGAAACATCTTCAACGGCCGAGACTGAGAGCTTTTTGGC